>JABXEQ010000033.1:0-600000 GCA_012066045.3 Morus alba | reverse complement strand
AATAAACAAGAGAAGTAATTTAAACATAAAGAGATAATAATAACCTAATCTACCCAAAAGTTAAAGTGTCATCAGGCTATACATAAGTTTATTCTAGTTCTTTTTTCAATAAATCCTTAATATATCCTAAAAGCTAGGCTAGTTTTAAAGAAATTTAGGCTGTGACTAGGCGAAATATGTGGTTTAAATAATAGATTTTGATAAACATATTCCTGGTTTTAGTAGTAAAATTTAAAATTCTAAATCTTTAATCTGTCCTGTAAAAATCTCTAATCCCATACATTTGAAGTATGAAGGTAATTACTATAATATTAAAACATACAATGTTACTGCTTCTATTGGGCCATAATCTGAATAATCTGATTCTCCAACTGAAATCTATAGTTCTCTCGAAGCTACTATAAATATGAACCTCCAATCAGAAGTATCTTCTCTAAATATTTTAAAATTCAAAGTGATAAAGGTAAATTTGGAAGATCTGAAAATTAAAGATAAGTATTTTCTGCCAAAAATATAATCAAATGCTAATATGATGTTAACTGTGGTTTATTAAAGTCTTTCTTAGAAATTATTTGGTAGAGGAATCTATATAGGTTCTCAATATTATCAAACTAATAATCCTGAAACTTATATTAAAGATGAGTTTTGTTTTTTAGAAGTGAAAAATCCTATTTTCTGAATTTAAAATTGTTTTTTAATTTAAATTATTTTTATATTAGAATTAAAAATGATTGTATATTATGTTTAATATTTCGTTTAACATAATTCCTTTTAGAAAATATCTATCTATCTATTTATTTAATCCTTTATTTCTAAAGTTTTCAATTTCCTTTTTTATGATACCTAAAAATAGTATTTTTTTACAACCCAAATAATTATTTAATAGAGACATAGAGAAATAAATCTTTGATTAATTAATTTTGTTTGGAAATCAACTATTTAAAGTTAATTATTTATAACCTAGCTAATAAAAAATTAGAGGGTGCAATTCAAAATAATACTTTAAGATTAATTATTAGAAATATTCATCATCCCATAATTATTAATATAACAAAAGAAAGAATAAGAAAGGAAAAAAAAAAAGAAATAGAGTTTATTAACTTATGTTATTTATTATTCAATTTGAAAATACTAGAATTAGTAATTTATTTTTACCATTATTAAAACCATTTCTAATTTTCAGGATTTCCCTAACTATTGATAGACTTTATCCAAAATTATTAAATTTAATTAATCCTATAAAATTATTAATTATTGATTGAATAATTAAAATATAAGACTTTTCACTGAAAATAATCAATCACGCAAGTATGATATTAATATTTTAGAAGAAAAGTAATTCAATAAATCAAATGTAGTTTAGATATTAACACTTAATGGGTTATATAGAGTTTCTATTTATTATTCAATGTTATCAACCAATCAATAATGAAGTTTTAATAAAAAGGCTTTGTAATTTAATTATTGAAGTGTCCAAATTATCGCTAATAATTGATTTAAAATAAGTTATTATACAGTTTAATCAATTTTTTTTTTTTTTCATAATGGGGTTCCTCTCTAAAAATATTAAAAAATAGATCTTTTTGGTCCAAGCGTGTAACTCAGATTACACAAAAAAAAAGTAACACAAGACTGTATTTGGAGGGATATTCACAATCCTACTATGTATTGCTACTTTAATAGTAATTTATTCATATTTTTAGGAGATGGTCAATAGAGAAAACCCAATTATGCTTTACTCAGAAGAATTGTGGTAGTAGAATTAAAATAGGAATCTTCTTGCTGGTTTATTTACACTCGGAATTGGAGTATATGATGTTACGAATGGCAAATACTTAACTGATCTTTAAATTATTTTAAATATTAAGAATTAATTATTATCAAGTTCTTATCAACTTCAATTATGCAGCTAGACTAGCAATATATGGTAAGAAATCTAAAAGGATGGGCATAAATATTAATATTCGAGAGATATTTTGTATTGCTTAAGTGAATCAGACATTTAAATTCTATTATCTTAGGCTATGGAAGAAAGTGATTAAATAGTAATTTCTTTATCATATTAAAGAGAGAGCGATATTATTTATGAGCTACGATATTTGTAATAAGATCATTTCATCGATGCCACCAATTATAAATCACCCTTTAAAAAATTTTTAATTAATTAATCCTACAACTGAATCAATCCAACTCAAAAGTAAATGTAATGGTTGGCTATTAAATCAAAAAAAGTTTATACAGAGAATGGATATTTGTAAAATGATATATCACAAGATGCTTAAATATCTATTGATTCCATCAACTACTTTGAAAAAATACTTAAATTACTGATTATCCCATAAAGATTCAATTCATAATTAATAAAAAATTCAAACTATCAAAGTAAGCTTTATTTCTTAATAATTTATTTGTTTCACATTATCTAGGTCCATAAGAATTGTCAAAAAATTTAATTATATTTATTGACAGATTTCGTATTAACCAAATACAAACCAAATAAATTACTTTGGATAAATCATAGATAGAATATTTTTAAAGTTACTAAATCATTGTAAAAGATACAGATTATCAACACTAATTCATCCTCTAATTAGTAAAATAAATAATATTTTTCAAAGCATAAAAGAAAGTGGGAATTTTAGTGAGTAAAGAGGATTTAATCTACTTGAATTTCTTCATTTCATTTGAATAAATTGATTAATAATTACATGAAACCAATTAAACTGAAATAATAAATAATAATTTACTTAATAACTTTTCAAAATGTTTAGATTTTATGCATGAATGAATTAAACTTTAAATATATTTTATAATAAAATAATAGAGAGATTATACAAAGCTGTTAAGTCTATTTTCTTTAATTGGTGGATTTATTAAGTCAATGGTCATAGTTTTTACTGTTATTACTAAACCATTTACTAAGGTAGCTTTATACGTTTCGTTATTAAACAATCTATTCACTTTTAATTAAGATGAACTTGATAAGAATAATAATGAAACAGATTAAAAATAGTAGATTTAAAAGTTAAGGGATAAAGAATTAGAAGAGAATAATCAACTTAATGAGATTTTAAATAAAGAATATAGAAATTAGAGAAATGGAATTACCTAAACCTAAAACAATCAAAAGTAAGATAAATCGGAGAAATTATTTCGTAAATTTATGAAGATTGGAGAGAAGACATTAATAATGTCAATAAAAGATTATTTTAAGCACGTAATTTACTGTTTTTGTTAATCCAGAAAGAAATAATTAATAAAGAAATCAATGAAAAAAGTAAATGAAAGATTAGATATTACATATATTTTATAGAAGCTAGTTGAAGTAGATAAATTAAAAATGATCTTATTAAATGATTAACAGAGGATGATTTTTGATTATTTACCTAAGCCACTTGTGAAGACAGAGGACGCTGAAAAGGATAAAAATTCATTGAGAAAAAAATTCAATAATTAAATTAGCGATATTCGTACTGAATGGTCACTTTTTCACACAGAATTATCTACACTTTAAAAAGCAATATTAGCAATTAAAGCGTTTTAATATATAATGAATACGGACACTACTCCTTTAAGTATAATTGATCTTAAACTAATTGAAATGTTGGATCCTTAAATAGTAAGTAGATTCTCAGCAATTAAACTATTATCAATATAAGAGATAATGGATGTCTAAAAGGATAATAATATTAATAATAATTAGAATCTACATGCTACTTTAGCAATGGATAATTAAAAAGAAGGATAATCAAAGTATTATAATAATAATAATAATAATAATAAGAATGGAGAAGAAGATTTAGAGATTTCGGATATGTAACAGAAATCAAAAATTTATAAAAATCATATTTAGATATGTTAGAGAAATAGAATATTTAGAATCTAGAAAATGATATTTAATCTAATAAAGATACAATACAAGAAGAAGATGAAGATGATCATAATGAAAAGGAAAGTAAAATGACACTATTTCAAAGAAAAGTACTAACGAATAAAAGCCTAATGAATTATAATAGGATAACTAGGCATACTTTAAATAAAGCAGACAGTAACTAATTAAGAGTATGAAATCAACTTCAGAAATAAGAGATTATATGTTCAATAATTTGCACTAACATTAAAAAGATAAAAAGATAGTCAATCAAAAATATGAATTGGTTACAAAATATCTTTTTCATAGAGAAATTTTAAATGCTAATGATTTGGATATAAATATCAACGAATTGCCTTTTATGGCTAAAATCCATTCTCATAAATAATCTTATCCTTCCCCTCAATAGTCAGCTTGAAGGGCTCTAATAGGAAACACACATTAATAAATAGTTAAACAAAATCAATACATCTTCAGTCTAATCAGTCAAATCGTATTGAAAACACTGTTTAGCAAACTAGAGATAAAATCTTTGAAATGATGACAAAATAGACAAGCTAATTACAAAAAGAAAAAGAATCTCCAAAATAAAAAAAAAGAAATACTAAATATTCATTTTAAAATAATTCACAAGTGAGAAAAATTAGATGAGTGATGAAAAAAAAATAGGAGACTCTGAAGAAAGTAGCTTTAACTATATACCAAAAGAAAGATAAAACATTCAAGATGTATATAATTAAAACTACGATATTACTACTATATAGAAAAAGAAATTCTAATTAAAGCAATAATAAAATCCAGATCAATAATAATAAAAATTTGAATACCCTTAATAATTAAAATTTTAAATTTCATAAGAATCTAAGAATGAGTCATCCTAAAAAGCTTTATTAGAATAAAAACATCTTTGTTAGAAAAATAAAGATAAGGGAGAGAAGTTGGATGTCTAAGGCATAAATAATTAAGAATGAAAAGAATCTACTAGATTACATTTTATAGTTCAATTATTCTATTAACTTATATTATCAAAAGATATTTTATTTACATACTAATTTATTTTTAAAATAAAACTTCAATAAAAATAATATCTCTGAAGAACATCTCTTAAGGGAGGATTCTCATTTTAATCTATAGATTTATTCATTTACTAAAAAATCAACTTAACCTATAGAGCAATCAATATTTTTTATATTTTTAAATAAATAAATTTTAAAAATCTTGATTAAATATATATTTTTGTATTGTTTTACATTTCATAGGAATTATTTATGTAATATTAATGATACTTGACAAGTAAGGTAAATATCTAAGTAATTAATATTATTTTAGCTACTAACGAAACCTTAAGGGGGGTCCGGAAAAATTTTTTTCGGATATTAGAAATTTCTACTGACCTAAAATTGACCTTTTCCTCAGCAGAGATAAAAAAAAAATTTTCGGACCCCCCTTAATGTATGAACAATTTCAGAAATCTGCAAGTAAAACCAACATAAATAAATGAGTATTCAGTGATTAGATATCCTTAAATTAAGGAAAATGAATAATAAATAAAATACCCCAAAAAGATTCAGGCACCTTTAAACGTTTCAAAAAATATATTAAAAATAATAAATAAAATGCAATTCCTATTAATTAGTACAGAAAGAAAGATAATTTTTTAGAAAGGAAATATTTACAATACTAATTAATTTAAATGTTTTTTTATTAATCAAAATAAGATTAAAAGTATTGTATTAAAAAGATTTAAAACAAGGAAAAGATAAAATAAAAAACTTAAAAACATTTGTATCATTCTAAATTAAAAACCTTATAGATCATAGCCTTTGGAATTTTAGACATTTCTTAGTTAATGTTTTTGATCAGTAACTCCATATTATAAGGATCTTAGTCTTTAATAATGTTTAGTAATTTTAATGAAGCCTCTATATCAGCTTTACTTGCATCATAGTTACCAGAATTATCAATAGCTCTAAGCAAAGTTATAATTACATTATTTTTTAAATTGCATTGAATTAATATTAATTTTTAATTAAATAATCTAATACATAGAGGACATAAGGAAACTCTTATAATTCATCTCTTAAAGGAATTATTTCAAGAAATAAGCTAAAGCAATTTAATTTATTTATTTATTATTTTGTAGTAAATTAGAAATAAGTACCAAGCATAGCAAATGCAATTCTTAGATTCTCCACAGGACTAATTTCTCTATAATAATCTTCATTAACAACATTTGCTATATTCTCTAAAATATGATAGTATTTTTGGATATCATCTGGATTCACTTTTTGCTTGCAATATTTAATAATTTACTTGATGTATTCGCAAATATTTTAGAGATATTGTTCAAATTGAGAGAAATCCTTATTTAGGATTACAAAATGGAACACGGGATAAAATATATTATAAGAATCTTATTAAACTTTAAGTAGATCTTAAATCTTATTTATGCATGAAATAACTAAAAATGGGTCATCAGATATATTTGAAATGATTATATCTTCTTTTCTTAGCTTGTAAACACTTATGAAATGGGAATAAGTCATTAGTGGTAAAGCCTATTCTGTAAGTATCATTTTGATGATATACCAAGTTTACTCTAAAGTATCCATAATCTTAGATGGCGCTGCTTCCAAAATATCTGTTAGATAGGAAATGCAGTTCACGATTTAGTTGGTATTATAAATTCCAATATTTTCATAGAGAATAATTTCAACAAGGCTATAAAATTAATTAAAAAGGAGAATATTGTACTCTTTTCTAATCTTTGAATTGTGTTATTCAATTCTTAGAATAATCTGTCTTCACATTATTTTACAATAAAATTATCTCTGTGATGAAAAAAATCTGTGCAATAAGATATCTATCAAAGGACTTATTTCTACAAGCTATTCCTCGCTTAAAGCTTATTGTGCTTGGCAATTTACGGGCTTGTTTTAATTATTATCATCTTCTTATTAAATTAAGTATTTTTATACAACAACTAGAATTCTTCCAATTATACTTTAATTTTATATGATAATATCTTCTACTAAATCTGAATTTAATTAATTTTAAATTATTATTTTTAATATATCAAACTTTTTATTATTCATGAAAATATCTGGAGACTATTCGCTTATCACTGCAAAAATTGTTATTGATTCACTCACAAGGTTAATTTTTATTTCAGGAGGAATTAGGTATTACACTTAGGCATGATCTTCCTATTCATCCTATTCATTAATTTCTTCCTATTAAATTTATTAAATTTAAATTAACTAAATTACTTTGAAGTAAAACCCCATTTAAATAACAATCTAAATCAATATTGTTGTCAAATTATAACAGAAGAAAAGAATTTACCACTTCATCTAGCTCACCCAGTTCTTCTACTTCTCTATCATCTTAATTAATTAAATAGTTCTTAATAGATACATTGGTTTAAGCATCTTCTAGAACTTATGGAAGAATTAATAGAAATATTTCATCAAACAGTTATTAAGATCCTAGTGTTGGGACAGTAAGTTTTTTCAAGTATTAATAGATTATAGTTTTTTCTTCCTTTTTCATAGTGGAACCTTCTTTTCATAATTTTGAGAGCAACTTCTTTAGAAATTTATCTGACTTCTTATAATAATTTTTCAGATACATTATTTAACCTCATTTAGATTTGTAAGAACCCAAACAGACACTACTAAATGATTTTTGGATATCAACAATTCTCTTTAATTAGGATCAAGGATACTATTAATAAAGAGATCTACTGTTTCTAAAATCTAATCTTTGAGATAGAATTCGATTTCTTTTAAATTAATAATTTAATTGATAAGCTACTGTATAGATTCAGTGTATGTGGGTGTTTTAGTAAAGAAGTTTTCAGTTAAGTATTCATTTACAAGATATGAAAATATTTCTTTTAAGTAAGGATACATATCCTTAATTCTTTGGAATATCAATTAATCATATAATTTAGAATAGGTGTCTATGATCAACTCTTTTTTGTGCACATTCGAAGTAGTTTTTAAGATAGATATCAACTGAGGCATGAAACTCAAGTGATAAGCAGTGATGTTAGAAGTGAAACAATTAGCCATTTCAGCTAAGAACAAAACCACATAGGTGAATAGAAACTCATCAAATAAATGATAACTAATAAAATTCATAAATTTAATAGAATATCCTTTCATATCTTCAACTATCTTTGAAATCAAATCTTCTAATATTAAGTAGCATCCAATAACTGAAAATTTATCTTCTATATCAACTAAAATGCGAATACTTTTAACTTTATCAACCTCTGTATTCTTCTCTGTTTAAACCAATCTCTAATAGATGAAATCTAAAAATTGAGTCTTTTTCCTCACAAATAGTGTCATTTAATCCTTTGACACAGGAATACAATTCTTTATCATATTCAGGGATAACTTTAAGTTCCAAGAACACAGAGAAGCATAGCTTGCTCAAAGCTAAAATCATCTCAAATAATACATTTTAATCATTTTTGAACATTTTCTTTCTTGCTGAAGAGAAAAATATTTTGAGTGTGATTTTATAGCAGGCATTTTTGCAAATCTAGAATCTTTCCTACTTGCTATAGATTTCTTTAAATTTAGCTTAGTCGATATAATTTAAATGTCCAATCTCTGATATTTCTGAAAATGTTTGTTAGTACTCCAATAGTTATTAAGCAAATTTCCATTTATTTCCTGAATTAATTGTAATGTTAGATTCATTAATTTAAGTTACCTTCAAATATTCATTTATTAGCATGCACATCTTTTAAAACACAAGCACTTCTTTCCCTTTATGGAAATCTTCTTTATTAATTGAAAGAAAGAAGAGATAATCAGCCATTAAGTCTATCTCATTATTGCAAATAGTATCTATTTCATTAATATTCTTTGTAAATAGAATTATTGCTTTCTTCTTTTACTCCTTCGAGTATAAATTTCTAAGTAACAAAAGTACGTGTAAAGCTAATAATTTAATTCTATCCTCCTTTAGTTAATCTACCATCTCTAATTCTTTACTATTTTTAGTTTTTTTTAATGTTCCAATCATAAAAGTCTTTTCACTTAACTTGATCAATCCATCAATTACATTAGAAACATCGACAATATCTACAATTTATTTTTAAATTGAATTTAATTTCTCCACATTTAAATCTATAGTTTCTATTTGATTTTTTAGGGTTTACACACAAATTTTAATAAATTTAATATTCGTTCAACCTTATTAATATCTTAGGATATAAAATGACCAAATAACTTATCACCTTCTAAGTAAATGTAATTTGAGAAATAGTTCAGTAAATGAGTTATTGGATTAATTAAATGACTACAATTTTCAGTTTTTAAATAATGCTAGTATAGCCTTTAGAATGTTTATTCGATTCTATACTTATCATGTGAACATTCTTTCATTAAAAAGATAAAAGTATTGATGAATACTAATCATGCTATTAAGGAGTCGATTCTTTTAATAACGCATCTTCTAAATCTTTAATTGCATGGAACTAATCTTTTAAAATTCTTCCATTATCTAACTAAGTTAGATCTTAATAGACTCCTTGTTGTGAAGTATATTTTTAATCTTATTCTAAGCTTCTATTTCCATATTTTAATCTTCTTTTGAGTAGAGTGAATTGCTTATTTATGTTTTATATTAATATTAGAAATTAAAATAGGAAATCTAAAAGAAGGTTTGATAAATAATTAATAACCCGCCAAATAGCAATAAAAGATAATCTTCTCTAATTAGCTTCTTCCTTTTTAGCTGTAACTAAATCCTCAGATTACATTAGACTACCAATCTAATTAAGCAATTAAATAGAAAATTCATTTTGAATAATTTTATATTCTTATGAGAATTGTATTCTACCAAATTATATCATATTTAGGATAATATTTTTATTTCTTAAGATTTAATTATTTTAATGAAATTCTAAAAACTGAAAATTCTATTGTGTCATTTCTTGCTTAGATATATGTTGTAAATAAGGAGGAATTTAAGTAAATAATAACTAAAGTTAATTCAGATAACATAATATAAATACACAAATAAGCAAACATTAATATAATTAATACGTTTTTCAAATTTTTAAAGATAAAGATTTTAATAATTATTCTTTTTAGGTAGTTAATGTTTCAGTTTGAATCATATTTATTAAGGATTGATTTGTATTTTGATATTTCTCTTAGAAATATTTAATCATATTAAGTGTATTGACGATTTCTGATTACTTTATTTCATGATTTGATGGGTTATCAATCGCAAATAGAAGCTGCTTCAAGATCTTATCTCTTTGGTTTACATTTAATTCAATATCTAATTTTATCATTCTTTAAAAAATAAAGAATACAAAAGGATATTCTAAAGTCTCATCAAATAGAGGGATGTACTCTAAAAAGGCCTCAAAGCAATTAATAGAATTATTTAATCCTTAACTTAGGTTATCATATACTAATGTTCCTAGCATAGCAAAAGCTATCCATAGATTTTCTATAGGACTTAATTCTCTGTAGTAATCTCTATCAATTCTCAAAGTTAATTACTCAAAGATATTGTAATATTACATAATTTGAGCTTTATCTAGATATTCTGAACAATGAGATACAATTCTTTTAATATATTAGCAAACATACTATATATATTATTCATATTTAGAGAAATCTTCATTCATTATAATTGAGTGATACACTGGGTGTATAATATGATAAGACTAGGGGCAGTATTATAGTAGATCTTATAACTAAGATATGCACTGGATAACCATAAATGGATCAGCTTTTATTTTAATTTAAATTTATTTCTTATCTTTTTCCTCATTTTTTTGAATCTAATTAAATCATAGATTTAAATTAATCATAAGTAATATTTTCATCTTTATTCAGATCGCCTGTGAGAATAGCTTCAACCATCTTCCAAGTTGATTAAAGAGAAGATAATATTTTAGTTGGAACCAATTGTAAAAGTAAATTAATACTTATTAAGCACAAATCAACAATGCCTGGATTCACTTTAGATAGAGTATCGTATAGAGCACTTTCAATACATGAGAACATTTCATCAAAAATGTATGAGCAGTTTTAGAATTTAACATGTCTAAAGTATTCTAAAACTCTCCTAAAATTCTATCAAAATGTTAGCTAACAATAGCCTAATTACTTAAGAATTAAAACTCCAATTCTTCATCATAATCATCATTTGGTTTGATTTTTTTAACCTGTGAAGCATCAAGCTTACCAAAGGACTCATTTCAACAATTGAATTTTCTGTAAAATATAAAGGATTTTCTTCATGACTTTCTGATTCTAACTTGGTTAAATATTGTTATACATTTACTAATATTTTACCAATTGTATGCTAGCTTTACACCATAACATCATCAGCAACTAAATAGTCTGTTTAGTGCTTTTAAATAGCTTTCAAAATTTCGAATTTCTTGTGGTTAAAAAATAAATCAGTAGATTGCTCACTGAAAATACCTAGTAAAACTAGAGATTACACAACCAAATCAATTTATAACGGAGTTGGTTATTTATACTTCAAATCAGCTTTATCTTCTAGCCCCTCGTCTTCCTCATCTTCTTCGTCTTCTTCCTATTAAAAAATATATAAAAAATAAATAAGATTCTATCAATATCTTTTAATTACTAGTGATTCATTAGATGAATTACCACTTTCATCAATTTCTAAATCTTTGGGTATATAGATAACAGAGGCTGAGGCATCATTTATAGCAGTAGGAAGAATATGCAAGATAATTAAATCATAGATTTCCTAACTTCCCAGAACTTTTACTGTAAGTCCACTCATAAATTAATAAATTAAAATTCTCTCTTCATCTGGAACGTTCTAGCCTTTTAAGTAGATTTTTAAGATAAATCTTTTGCTATTTTTATAATTTCGTTTCTGAGGTCTGTTAAATCATATTTTAATTTATCTTCTATTTTTAGGAATCCAAGCATACAAAGTTAGTGATTATTTTAAATTAGCTGATCTCTTTTATCTTTATCAAGAATCATTTTTAAGAATTTTTATTGTGCTTGAATAATTTCATCTTTGAGATAGAATTGAATTTATCTCAATTCAATTATATTACTGATCAACTTTTGAACATTCTCATAATAGCTTTAATGCTCTTTATTAGAGAAAAACTCTTAAGAGGTGTATTCTCTCACACAAATTAGTAATATTTCCTTTAGATACTGATATACTTCTTTTATTTTTTAATTTGGTAATTCTTAAAAGAGTTTTTATAAGCTATCTGCTACTTTGAATTTAATGACTACATCGCCTTTTTCAAATAACAAAACTAATTAAGGGACGAAACTCTTATGGAACTGTAGGATATTGCCATAAATGCAACTAGCCATCTCTGAAAAAAAAAGCTATAGAGTAATTAAACACATACTCATCCAATAACTAGTATGAAAGATAATCTATTAATTTTATAGAGTAACCTTTTATGTCCTCTTATTGTGTAGATGTTAAATTTTCCAATATTTGATAGATACCTATCAGAATAAATCTATCCTCAATTTAAACTATTTTAATTCCTTTCTATAGATTCTTAAAAATAGATTTCTACTATTTCTCACTATCATCCTCTTCTATTTATTCATGTTGTATATCACTTCTTTGATCAATTTTAGAAAGTAATTTCAAAATATAATCAAAGAAAAGATTCTTTATTTTGATTTTTTCACATAATATTTCATAGAGATTTAATAACTACTATTAGAGATCAAAATCATATTCAGGAACATATTTGTTTTACAAATATGTTGAGAAAGGGAGAATGGCTACATGAATTACAAGATTAAATAAAGGATTTAAAAACTTTTCTTGGATATTCGTATATAATAACTTTTTGCTAAATTCTAAGCAAGTATACTTGCAAATTAAAAATCTAGAGGGATTTTTTTTTTTTGAATCTTTCCTTTATCAGATTTCTACAAGGTTCTTCTTTATTTTCAATAGAAATAAATATATCCTCTATTTATTCAATAGATTAAATCAACTCAGATTTTTCAACTTGCTTGAAACTATAGCAACCTGCCGATATTATCACTTAGTTTGTATATTAGATAATCATATGACTAAACTAATCAAAGACTTTAGCTTCCTTTCCTTTTTGGAAATCATCTTTATTTTTAAAGAGATAGTAGAAGTATTCAGAAATCAAATCAGGATCGTTATTACAAATTACATCAATCTCATTTATCCCTTTGATTAATAGTTATATTACTTTCTTTTATTGGGCTTTTGTTAAGTGATTTCTTAACTAAAGTAAACAATTTATAGATTATCTTTGAATATTATCCAACTTTAAAGTATCACTCATATCTCCTTTTGCACTTTCCTTTTTTTATTATTTCCAGCTATTGTAATATTCTTTTCAGACACTCTAAGTAATCCTTCAATTAAATTGTGAACTTCTATAATTTATACAACCTGCTTTTAAATTAAATTATGCTATTAAATACTTAACTCATTGGACTCAATCTGGTTCTTCAAAGGCTACAGAGCTACAGTCAGCAACTAGAGAATTCTTAGATGTTCTTTCTATATCAGAGGATATTAGATACTTTAAGAGCATGTCTCCATCCAAATAAATAAAGGAATTGAAGTGAACCACTAGAAATGATAGTATTTCTATTAAATGAAAGCTATCCTATTTCAAATAGTGTTACAATATTTTGTTAAATGTAGCTTCTATTCTATATTTATCATCTTTTAATTCTTTCATCAAAAATATATAGATAAGATAGATGATGATTAGATAAATTCTTCTTTAGATTCATTAGCAAGAATTATATCTTCTAGCTAGCTTATCACATCAAACTAATCCTATTTAAATTAGTTAATAATTTATAATAATTGTTAAGATTGGCCTTAAACATTATTTCTAATTATTTCAATAATCTTCATTTTTGCTTTGAAAATTCTTGATTTTTAAAGATATTTGTTCTACTCTTTTATCCTTCTTTATTTGTTATTGATATTGAATTTATTTATTTCAAAAAAAAATTCAGAAACTAACAGTGTTTTATTTAATAAATAAATTTGATTGAAGCAAGATATGACTAAACTTAAATAAGATAAATTCGGATGACCAGTTTAATAGGCGGGATTTTTTCTTAATTTTATTTACTTATAAGTGACAGATTACTCAATTAAAAATAATAATAATTCTTATGACGTAATTCGAAATTGGCAAAATGAATTTAGAATGAACTTTAAAGTAAATAAATTAAAAATAAATTATCTTTTTAAAAAAAGGTTTTGATGAAAAATATAAAATGAAATTTCTTAATGATTAATAATTGTTAATTTAAATACTTAGATATACAAATAATTCAAATTTAATTATTATCATCATTAATTTTGTGATAATTTTTTGTAGTAATATTTCCTTAGAGGTTTTCCATTCTTCATTATCAATAATATTGAGTATGACTTCATCAGAAATATTATTTTTAGTTTACAAGAGCTTAATCATGTTAATTGCATCAATAATATTATGTTCTTTTATTTCATGGACTTCAGGATTATCTATTGCAAATAGAAGCTATTTAATTATTTTAGTTTATTGAATTGAATTCAATTTAATGTTTAATTCTATCAATTTTTATGATAAAGTAGACAAATGGATATTCTAAAGTTTCATCAAACAATGGAATATATTCAAATAAGGATTCAAAGCAATTAATATCATTCTTCTATTCTACAGATAGGTTTTCATAAACTAAAATTCCTAACATTGCGAATGTGATTCTTAAGTTTTCAATAGGGCTTAGTTCTTAGTAGTAATCAGGGTGTATATCCTTAACTAGCTTCTCAAATATTGAATAATATTGCTTAACAGTAGAAGTATCTAGAAAAGAAGAGCAGTGGAAAATACTTCTCTTAATAAATTAGCAGACGTGTTATAAATATTATTCATATTTAAAGAATTCTTCATTTATAATTATTTAGTGATAGGCTGGATTCAAAATATGGTATGCTTTTGGACAATCCTATAGAAGATCTGGAAAAGAAGAAATTAATTAGATAACCGAAATAGGATCAATATTTATTTAAAATTAATTTTCTTTATTAGATTTAATTTCATTTTTGATGCCTTATTCTATTTACTTCATACTCAGTTTAAACTCATTATATGTTTGCATCTCTTCCAACAGACTAATCATCACTAAGAATATCCTCAGTCAGTTTCAAGTTATTTTTATAGACTATTCTATTTTAGAAGGGGTTAATTTTAAGAGCTATCTCATTCCATATTAACACAGGCTCATTACTCTAATATTTTTTTTCTAAGGCATTATACAATATTCTTTCAAGAGTAAGAAATATTTAATCGAAAAAATGAATTGGCAGTTTTTTTCATTTAATTCTGAGATTGTAGATAGTAATCTAAGTAAAACAAGATCAAAATTACCATAGAGTATAGTACTATTGATAGAATCTTCATAAAAACCAGATTCTAAGGATTTTTCTTTAAATCTATGAAGTAGTAAATTTATTAAAGGATTCATTTCAACTAAAGAACTCTCTGCATAAAAAAGAAGTATTTTCTGAAATAGATCCACTTTCTTTTTCTTATTGAGTTAAATAATTCTAAATGCTAGTTAGAATAACACCAATAGTTTTTTAGACTTAAATCATAACTTCTATTGGTATCATATCTTTTGATATTAGTTTATTTACAACTTATAATACTTCAAATTTCTTGTGATTGAAAAATAAATGTACTGACTAATTACTAAAAAGTAAAAAGTACAGCTAGCGAATAAGCTACTAAATCACTATTTTTTCATCTGGTTATTTAAATGTAACATATGCCTAATTATTATCTTCATCTTCTTCTTCATCTTGCTCTTAATCATCATTTTCTACCTATTATTAATTATAAAAAGTTAAATTCTTATAATAACCTATAAAATTTATTAATAGAAGAATTTTAATATATATTAAAACCTTTATCCTCACACCTAGCAGTTCACTAAGCATAGTGAGGTTGAGAAAAATATAAAAATATGTTATTTAAAAAAAATTATAGTTTGCAATGCAGAAGCTGAAGAGGTTTTACAGTAGTATAATTTAAATTCTCTTTTTAACTATCATTAATTTATCCTTTCCTTTTCGAAAAAAGATATAATAGAATACATAAATTATATTAAGTATCTTCAATAAATTGTGTAATAAAAAAAAAGATAAATTTAAAAATTATTTTACACTTTAACTTTCTTCTGGATTATCTTAGTGCGAATCATCACTTTAATGGTTGAAAGTTATCGATATATCTGTTTTAGCATCTTCTATAGCACAAGGAATAATGTATAAGAATATTTCATCAAAGATTTCTTAACTACCAAAGCTTTCAACTTTAAGCTAACTTAGGAATTAATAAATTGAAATTCTTTCTTAGATTGATAAATTCTTTCCTCTTTAATAGATTTTCAATGCTAATTCTTTAGAAATGGCTTTAATTTAATTTCTTAATTCTTATGAAACATTATCTTATCTAATTTCTATTTCAAGGAAGCTGAGCAAGCAATCTTAGTGATTATTTTAAATGAGATGTTCCCTTTTATCTTTATTTTAAATCATCTCTAAGAATATTTTTATGATTGACAAATTTCTTCTTTGAGATAGTATTAAATATCTTTTTTAAGTTAATGATTATTTTGATTAGACTTCTAATAGACTTATAATAATTATCTTACGATTTATTACAGAAGAAATCATTTGACATATACTCTCTTACGCAAACTCTAAGAATTTCTCTTAAATAATTATGCATTTCCTTTATTTTTTAATTAGGTAATTCTTCATACATTTTAGCTAAACTATCTGCTACGTAGTATTTGACGGGTATATCCCCTAGTCTAGAAGTTCACAAAGCTGAGGGATAAATGATTTATGAAATTATAAAAGATTAAAATTAAACTAATTACCCATTTCTGCTAAAAAAGAATGCAATAACTAAATAGATACTCATCTAACAATTAATAAGAGAGATAATGAGTAAATTTAATTAAATACCCTTTTATATCTTCTTTCGAAGAAGAAGTTAGTTTTTCTAATATTTAATAGCAACCTATCAAAACAAATTTATCTATTCGATTCACAACTTTTATTCCTTTTTAGAGCTTTTCAAAAATAGATTTATTTTCTTGGTCTTAAATATTAGATTATTCATATTGAATTTCACTTCTCTTATCAATCGATTCCATTACCATTAGTATATAATCCAAGAATTTATTCTTCATTGGTAGATCTTTGCAAATCTCACCATATATATACCAAATCTCTTCCTAAAAATTATTATCATAATAGGGAACATCTTTGTTTGAAAGATAAGTTGTGAAGGGAATTATTGCTACATAAATCAGCATATTAAAAAATGATGATATTAACTTTTATGGAATTTTATTTTCTATTATTTTATTACTAAATTGTAAGCTCATTTCCTTACAAATCAAATATCTAGAAGGATTTTATTTTTCTAGATTAACTCTATTTAAATATCTTTGTTAATTTTCTTTCTTTTGCAATTCGTTAGATTAGCATGAAGCCAAAATATCTTCTATAGATTCTAATTACTTAATTAGCTCTTATTTTTTAATCTTTTTAAACTTATAACAACTGTCCTTGATAGTAACTTCTCTTAAATATGAGTTTATCAAGAAAGAAATCTAATTGAATACCACAATTTCCTTTCCTTTTTAAAAAGTCTTCTTTATTTTTAAGAAGATAGTAGAGGTATTCAGAAATCAAATCAGAATCATAATCGCAAATTATTTAAATATCGTTTATCCCTTTAATTAATAGTTAAAGTAGTTTCTTTTAATGGAGTTTTGTGAGAAGATTTCTCAATTAAAATAAGCAATTTATTGTTTATCTCTGAATATTGTCATTCATAATTATCTCATTTATCTCTTACTTTGTATTTATCTTCTTTTTATTTTGCACTTCCATTGGGATATTCTTTTCAGATAACTTTAGTAATCCTTCTACTAAATTTTATTCTTCTACAATTTACACAATTTATTTTTATAAAATGTTTGAGGTTTAGATGTTTAAATCATCTAAGTCTATTTAATTTTATAAAGGCCTAAGAGCTATTTTTAACATTTTTAAAATCCTTTCTATTCTTTAAATATCAGGAGATATTAGATACTTTTAAGAGCATCGCTCCATCTAAATAAACAAAGGAATTGAAATGAACCAAAAGGAATGATAGAATTTCTACTAGATGATCATTATCTTATTACAAATAGTGTGAGAGAATTTTATTAAAGGTAGTCTCTACTCTATACTTATCATGACTATATTCTTTTAGTAAAAGAGTTAATAAGATAGATTACGATTATTCAAAGATATGGGTTGATTCGTTTGCAATTACTAGATCTTCAAGTTAGGTAATAACATCAAACTAATCTTGTTCAAATAAACTAATGATTTATTCTAGTTATTTTTGGTAATCTCCTTATTCACTTTATAGAATATTCTATACTTTTGATTTAGGTTCTACTTAGATCTTTTTTTTATCTTCACTCATCGAGAATTCTTATTTTTCTATTAATAAAAATGTAAAATTTAAATTTATTTCAAATCTAAAACTTATATTAAATAAGAAAATAAATACTGTCTCTCCATCAATTTTATTTCAGATTTTAATAATTTTTTTATCTGATAAAATTTAGTAATCAATATTATTTTGGCGGGTTTTGATTTAATCTCTTAATTCCTAATTTTATTTTGTAAATGTAATATTAACAACTTATTAGATATTAAAAATGATACTCAGAAGTTAAATCTTCAAATCTTTTAATTTATGTAAGCTAAATGAAATAAATAAATTTAATATTTTATTCAAAGTAACGTTGTTTAGCAATCTCAATCTACTTATTTACATCAGAGAATTCTAAAAAAAAAGATAGTTTACTTAACTAATTTACCTCAAGTAAATTTATTTATAATTTTGAAATTTATTAGATAAATTATTTATTTATTTTACAATACAAACTAAATAATAAACATATTTTATACTATTTATTAAATTTATGTTCATTTATATTTGTAGGCACAACCTTCATTTTTTTCAGGCCAGTTTATTTGTTCAATACGTTATTTTTGAGATAAGAATTTATAGTTTACCCATTAGTGAACAGATTTTTGAGCAGTAACAAGATCCAGAAGGAATAGCAAAATCTTCACTTTAATACCAATCAGTATGGATATATCCATGGAATCCACAGCTAACTAACCAACTTCCCCAATTAGGTCTCGAGGATAAAATATTATTTAAAAGTGTTTTATAAGTTTGACCATAAGATTGGACAAAACTAAGAGTAGCAGCATCACATTAGTCAAAGTTATTGTAACAAGGAATTCTATAGATGTATTATAAAGACCAGTTGTCATACAAAGAACCAATTAAAAAGGCATCAGTTTGAACAAATTCCCAAGAGTATTTAGGAAGGATACATTTATAAAAATCGGTTCCAACATTTTGGTAAGAGCATTCAGGGAAGATTTAATTGTAGTGATCGTTCTTAATGAAATTACCAAATACTTGGAGAATAGAAAGGAAAGGAGCAGGACTATCTAAGAAGAAGCCAGAATCAGGAAGAATTCTAACATCAGTCTTAGGGAGTAATCTTTAAAGATAATTAGCGTATTAGAAAGCACCCAAAGCACCGGCAGAACCTCCGGATAAGATGACATTATGATTCTTTTTGAGTTTCTTTTCCTAAACCAAATAATCGAAAATGTGGATCAACATTCTCTAAGCTCTAAAGTGCAATGTAGTGTTCTTATATTCAACGGAAACATCACCTGCCCATGTAGCACCTTTATTATAACATAAATTATTAAAGCAAAAGTAAAATAATCATAGGATAATTTAATTTTTATATTTTTGAATATATTTTCATTAAGGAATCTTTTTTGAGTTGGATATTAGATAAATTAAATTTTTGACTCCTCCATTAGAAAATAAAGAGATTTTAATTTAAAAATAGAAATAACCATACCTTCACATGTTGGAATAATAACAAGATTCCAGTCACCAAAAGTCTTGTCATCTTCTCTGAAGATACCCTAGATCTTGGTTTCATTGAAGAAAGGAGCTCTATATACAGAAGAACCAATTTCAGTAAAAGATCTCTTGTAACAATTTTCAAGGATAGCTTCAACAGTTGGGCCTGCGCAATTGCCACTACCTTGCAAGTAGATGTGAGTATTTTTTTTAGATTTACCGGGGCGATAGTAAATACCAGGTTTGCTTCCATCTAAACATCTTGCATTTTCAGGAGTATCAATGATGGTGAAAGGGATTGGGGTAATAGAATAGCATAAAGCAACCAATAAGGCAATGATTAATAACTTCTTCATTTATTATAAACCTTTTTTGTATTTTTATTTTTTGTTTTGTTTTATTAAATTTTTATGCTTTTGCTAAATCGTTGGATGGGCTTTTATACTTCAAAATTAGCATTTCAAATATTCCTTCATTAATTTGTTCTATCAATCACTAATAAATCGATGGTAAACATTTGTGGAGTAAAAGGCTGATGTGCAATCAAAGTTTAATTTTACATAAAAATTCATGCTATTGATCATAAATATTTAATAAATTCTGATAATTTATTATTTTATTTAGATTAGTACAAATCAAGGAAAGAATTACCATTTATTAAAATGAGTTAACTCTTAATCAATATCTTTTTTTTTTTTTTTCAATTTAGAAAGAGTAGGGAATTTGTAAATTGTGATCATTAATCATTCGCTTTATTTAACATCATCATTAGCTTTCCCATAAAAAAATTGTATTTTTGTTAAATCTTATTTTCTTATTTAATTAAGTAAGCACAATTAATAGGATTATTCTCAATTCCTTATAAAATGCATCTAAATTTATTTACCTTAACTTTAGAATTGAAATCTTCATGGAAGTATTTTTCCTGCAATCTTTATGCATAAAATGCAATTAAGATTTTTATGCAGTAAATATTTAAATTTCTTTATATCTAAAATTCAATTATCCACCTTTTTAGTCTCTACTCGTTTAATTACCTCAAAAAAACAAATTAATATTTTTGAAATATATTTTGTGTGAAATGTTCACTACGAAAACTAAAAATACTATAAATAGGTGGCTAAAAAAGCAAATCTAAATCCATTAAATTTTCACTTTTTAAATATATTAAATTGTAGTTCCATTTAAGTCAAAGAATGTAAGCCACTTTGTTGATTACTAAATTAATTGCATGTTTTTTAGATTTTTTAATTTAACCAAATGTTCTTTCTTTCTTCATTCTCAAAAGATTTTTAAATTATTCTATCAATCAATTTGAGTAAATAAAAATTTATTTTGATATAAATCTAGTTTATAACTAAGTTTATTAATACATTCCCTAATATTTCTAATAATTCTTTAATTATCCTAAACAAATTTATCAGTTATTTATTGCTAAGACTCATAAAGATTATTATTTTTAGTAATTTTTTCCTTAAAGTCCTACACATCATAAATCTATCATCAATATTTTGTTAATATTTTATTTTACTTATGAAAAGATATTAAATGATTACCCTTTCTTAAAGTTTTTAAAAGAATAAAAGTATTATATCAAAATAAAAATGTTTTTAAGATAATGAAATGCATTTTAATGAGTAAATTAGGAGCAAATCATTTATTTTAAACTAAAATAAGTATTAAAAGGTTACAATAAATAAATGAAATGTAACTAAAAAGATATAATTTTATCTAAAATATTACTAAATTATTATTATTTATTTTTGAATGGATTAAGACTATTTAGAAGATTAATGATATAATATTTTAAGGTTCAAGTAACATTATTATTAAATTAATATAATAGGAGAATAAATATAGAAAGATAGGAGATATTTCAAAATATAGATCCTAAACCTATAAGCATTCAATTCTTCTATCCTGATTTAATTATCAATAAATTCAAATAAACATTTTAATCTATATTTTGAATAGAAATTTAATTTTAATAATATTCAATCTCAACTTAATTAGGATTTAAAATAATAAATCTTCAATTTGTAATTTATATACTAACTTAACTAATGGACAATATAAATAATGAACAGGAAAATCTTCTTCTAGAAATCGAAGATTTAGAATGGAATTCACAGGCCAAATAATGCATAGAAAAATGTGAATAATATCTTTTAAAATATCCTAATTGCAAGAGAGTGTTACCATACTATGCTAATATGTATAAATTTATAGATTATGTTAAAGCTACTGAAATAACTAAAAAGCTCTATGATGAAATGCCTTATTTTTATCATAATACTTATATTTATCTTTACCTTCTCTTAGACTTTGAATAAAGAGGATAAAATGACATTTAAACAATTTATGACACTTATAAAACTAAAGATAATGAAAATGATATTTACTTCTACTTAGCTTTTTATATTTGTTTAAAAAAGCTTGATAAACATGTATAAAAGCTTGAATGCTTAAACAAATCTATATAAAAATGCTTTAGTAATAAGTTAATTGCAAAAGTCTATTATCATGCAGAATACCCTAAATTTTTAAAATGGGCTATATAAAAATAACCTAATTTTGATTTTAGTTATATTCTTCTTGGAGACGGATTTGCTTCTTCTTCAGATTTTGAGTAAGCTTTAGAAAAGTATTAAAAAGCATTAAGTATTAATCCAATTAACTACTAATCAATATTTTAGTTAGCCAATCTGTATGCTAAATAAAGTGATTAAAATAATGCAAAACATTATTTTAATCAGTATTTAAGCTTAAATAATTTCTAAACCTCTAAAATTTCTATTTATTTAAAATGGAGATTAGAATATGAAAAGAAGTAAGATGTAAAATAAAGAGAAATAATTTCTATAGATCTAATAAAGCGGGCCTTCTTATTTGAATAAATGAATAGTGAAAATGTAAAAATATTCCAATAATATGTAGAAAAATAAAAATATTATTCTAAGAAATAATAAGGAGTTAGTGATGCTAGAGATTTGCTACTTTTTATATCTAAACAAATATTAAAGCATACTTATAAATAACTTAATAAAAATATATCAATGAATAGTCTAAATATTTAATTCAAGAATCTAATTTACATCTAGTGAGTCTATTACACCTCTTGGCATATAAGAAAACAATTAAATTCTTAAATTATCTTTAAATAAAACTATTTAATTTGGGATTTATACATATGTTGATTGTTTATAATGATGATAATGCTTTTTTTTTAAGAGAAGAATTTTTATTTAACAAGCACAAAATAGAATCTTAAATATCCTAAGAAGAATATTTTCCATCTTACCAAAGAATAAAGTTAAGAAAGAGGAAAGAAAATTTTAATTTATAAGGATTTAGGAAGAATTAAAGTATAGATTAAAATGTTTTTTGTTTTATTACATCATCTCTGAAAGGGAAAAAAATAATAAATAAAGGATAATAATATATTAAACAACTAATATTTAAAAAATATATTTTTTATCATTAATTTATTTGTTTTAAAAATGATAATCAAATTTATTGATTCAGAAGATGTCATTAAAACATCCATTATTATTAGAAAAATCTATGTTATGTTTAAAACAAATATAAAATTATTAATTGTAAATTAATTAGGTTATAATTGTTTGAAAGAAATATTTCAATTAAGAGGGAAGAATGGATGAGATAGGTGAATTCTTCTATATAAATATTGTGGTAACAGAGATTTTTAAGGCGTTTTTAAAATCATTAATTATTTATTAATGGTTTCTATTATTATTTTTTTTTCATATAATAAATTAGATACTTTAATTTAGAAAGGAAGCACAATCTAAAGAGTCTACTACTTCTTAAAACTAAACAAAATATTATAATTTAAGATAATAAGCACTTTAATCTTTAATGGAGGATATAAACTTAGAATAAGAAAATCTTCTTCAGGAGATAGAAAAACTAGAATGGGATACAAAGGTTATGGAGTGTGTAGAAAAGTGTGAGATTTATTTGTAAAAATACCCAAATTGCCAGAGAGTAATACCATATTATGCCCAGAGGTATCACTTCATAGATTATGTAAAAGCCACAGATATGGTTAAAAAACTTTATGATGAATAACCACATTTTTATTAGAATACTTACATTTATGCTTATCTTCTTCTAGATTTTAAGAGGAGAGGAAGAGATGATATAAAAACTATTAATAATACTTGTAAAACTTATAAAGGTGATAAAGATATTTACTTCTACATATGGCATTTGGTAATTACTGAAAAATAACTAGGCAATTATGCATAGAATATTAAAATATTATAATAAGCTTTAGAAATATTTCCTGATGATAAATTAAAAGGTAGGGTTTAGCATCATTTATCTGCAACAACAGGTTCTTAGGAACTTATATAATAATCTATAAAAATATAACCAAACTATGATTATAATTATCTGAATTCAGGAGTAGGATATGAATATGACGATAGAAATTTAGCATTGGAAATGTATTAAAAGGTTTTAGATATTAATCCTATTAACTGTTGTGCATTATTTTAATTGGCAAAATTTTACAGAGATGATGATAATTAAGAATAAGCATAGAATTATTTTAATCAACTCTTAGCAAGAAAAATTTATAATCCTTATTAAATCATTTCTTATTTAAATTGGAGAGTGTCTTATGAAACCTCTAAGGATGAAGATAAGAGAGAAAAATTTCTATTGATTTAATAAAGAATTCTTATCTTTTTGAATTTTTGAATACAGAAAATAAGTAAATCTTCTAATACTATGCCTAATATATGAGCTTATTCTCTGAAAAAAAATATTTAATTGACGATGCTAGAGATTTACTTTCGTTTTATCTGTAACAAAATATAAAAGGTTATTTATAAATAACTTAAAATTGTAAAGTCTCTAAATTAACAACTTACCTGATTAAAGAATCAAACTTGAAATTATAGAGTACTTTACTTCTATTAGCTTATAATAAGAATTTAAGAGATCAAATTATCTTTAAGTAATAATATTTAGTTTGGGATTTATATATTGATTGAATATTAAAGAGTAATTCATGTTTTAATTCATATTCTATTTGGTTTAGCGTAAATTAACATATTAGTTAATTCTACCAATAAGATTTGTTTTCAGGGAATAAATTTACTGTAAATCCTCTTATATTTACGCCTCTTGTTTATATTCTAACCTATAATTGAAAAAGCATAAAGTTGATCTTGTAATCACTAAATGTTCATATTTATATAAGTAAGATTATGAGAAATAAGAGTATATAAAATATCAATTTATATAAAATTAAATCAATTAATTATCTGATCTTATTTTTAAGTTTTGATTGTTTTTTTATTTTCTACCTAGCACCTATTTATGATTTTCTGATTAAATCTTTATAGAAATTAGAATGTTCAACATTTGTAAATAAGTAAAAAAGTTATTAATTAGGAGATAATCAAACTTCAATTTTACTAATTTTATGGAATTAATTCTTTGAAGTAAAAAAAAAAGTATGTAAAATATTAATAAAGATCAGGAAGATTTACTTTTAGAAATTGAAGATCTAGAGTGGAATTGCTAAGCGAAAGAGTGTGTGGAAAAATGCGAGTAATATTTAAAAATATACCCAAATTGTTAAAGAGTTATTCCTTATTATGCACATATATATATCATTTCATTGACTATGGGAAAGCTACAGATATTGCTAAAAATTATATGATGAGTAGCCATTTAACTTTAAGAATACATACATATATGTGTATCTGCTCTTTGATTATGATAAGAGGGGTAGAGATGATATTTAAAAAATTTATGATAGCTGTAAAGATTATAATGGAGAAAAAAAGACATTTATTTTTATTTAGTTTATTCCACAACATGTGCATAGTTAAATAAAGAAGAAGAAGAGCTTAAACTCTTAGAAGAAGCTATTTAGAAGTTTCCTAGCGATAAAATGCTTGCAAGAGTTTACCATCATATGTCAGCTTCTACAGGAGATGATGAATTGATTTAAAAATCCATTGAATTGTAGCCTAATTATGATTATAACTTTTTGCATTTAGGTAGCTCTGCTAGTGAAGATAATCCTAATTTTTCACTTGAGTGCTTTAATAAAGCTTTAAGCATTAATCCTATTAACTACTATGCATTTCTTTATTTAGCAAGGTTTTGTGATTCCTATGATGAATAATAGGAAGCAAAGAAGTAATTTAATACTTTCTTAAGCTTTTAAAAATATAATCCTTCTCATATCAGTTAATATTTATATTGGAGAATAACCTATGAAAAAAGAATGCCTTCAACTAATAGAGAAAAAATTGATATTACAATAATAAAGAATGCATTTTAATATGAATAGCTAAACACACATAATATTAAATTATTCAAATATTACATTAAAAACTTTGATTTATTCTCTAAGTAAGAAAGAGTTATTGATGAAGCAAGGGATTTACTACTATTCTATATGCTAAATAGCATAACTGGTTATCTATAAATCACAGAAAATAAAAATTATACTGAATTTTAAAATTAGTTAGTAAAAAAGAATCTAATTAAAATCTTTAAATTATAATGTTATTAATAGCCTATAATAAAAATTTAAGGAATGATATGGTATTTAAATAGGAATATCTTCTTTGGGATTTATTTATTGACTGAAATAATTCAATTATTAATCTTAAATTTGAAATTTTATATTTTTATTTTAATAGTCTTGATGTAGTTAGTATTTAATTAACAAATATTTTTTTAATTATTACTTTAAATAAATTATCCTTTTAAGAAATATTTAAAATATTCAATTCTCACCTTTAGAAACTCAATATATTTAAATTACCATTAATACTTACAATTTTAGTTTTTTTTAATAGATAAATTGTATCAATAAAAAAAAAATCAATAAGGTTTCCAACTTTTTCAAATCCATGAATTCATCCATGATCCATGGTATTATTTTATTTCTTTTGATAAATTATCATTTTATTATTTTTTAATTCTTAAGAATAATATAACTATTTAGTTACAAATAATTGAAATAAAATATAGAATTGGTAAACTAATTTTTATTTTATTAAGTTTTGATAAACCTCAAAAAAACTGATCTAATAATTTCTAATAAAAAGTTGAAATAGAGTGTCTAATCTAGAAAATAAATTGGAATTAAATAAAAAACCAGATTAATCCAAAAATTCAATAATTAATTAAGAAATTATTAAATAAAAAGAATGTAAAATACTAATAAAGACTAGGAAGATCTTCTTTTAGAAATAGAAGATTTAGAGTGGAATAGCAAAGCTAAAGAGTGTGTTGAAAAATGTGAGCAATACTTAAAAATATACCCAAATTGTAAAAGAGTAATTCCTTATTATGCTCACATGTATCATTTCATTGACTATGGGAAAGCTACAGACATTGCTAAAAATTATATGACGAGTAGCCATTTAACTTTAAGAATGCATATATATATATATATCTGCTCTTAGATTATAATATGAGGGGTAGAGACGATATATAAAAAATTTACGATAGCTGTAAAGATTATAATGGAGAAAAAGATATTTATTTTTATCTAGCCTACTCCACCACATGTAAACATCTAAATAAAGCTGATGAGCGATCAAATATCTTAAATTTAACTATTTAGAAGTTTCGTAATGACAAAATGCTTGCAAGAGTTTACCATCATATTTTCTGCCTCTACTGGAAATTATCTTATGACTTAAAAATCTATTCAATTATAGCCTAATTTTGATTATAACTTTTTACATTTAGGTAGCTTAATTGGCTAATAAAATCCTGCTTTTGCAATTGAGTGCTTTAATAAAGCGTTAAGTATTAACCCGCTAAACTACTATGCATTTCTTTATTAAGCAAGGTTTAATAATCTCCTAAATTAATAAGTCTAAGCTAAGTAGAACTTTAATTAATTTCTAAGCTTTTAAAAATATAATCCTTCTCATATAGGTTAATACTTAAATTGGAGAATAGCTTAAGAGAAAAAAAAAAGCCATTCAGCAAAAAAAGAAAAAATTGATATCAATCTAATAAAGAATGCATTTTTATTTGAATTTTTGAATACACATCATATCAAAATATTTTAAGATTTTATAGAAAACTTTGATTTATACTCTAATAAAGAAAGTGTTATTGATGAAGCTAGGGGTTTACTACTATTCTATATGCTAAATAGCATAAATGGTTATATATTAATAACAGAAAACAAAAATTTAACAAGTTTTGGAAAATAATTAGTAAAGGAATCTAATTAAAATCTATAGATTATTTTATTATTAACAGCTTATAATAGAAATTTAAGAAATGATATGGTATTTAAATAAGAGTATCTTCTTTGGGATTTATTTATTGACTGAAAAAAATTGAATTATTAATCTTAAATGTAAATTTTATATTTTTATTTTGTTAACTTTGATGGGTTATTTTATTTACTTTTAAGTTAGACTGACAATAAAAATTAAATGTGATAAATTTCTTTTAAAAATTAAAAAAATAAATTAGATTTATTAATAGAATAAAGAATAAAATAAAAAATAATAAAAGAAAGTAAAAATATTAATTATAAAAAAAAATGAAATAGATAGATTATGAGATTTCATTTTTAAGCTTTGACTTACTTTTTTTTTTCTACTTTTGATATCAATCATTATTTTCTGATAAAATCTTGATAGAAATTTTAATTTTCAATATTTTCAATAAAATAAAAAGAATTCTGAGATAATCGAATTTTAATATCAAAAATTTAATATTAATAGTCTGAAGAAGTAGAAGAAAACGTATGCAAAATATTGATTAAGAATAGGAATTACTTCTTTTAGAAATTGAAGATTTAGAGTGGAATTGCTAAGCCAAATAGTGTGTGGAAAAATGTGAGTAATACTTAAAAGTGTACCCTAATTGTAAAAAAAGTAATTCCTTATTATGCTCATATGTATCATTTCATTGACTATGGAAGAGCTACTGATATTACTAAAAAACTATATGATGAGTAGCCCTTTAACTTTTAGAATACCTACATATATCTGTATCTTCTTTTGATTACGATAAGAGGGGTAGAGAAGATATTTAAAAAATTTATGATAGCTGTAAAAATTATAAAGGAGAAAAAGATATTAATTTTTATCTAGCGTATTCTACAACTTGTAAATAGCTAGATAGAGACGGAGAAGAACTTGAACTCTTGGAAGAAGCTATTTAGAAGTTTCCTGATGATAAAATGCTTGCAAGAGTTTACCATCATATTTCTGCTTCTACAGGAGATGATGAAATGACTTAAAAATCTATTGAACTATAACCTAATTATGATTATAACTTTTTACATTTAGGTAGCTTCCTTGGTTATTAAAATCCTCATTTTGCTTTAGAGTGTTTTGATAAAGCATTAGCTATTAATCCACTAAATTATTATGCATTTCTTTATAAAGCCAGGTTTTATAATGCTTAAAATCAATAAGAAAAAGCTAAGGAGAACTTTAATTATTTCTTAAGCTTTTAAAAATTCAATCCTTCTCATATCAGTTAATACTTATTTTGGAGAATAGCTTAAGAGAGAAGGAGCCATTCAACAAAAAGAGAAAATATTGATATTAATTTATTAAAGAATGCATTTTATATGAATTTCTCAATAAGCAAAATATCAAATTATTCAAAGATTATATTTAAAACTTTGATCTATTCTCTTAAAATGCAAGAGTTATTGCTGAAGCTAGAGATTTGCTAATATTTTACATGTTAAATAGTGTAAAAGGCTATCTATTAATCACAGAAAATAAAAATTTATCATAATTTGGAAAATAATTAGTAAAAGAATCTAATTAAAATCTATAGATTATAATGCTGTTAACAGCTTATAATAAAAATTTAAGAAATGATATGGTATTTAAATAAGAATATCTTCTTTGGGATTTATTTATTGACTGAAGTAATTTAATTATTAATCTTAAATATGAAATTTTATGTATTGATTCTAAGTAGTGTCAATTTAGAATTTTATTTGCTAATATTTTTTAATTTTTTCATCTTTAAATAAACTACAATTTTTCAAAATACATTTAATCTCTCACCTTTAGTAGCTAATATTATTTGAATTACCTTAACTATCAAACATTTATTTAGTTTTAAAAACTAATAATTTTAAAAATTGTATATTTAATATAATAGTAAATATTATTGTTTATTGATCTATATTGTCTAAATATATGATTCTTCAAAAATTTTACTTTTTAAACTTTTATTATTTTATTTTCTTTTTTTTGAATTGTAAGGAATTTTGAGCTAATCAAATGTATTATCTAAAGCAAATCATTCTCAATTTAACCTTATAATAATCAATAATTAATGAAATATATAGTAATAACATTCCTAATGGTCAAGTGAATTTCTTAGAAGAACAATAGATATATAGATTATTCAAAAACTTTGGTTATTATATTTGTATTTCATTAGAAAATCTGAATGAAAAGATAAGAAATATTCTTTATTTATATATTGCTTTATCAATTTAAATAAAAAGTGGGGGGGGGGGGAATTAATAAATAGCTTATTTGTGAAAGTACTTAATAGATTTTCTAAAATAACAACATAAATTCATAACTTACAAACAATTCAATAAAAATATTCTTCTAATTTTATCTAATAATTTATAAATTAAAGTAGAACTTTTCAAACGCTTTTAGTTCTTAAGACTTTAGAGGTGTATAAAGCTTTTCTCTTAGAAATAAAAACCTATGATTATGATTTTTTTTTGCTTCTACTTAATCTTGAACACACTTAATAGCAGCAAGAAATTGTGATTAGATTGAAGGCTTATTTGTTGAAATGTTTTCAACACAACTTTTAGTTTGTTTTAGGTATTCAAGTTGTTTATCAAATTCCTCAGCTTCACGATTAGGAGGTTTACACCTATCTCTGACATTATCTACAAAATCTTTGTGCTCTTGGTTATCAGGAATATAGTTTACTTGAAGGCATCCTCCAAGGAGTGCATCTACACTGTTAGGATCAGGAGGTGGAGGATGATATGCACAAATTGCAAAATCTAAGATCACAAGGATCAAAATGAGAATAGTAATTTTTTTCATTTTAATTTTTTTTTTTTTTAGAATTGTTTTTCAATTTATTTGAATTATTATTATTTTCAAATTGTTGGTAGAATTTATGGAGAAATAATGAAAAATAAGAATTAGAAATTCCCCAAAAGTAAACTTAAAACGTAAATTAAATTGAAAATGAATGCTATGTTTATTATAAATATTTTCAATTTCAATTAAAAACCTCCAAAAACGAATAAATTTATAAACTTTTTTTCATTTCTTTTTCTCCTACATTTATATTTAACAACTTCAAAATGATTAGAATGAAATTAATATTTATCATGATTTATAAGCAATTAACCAAATTTTCTTCATTACCAATTTAATTTTTTTTCTGTTTGGATTATATTATTGTTAAAATTTGTTCAATTATATTGTTTTTTGTATGATGAGAATTATTAGTTTTTAAAAATACTTGCATAAACCATTTTTTATGCTTTGTTGTTGAGGTATTCTTCATAAATATTTAGAATACAATTAAAATAACCTATTCTATCAATTAAAAAATTATTTTTGTAATTTAATACCTAATCTTATAAATATTTTTTCAAATATGAGGAAAGGAAAATATATTTAAAACGCCAGTTTGGGTAGATTTTGATAAGCAAGAATTATATATTAATTCTTCATATTTTTAAAAAAACTCATTTAATAATAAGCTAATATAGTTTCATTTCTTATTAAAAGAGTTATCTTTAACGGCTTTAATAATTTTAATAATAAAACAAATGTTTTTCAAAAAATTTAAAACTGTAATACTTTATTTCCATTTTGTTATAATTTATTACATATTCATAAAAATATAAAAAAGAAATAAATGACTATTTATTTGAAGATCTCTAAATTGTAAATTGAGAGCCCATAAGGATTGTAATTTTTTTGTTAAATATTTTTTAATACTTCTTTTAAAATTGAATTTAATTGAATGATCTTTCATTATTTTTCAATTAATTCAGAAAAATATTTAGATTTTTATAATTTAATCTTTGAATAAATATTTTATTTAATATCTTTTTGATTTGAATTGTAAGAATAAATCTACTATAAAACCTCTATAGCCCTTGTATTCTGAATTGCTAGTTTTTAAAAAATACACCTAATTTTGTCTTACAATACACCTAGCTATTTTTTTTATAAATTACTAGGAGCGAAGTTAAAGGTACTAAGGTATTTCGAAGAAATGATTATAAGTAATTAATATATAAATCTAATAAATATATATTAAAATATTTGAAAGTGTAAACAATGAGTATGTAGAGAAATAAGAAGGTACTAAAAATTTCAAAATTAATTAGTTTTTTTATTTGTTTATTTGTTGTTGTATAACGGATTTATTAATAGTTGAATTGTTAAACAAGCTATTATAACTTTACTTATTATTTTGTATTATAATATTTAAGTTAATTACATTACTTTTATTTTTGTATTATTATTTATATTAGCCATTTAAGAAAATGCATACATTTATTTTATATGCTACTTCATTCAATTAGCTTCGCTTTTATGCATATATTACTAGCAAATTTAAAGATATTTTCACTTAGATCCAATAATTCTGGAAATAGGCTTATCTTTTATTGTTTGAAAGGTTCAAACGATTTTAAAGGAAATTTGTAGCTTAAGTATTTACAGGGGTTTATTGCTTTACTTACTTTTAGAATACTACCTTAATACCTTCACCTAAATTTTTCTTTGCCTAATATACTTCAGATTGGATTATCAACTTTTTAGGTTCAATCTTAGCATTCTTTATTTTTCAGAGCGTTCAACTACTTTGAACTTTCCTTCTAATTATTTTAACTTTTTAGTAGGCAATTCTTCATTAATCAAACTTAAAAGGTTTTAGTCAACTTTAGCACTTAATGATTAAGGAGGATTAGTAGAAGCCGAAGACTTAGAAATAATAGGCTTTTCCGATTTTGAAGTTTTATTAATCTATTTTAATAAACTATCATCTTCGTCATCACTTAATTCTATTCTTCTTCTTACTCTTTTTTTTTCTTAGGAGCAACGGCTATAGTTGCCTTCTTCAAATCCTTTTATGATGAAATAATATTCTTCTTGGAGGTGGAAAATGAAATTTCCTCAACCATATCTGAATCACTATCTGACATTTTTACAACTTTATTGATAGATATTAGTTTGTTTGTTTCTTTACTTTGTTTGGTTTAGTTTTTTCTACTTTGAAATAAATAAAGGAGAGATATTCTTATTTAAATGAAAGAGTTAATTAAAAAGTAAAGGATAATATCTTGCTGCTTGTCTTTGATTCATTAACTCTCATTATACCACTTTATTATTTATTTGGCAGATTTTATTGTTATTTTTAGCCTTGAATGGCAAACTAATAAGAAAAATGAGCAAATTGAATAAATTTAATGATCAGGAATTTTCATTTTCAAATTTCATTATACCAGTAAAATTAAACGAACACTTCTCATCTTTACATCCCAAATAATATTATTTTCTTTTAGTCATTTTCAATTCTATCAAAATATTATATTCTTTCTGTTATTCACCCTTTTAACCTTTTTAGAATAAAATACCATTTTTCATAAGAATTTGTAAAGATACTTAGATAGATACATTCATTTTTACTCAATCATTATGATTAATTAGTGAATAGTTTTAATTAAAATAGTGTATGAAAAATAACCCTATTTTTAAGTTTTTTTTCTTTTAATTCTATCAAAACTTAAATAAAATGAACATATGAAATATCCTAAATATAATTATTTTTTAAAAAGTAAGAGAAATGAAAATTTGAATGGAACAAATGGGGGTGAGTATAGACATAAAATAAATACAAATTAAATGTTCAAGATAATGGGTTTTGATTGATAACACCTATATTTCCTCTAGCAAGGCCGGCATCTAACATGGAAACCAAGTAATTAGCATATTCATGTGCACCTCTTTCGAGTTCTTCTTGTTTTCTTTTTTTCGAGACGTCTATGATGCTTAATCGTTTCATTCTTTAATTTCTTTATTTCTTCTTTCATCTTCTTTGTTGATAAATTATTTTATATGATCATTTCATCTGATCTATCCTTTATTTTATCAGCTAAATCTAGATAAGATTTGAATTTTTATTCAATTTATTCTTTGTTTGTATCATACTGAGTAAATTTCATCTTGAATCCAGTCACATAGTTCTTAGTCTGATAGTTATATGAGTGGATATATTTGTCTAAAATAGGAGAGAATTTAATAGGCATCAATACTCTCTTATTTCTTGTATTTGAAAACTCCTTTCCAATAGATGGCAGAGCCAAAGAATCTGATTTAAAGTCTTTAAATGCTGTACTCTTTCCAGCAGTTGTTGAAGCTGTTTAGAGTGGGGTTTGAGTAACTCCATGAGTGCCAGATGTTCCACCTACACTCTGAGGATGATGAGAACTGTGATGGTGGGAACTTGCAGTTGTAGGTTTTCCTTTCTTATCTTCGGCTAAGATATTACCTGCACCCAAATCAAGGTTCCACTAACTCCAATATTTCTAACTGTTAGTGATTTAAATTCCTGTGAAGAGATAGGAGAATTCATTTATGAGATCAGCTTTCAATTCATTTCCGAATTAACTTCTACTCTTTGGAAAAGCATAGAAAAATGAATAAAAGACAGCCTAAGCTATGATATCGAAGTATTTCTTGAAGAATGTATTGTTATCATTTTTATTTTCAATAGAGAGTAATATATTAACATAGTTTCTAGCTATTCTATTGAGCAATCTCTCTTGGATTTATTTAAATTTCTTCTCCTCTATTTTAAACTCATCAGGAGTAAGCACTTTTCTCTAACTCTTCTCCTAAAATTTACTGATAGCATACCAAAATGAGTCACTTACAATAGCTACATTCTCCTCTAAAGACAAATATCTCATCCATTTATCATATTCAGTTTCTCTCCTCTTAACTTTTTTGAAAGTTCCATCAGAACCCATTTAATAATTTTAATTGTATTATTATTACATTTATTACTAGTTCTATGTATTTTATTCACCTATTCCATCCTTACCCCCCTCCTCTTATTTCTTAATGTGACGAGCATTCATTATATTAGAAATGATACGCTTAAATTCTACTTAAACTGGAAGGGGAGTGTACATACTATTAAAGTTAGTAGGTAAATCAGCTTCTTCTATTTTATAAATGTGTTATTTCTTCTTTTAAAATCCTAGACGAGCCAAATCCTGGTACTAATTCTTCTCTATTCCTGTATCAGTTATGAAAGCATCTCCCCCATATCTTTCTAATAATTCATATTTTGCATAACATCCCCATCACCTGCTCCAGGATTTTTAAATAAATTATTAATATTAGTCTAACCAGTCATTACCATACTATTTTAAACATTTTATCTATTGCTTAAAGTAGTTCCTTATTTGCTAAATTGAGTATCCATTAATCAATAAAATTTATATTTTTTGATAATTATGAATTTATTATAGATGCTTTATTTACTAAAATGATCAATCCTAAAAGTTTATCTTATTCCTTATTTAAATTCTATGCAATATTGAAGAAATGAAAAGCGATTCTACTTATTTTATAGGTTTGGAATAGAGTTTATTTGTGCTATTTCTTAAGATTTATATTGAAATTATTAGTTTTTAAATTAGTCAATAATCTAAGTTATAAATATTCAATACACTTAATATATTAAAAAATAACTATTTATACTTTCTTCTTCTTTAAAATAGATGATCATTGATAGATAAATAGATCGATCGATAGCTAACCAATTCAATATTTTCTTAATAAACAAATGAAATTATTATTATTAGATGATTGATTTAGTTATCTTTTTTGTTTTCTTCAAATAAATAATAAATAAATGAATAATCAATCATTTTTTGAAAACATTATCACTACCACCTATCTGATAAAATTACATATTCATTCATTGGTAATTCAATCAGCAAATCTATTAAGTTGGTTAAAGTGAAATATTAGTATTTCCTAAAAATAAAATAGAAATGGAAATACAAGATAAAATCATTGAAAAAAAGTTAATAATATTATAAAATAGTATATTTAAAATGTTTTCCATATTAATTTATGAATAGAATATTTCTCATTTTTCTCATTTTAAGGATAAGAAATAATACTCATAAAGAAAAGTTAGAACATTAAGTTATTTTAAAAGAGGAAGAAGAATATTAATAAAACCATGCATACATAATAACATTAAAATAATCTATTAAAATATCCTTAATAAAAATAAAGTTGGAACAAAACTTTTTAAAAAAAAGTAAAATTGAAAAATGAAAATTTTAAATTCAACAACTATTTTATAAATTATTTGGCTTATTAATGAAAGATAAGTAGATTTTACATTGAATTATAATGGAAGATTGGCTCTACTAAAAAAATTATTAAAACAATTCTTTATGTTGATTGCAGACTGAATGACTATTATTAAGTATATACATTTTTGCATATAATTTGTATTTTCAAAATAAAAAAAAAAAACTTACAAAAGAAATTTGAAGGATTGGTATAGTTAATATTGATAATTTTAAGTAATTAATATAATATCATATCTTGACTTATTTATAGGAATATCTAGAAAGTGTAATATATAGAAGTCCAGCGCATTAATATACATTTTAAGTTGGATTGAAAATAATAGGAAAAGCAAATATAATAGAATAAGAAATAAGTTATTGAACATAAAAACATTTATTAGAATTCGATAAATTAAGCATTTAAAATGATGAAATCGGGAGAAAAGCAAAAGTAATCAAATGATTGATTTACTTAAAAAAAAATTTCATTATCTTATTTTAATATTTAGATCACTAGCAGAATTAAAGACAACTAAAAAGGAAGGAGGCGTAAAAACTTTATACATAAAGAATAATCATCATCATTATTATTGTCTTGATTGAAGATTTAATTTAAATTAGAAAGGTTTAAACATTTCATTTTAATTTTTAATTAGTTTGGAGATTCGAAATACCAATCTTCCATGGTTAATAACCCTATGATGTATTCAAAGATAGCTAAACTTCAAGAAACAGGATAGACTTATTGCTAAAAGAAAAAGAAATAGAAAGAGAAAGACTAGTAAAATATTCAAATTACAATATTAGATTTAATAAATAGATTAATTTCAAATGATTTAACTAATTTTTTTTTTTTGTTTAGCATTTACAAACTTACTGTATTTACAGTATGTAGTTGAATGAAAATAACTTAAAAAATTACTATTTAAATTTATTATTAAATCTAAAGGATTAATTGAATGAAGAAATTAAGGAAGCCAGTATTCGTTTAGAAGAAAAAAAAAAAGAAATTATGGAAAAGAAAAGAAGTCCTAAAGATGATAATCCAATTCGTTTAGAAAAGAAGATGAAAGCAATGCATCTTAGAATTGATAATATTAGAAATAAATACAATTTTGCTGACTCTGGAAACAGAGATTTAAAGGAAGCTATTAATAAATTAAGAAGAGAAATTAATCTTTATAAATAAATTTAAAGTAATTTCATTAAAATATTATTTAATTATTTGTATCATCTTTTATCTATGAAATATTTTATTCATTATTTCCTAATTTAAATAAAAATCAGGTATTTTAAAGAAAAAATTGGTGATGCTAAAAAAGATTGTTAGTAAGACTAGTGAAGACACCAAAACCTAAGACAAAAAGTATGAAGAAGGGACTAAGACTTTATATAAGCATTAGTCAGAATATCAATTATAAAAAGAAGAGATATGAAAAAGAATTTTAGAGTGTTTATAACGTTTTAGGAGAAGAAAATAGAGATTAAAGAAAGAGGGAGAAGTTTGGAATTAAGGCTGCAGATGGCTCAATAATGAAATCTTAATCACCTGTAAAACATTTAAATTAACCAATTTTTAAAATTTAACTCTATTGTTGATAATAGTGGTCCAAGAGTGGAAGTGATTTCTTTAAGAGCCATAGTTAAGGATTTTAAGATACTATCAATGATAAATTTGGCAACAAAGCACATAAAAAGCATGAAAAGAAGATAGATGGAGGTCATAATTTAGAATAAATAAAGTAAGAGTTAGATACATATGATGAAGTCTTTTAACTACTTGTTGAATCTTGTCTTAATGAGAAAGTGGATTTGAGAAATGAGGACAAGAAGAGGAGAAATCAAATAGAATAAGAATATCTCCGTAGAATTATTAACACTTTCACTGACTATGAAGATTAAAAGAATGCTATTTATTAATACATATAATCTTTAAGAGATGAAAGCGAGTAACTTGAAAAATAAAAAAAAGAAATAGAAGATGAGATTGACAAGTACAAAAAACTCCCTGAATAAATCAAGAAAGATCCTAAAGTATAGAAGTGCTTTGAGATTTAGGTAAATTTTTACAGAATTTATTCAAAATTAATACAAAAATAATGAAATATAAAAAATAAGATTTATTTATGATTTATAAATATTAAATTATAATTTTTTTAATTTTACCAGAAATAAATAGAAATCGTTAGAAATAAGAGATAAAAATAAGATTTAGAACATAAACGTCTTATGTTATACATTAACTAGCTTAAAATGTAAATCCCTGTCGTTTTTGAAAAAAATTGGATGTGACTCCGAAGAATATACAAGAGAATTAGGGAAGAATACGGACCTTTTAATTATAAAGATATTGATGAAAGCAATATTATACAATACTTAGCCATTTTAGAAAAGAGAACTAATGATTTACTTTAATTATAAAACTAAGCATTTAATAATGGAAAATAATCAGTAAATTTCTTTAATCTTTCATTTACTATTATTATCAGAGGATTGATTGGATAAGATAATTAATAAAGTTAGAACCGTTTTAATATTATCAATTTTAACTATTCGATTTTAATATCAATGAATTTCTTACCAACTGATAAAACCCTTACTTTAATTCAAAATAATTATATTTTTTTCTAAGAATAATTATTAAACTATTATTAAACCTTATTAGTAAAATTCAGACTAAAGGAAACAGAAATATGCTGAAGAATCTAATTTATCTTTTTCCAATATCGGAATCGGAGGAAAACCTATGGATTAAGATTTAATCGGAATGCGTATTAATTCTTTAATTGAATTTAGATAAAAAAATAATCATTTCTCAAATATAATTAGTTGATACCTTCAAAAATTTAAAACCAGAGGAAATAGAGAAAGATAAATATATGTATAATAAAGATGACTTTTAAGAAAACGCCTAATAAGTAATATTTCTAAACCTTTCAAATTTTAATTTACAAATAATTCTATTATAATAGGTATATGATAATCTTAAAAGTAAAAAAAAAAAGATAAAAGATGATGATGATGATGATGATGATGATAATCTTTACCTAAACAAACCAAAAAAAATAATTATTGATATTCGTCACCTATTTTATTTATAGTATTTACCTATTTTATTAGATTATCACAATTTTGGGAAAAACTTTATAGTATATTTTATTTTAATTCAACAAAAATATTTTAAATCTATTAAAAGTTAATTTCATTCAAAATACTTAAGATAATAAAATTAAATATTTTAAAATTATTCTTCTCTCAGAATAAGTTTAAATCTTAGATACTTCAAACAAATTTAGTATTTGATTTATGTAATTGAAATCAGTTAAAATCATTTTGGATGAAATGATCATATTAGTTCAGAAAATTTCAGTAATGATTATGAATATCTTATTATTCATACAAAGAAAGGTGGTTTATTGCTTTAGAATTTTATTGAAAAATTTTCTTAAATCCTACTATTTATTAATTTTCTTCAATCATTTTATTAATAGAAAATTCTAAAAATAATAACTATTCTAGCAGTAAGAAACAAAATTGATTATTTTTACAGCCTTTACATATTTGGTTACAGTAAATAATCATTAAATTAAATTAGTTATGACATATTTCCTAATGAAAAATATAGTTAAATAGATTTTAGCCTTTATGGATATATATATACACTATAATCTCATTATGTTGGGCACCTCTATGTTGGGCACTCTCAATATGTTGGTCAAAAATATCAATATGTTGACCAAAATCTTTGGTCCCTTGAGTGCCCAACATAATGAGATTATAGTGTATATATATTTGCGCAAAAAGAAAAATTTTAAATAAATTTAAATAATTTTTAATTGTCTTATTATAAAGTTTGATTGAAAAAAACATTTTCTAAATTGATTAATTATTTTAATTGAATTATTTTAGTTATATCTACACATTTATATTAAAAATAGAATTAAAACTCTTAAGATGTGAATAAATAAGTAATTCTAAAATTTAAAATTGAGCACAAATCAGTTTGTGTCTTTGTCTCTTAATCCAGTAATATAGTTTTTAGGATGAATAGGATAAGGTGCTCTATCAGTTCCTGCAATAATTCCTTTCTTTTTGCTTATTCGATAGCGAATTTTCTAATATCCCACTCAGTTTTACCAGTATTTGTTTCATTATCTTTAGGAAGATATGTTTGAGCTTCTGAATCAACCTTAAAGTTAGATAAGATGGTTTGACAGGCTTTAGTCTATCTTTTTTTTATGTTAGCCATTTATAAAGCCTTCTTTCTTAATTCCCATTCATTCCAACAGTATTAGGATCTAACCTCTTTTCTACAAAATGCAAAGGAGTTTCTATACCCTTATCAACCATCAATTTATTAGAAAGTTAATGTCCTCCTTCTTATCCAGAAACATAAATATTTAAATTAACATTCTTAAATGAGTCATCCATTCTTAATAAATGTATTAATTCTGGATTCTTTCTACATTGATTAATAACACCTTAAATGAAAAATTAAGGGTCAGCTAAAAATTCATTAATACTCTTTTCATCTGAGAATACGCAATTTTTATCTTTATACCTATTTATAACATAATTATAAGTTTTTAATTGAAATATCTTTACTATTACATAATCTATTTATTAAATTATTTTCTTCCATTTTTAATCCTTAACTAAATATTTACCTAAATACACCTAATGCAGGTTTACCTGGCAAAAAGCAAACCATCCCTTTTTACAATAGACCATAAGCAAAAACCTAAATAATCAAGTGGTGTTTGCATAAAATCAGGGAGTGTTTTTTGAAGAAGACGCTCAATGCCACATTCTTCAGAATATTCAATTTCAATTTGTTCTTCATTAGAAGGATCTTAACTCATATTCTTGGCTGTTAGTATTAAATTTCTTGGAAGAGTAAGCTTGAATCCTCTTCTCATATCTTAAAGCAATTCAAATAACTTAACTCTTGTTAAACACAGCTTCTTTTCTTCAAGTAATTGGATATAAGCTTGTGCAAGAGTAGCAAATTTAGGGTAAACCTTTATTATAGTTATTGTGGTAAATTTAGATTTAAATTGTTTCATCATTTAAATAAAAATTACCTATTCCTTTGGAGCTGATGATTTTTATTTTAAAAGTGTTTCAAGATCTTTGATTTCCTTTAGATATCTTGTTTAATTAGAATCAACACTATTCTCTGAAATATCAACATCTTCTTAGATTGAAAGTATGTAAGAGAGATATTATCTCAAAAATGTTAACTCATCTTTGTATTACTTAAATTATTCTTCATTTATTTTTATCTTGCCAGGACCAACATTTTAAAAGAAAATTGTATAATTATCACAGTGTTCAATTACTTCAAAAGCTTCCTAACGAATTTTTTCTATTAAATCTCTTCCCTAATATTCAAGCAAATCTTAGAAAGGAACTAAGCCAATACCACCTATTTTTATGATTATTTATGATAGTTAAATATTTTAAAGAATACTCTCTAAATTAATAATCATTTACCTTTTAAATCCACTTATTAAAGAGACGAATGCCAATAACTAAATTAGATAATTCTACCAACTAAGTAACTTTTTCTGAAGGATTTAATGAGACAAAAAGGTCCAAGAGCAGCTCTTGGAATGACACTTTCTAGACCAGCAGCAACTTCCTTTTCAATATTGAACTAAGTAGCTTAATTATCTTGATCTAAATTACCAGTTTTATTAGAACCATCAGACATAAGTTCTTTATTCTTGAATAATAAGAAATTGAAAATCTTCTTAAATAAGACTGTTAGACCTTCAAAATCCTTAGCATTTTTAATTTCAAGAGAAACTACTTCATCTGTTAACTTACCAGTTTCAATACTCTACTTCTTAATTCTTTCTTATCTTTAAATTTCAGATTCTATATAAGCGCTATCATAAGCTGTTAATCAATAAAGAATAGAAGTTACTAAAATATAAAAGTTATTATTGTTAAAATATCATTCATTTTCTATTTCCTTTAAATTAAAATTCTTTTTAAATTATGAACTTCCTATTTATGTTGCTTTTTATCACTTCATCTTCACTATTAAATATTAAATCAATTATAAAATTACATATTTGCATTTGGATTGTTTTCATATTGGGTTTATCAATCTAAGATAATTTCTATAGAACGATAGCTTTAAGCTCATCAATTTGAGATGCAGTTAATTTGTCTTCCAAGTAGAATCTATCAGTTTCTATTTCATAAAAAAGATTGCATTAATGTCTATCCTGCTTTAATGGTAAATCATGATATTATAATTATTAGATAATGAATTGATTGAAGATAAATGTACTTGGATTATATATGGTTTAAGTAACGAAAGCTGCTATTGTTTCAGTTACTGGATGATTATTTTCTCTACATTTGTAGATTACATATTTTACTATTTCTTCAAGCTAGTTCATCTCTATATAATTATTAGTTAATTCTTTCACTTTGAAATAAATTTTTGATTATTAACCTTTATTGCTTCACAGGATTCTATCAAAAATATCAATAATTAATTTATTTGTTTCAAAAAAAAATCAATTCCTTTTAACAACTAACTATCTAATATTCAATTTTTATTAAAAAAGATCTTTTAAAAGTGAAACTCATCCATTCCTAAATAATTAATTATTTAATGCTTGAAATAGGTATCTTTTATAACCATTATTTTATACACTAAATAATATTCTATGTTAAACATTAATAAAATTAATTATTATACTTTAAATTATTTCTGAAGTAGAAATAACAATAATAATGGTAAATACTACATATAAAATATTTGTCTTTATCAAAAGAAATTTCCCATACCAATTTTTAAAATTTATGATAATCTCATAATGACAATTCATTTTATCAATTTATTATTTTAAAATAAATCTTTATTATGTTATTTAAATTTAATTCAAACTATCTATTTATTTTATACATTTTTATTTATTAATTTATTTATTAGTTAAAATATCTAAAATTCCTTTAAAAAATGTTTAATTTTATTACTTATTATTTTAGTGAAAAAAACTAATTAGAGAAGGTGATTGTTTATAAATTTGTATTTGAATTTGTCTCCTAATAAAATAAATGTAATTAATTAGAAAAAAATAAGGAAATTCAATCTAATATTCTTATTAATTGATTGTTTAAATCTATTTATAAATAATGGATTTAACTTTCAGCTTAAAAAAGTTTTTAAATTCAATAACAAACTTATAATTGATTGATTGATTGTTTGTTTATTATTTTAATTACTTGAAGAGTAGGCTTAAAATTAATATATAATAAGTAAATCTCTTTAAAAATTCATAGTTTAACAGAAAAGTATTCTCTATAATATCTTATAAATATCTAATGATAGTAAACTCATCTGACAATGAATAGATTAAAATAAAGGCAGAGTCTTATGAGGTAGTTCAATCTGATAAAAGTCGTTAGCAGCTAAAATAATTATTTAGTAGATATCAAAAGCTCGTTAGATTATATTAGAATTAGAATATATATCTAATCACCATTATGAGAATGCTTTTATAAATTAAGTTTTAAAAGATTAATTGAATAACATAAATCGATTTGACGCAATTGTAGATATTAGAATTAAAAATTTACTGAGCTTCCATTACGATGGAACTCTTATTTCTTAGTCTAGTCTTTTAAATTCAAAAATATTATTGCAAAGTAGAAATAACATCAATCTGAAACAAGGATTTAACAAAGAGAACAATCAAAAACAAGTTGAGAAAAGCTTAGCACTAGAAAATCATATCATTTACATTGATTACATAGGTAATAGGATATACTTCTTAATATATTATAAATATGAATTGATTAGAATTAATCTATTTAGTTATTAATTGTCATAATTGTTGCAGAAAGATTAGTTTAAATAATATTTTTAGTTTTGGAATTTGTAGTAATATTTATATCGATATTTTATTAAATACTTTTAAAAAAAAAAGTGTATAAAGAGTTTGAGATCAATGTTTCTTTTAGGATTTTAAATGACATCTTTCCTGCTCAAGACAGCAAATAAGTCATAGAAAATATGTTTTACTACTTATCCAACATCATAAATTTTTCTTTGTCTAATGTTTTGAGCATTGAAAACATTCTTCTTACTTAAATGAGAATTAAAATTTATCAGTAATAATTCAAGATTGATTGTTCTTTTGGAAAGGTTAAATTTCATGCCTTACTTTAAGATGAAGATTCTTCTTTCAGCTATTGTATTATTCGATTAATGAAAATATTTTCTGCAAATGAAATTGATTTGTACGTTGATGAAGATACTATGCATGAATTACTTGAACATTTATTTCATGAAGATAATCGTTTGAAGGCTAAATCAATTAATTCTTTAAAGATTAAAGCTTATTCCAAGCTTGATTAGAAGAAGTTTATTTAGTTAATTTATGATGGAGAGTCAGTAAAAATCGAATATAACTCTGATTAAATGCAAATACCTAGCTATACTTTAGAAAACTTATTTACTGCGTTTGATGAGAGTGAAATAAACTTTATTTTTTATGAATTAAAGACTTTAAATTGTTTGAAAGAACTAAAGAGGATCCTGAAATATGCAAATATTTATTGTCATAGTCATATTGAAATTCGTTCTAAACAATAAGAATTCTACATTAAGAGAAATCAGACTAATAACAAAATTATTTACTAACATAATTTGTCTTTCAATGGAAACTACTTTTCAATAAAAGAAATAACAAAGAATAGTTTTATAGTATCTTAATATCCTGAAATAGGGGTCAATGAAATTGGCGAGAGTGTAAACAAGTATATAATTGGGATATTTAATAATATTAATTTATCTCTATATAGATATTTGTATTATATTGATACCCCTGACAAAATATTAGAATAAGCTATCAAGTAGCAAGAAGAATAATAAATTATGAAGTTAATGAATAAGAAGTGCTTCCTTAATGTTTTAGATATTAGAATAAATAACAATATTATTAATCTTAAATAAATTAATCTAGCTAAACACTCGCTCCTTGCATTCTTGAAGTAGCTTAAAAACATTAATAAACTTAAGATTCTCAGGAAGGAAATAATATAAGAAATATTTATGCTATCATTCGAATAAAAAGATTGATTTACAAATATACTCTACCAATTACTTACTTACTTACCTTCTTACTTACTCTTTATTATAAAAATAAATACTAATTACTTAATAGAAAATATACTAATGTATTGTAGAATGATTTAACAATGTAAAAAAAAAAAAAATTATCTTTAAAATTATTTATCCTTTGTTTACTAATTTATAAGCTTCTTAAGAAAAGCATCACTTCAAATAATCCCTTTCTTATCTAATTAGTTATACATTTATTTCAATTATGATTTTATTGTCAAAATGACAGGAATAAAAAGTAAATATTTCTATCAACTTAAGAACTGAAAGAACGAATTATCAGGAGAAACTTTTAAACAATTAAGTATTCATTTTAAAATGAATTAGAAATTTTTTGTAAATTAAATCTTAATTTTTCAAGTTAGTTTCTTCTATTTTAATATTCCTCTTTAAATTCATTTTTTACCAATTTATAATTTGTTTTTTAACTTATTATTGATATTTATCTTTTGTCTTTCTTCCTTATTTTCATTTTAAACTTAATGGAATAGAATATTGAGATTTTAAAGATTATATTATTAAAGTAGTTCTAAATATAAAAATAAAATGAAAATTAAATAGTTCTTATGAGATTAGATATTATTTGTTTAATTAACAGATCATATAGGTAATAAGGAGAATGAATATGTATGTATAACTAATTATATAGGTGAGGATTTAAATAAATATTTATAGTTTAAAGATTGATAGATAGATATTCGGAGCCAACGCTTCTTATTAAAATACCAAAGAATTAACTTTGAATTAATTACAGGTTTATTACGTTTTAGGAATTATTTATTTATTAATCAATCAATTCAATCAATTGGACTCATAATTATTTTTATTATTATTTGGTGAATTACTTGGCTTTGTTTTTATACTGGAGCCATCTATAAATCAGGTGATGATTTTCTTATACTTTCTTCTTAAATCTCTTCATTTTCATATATTTAACAGGCTACATATTCCTTTTCCATTGAACTAAATTCATTCTTTTTCAAGAAATTATCTTAAATCCAAAACTATTATATAATTTAATGGTTTATTTAAGAAATAATTAAATTAATATTATATTTACTTAGATAGAATTTAAAATTGCTGGTATAAGAACCATTACTAGGATGAGCTTAATTTGTATTTATGAATCGAGCCTATTTTTATATCAAATATAATTTAAAATGATATTAATTTTAAGAGAAAGGAAATAAATTACCAGCTAAACATCCAATTAATTAAAGGCTAAAGGAATGATGAGATACTAGATTAAATACCATATAGGAATAACTTTGAAATAACTACAATCAAATTCCAAATGATTAATTATAATAGCCATACGCAATAAGAAATCTTAACAATTGGCTTTAGTAGATGTATATTACTTTCATCTTATTATTCTCCACTTTTACTTTTCTTTCTCATCTTTCTGCCACTATCATCACTAGGAATGATTACTTTAAAATAATTTCCTGTTTTGAATTTCTTTAATTTTTAAAAAGAATCAATATTACTTGAATAATAAATAATTGATTAATATTATTATCATTATATATTTCCTTCTTCTTAATCATTTAAAACTACTAAGTATTGTATATGCAAATTGCAAAAATGAAATCATTTGAAACGAACTTATAACCAAAATTAAGAGATTATAATATTAGAATAATTCTATTATTTTCAAATATTACTTCTAATAGTAGTGTAAATATTTCACTTGTTCATTTATTAAAATATTACCAAGAATTTATTTTTATATACTAAAGCTAGTATTTTAATATGATTTGTAAAGAATAATAATATTATTTGAACACTCTTAAAAGAATTTTATATGGAATACTAATTTCAAAAGAATTGAAAATCCATTTTTGAATGAAATAATTTAAGATGATTTGAAGTAGTTAAAACAGAATGTTGAAGTAGTTAGTGCGGGATAAAATAGTTTACCAATAGCTTATATCTATCAAAAATCTTCTCAAATATTGATAAAATGATGAAACATATAAAGACACCTAATGTTGTATCAAACAAGATTGTCACAAAATACCTAATTATTAATTGAGCAATACATTTAACAATTTAACTAGAATGAAAATAAATGATTGTATAATAAAGATAAGCTTTTACCAATTGCATGCATCTAATTCTGACTCTCCACTAAGAGTTACTGCTAATAATATATTTAACATCTGCGCTACTAATGCTGAGACACCTTATTTCGAATTATCCTGATTATTCATTTATTAAACAACGTTATTATCCACCCATTTATTATTTTGAAATATTTATCTTACCAATGTCCAAATTTTCCATAGTCTTTTAGGTTTTTCTTTGTGTCTCTTATCTATTATATGGATTTATTTATAAATTGATGGCATATAGATTGATTAAATAATTAGTTTAATAAAGATTATTTATGTATTTATTATTAGTCATATTTGTTACATATTAGTATCAAGAAGCATATGACGGCTAAGAAAACTTATACCAAATATCCTTAAGAGTCTGTTATCTCACAACCTTCTCCCATTTATTTTAAATGCCTTGGTATTTAAATTGCTATTTATTTTTAAATTTAGGTTATTCTTGAAATTGCTATTGCTTAATGATCAATCGATAAAAAATTATAATTATTAATTGCCTGATTTAGCTTTATGTCTTATAAATAAATTATTAATACGAAGGATAGCAAGCATTTATTTTATGACTATACTTAATTACTCACTTCAACATAATATAATAATCAAAAATAATAATCTGTATTTTTATCTGATTTGGAAAATTTTCAAAGAGTAAAATCTTAAAACAAAAATAACGTTAAATAATCTTTTAGATAATATTTAAATATCAAGAGGTATCATTTAAATTTCTGGTTTTATTATCTCCTCCATATAAACTAACACAATTCTTAAAATTTACTCCACGATTGAACAATTTTACACAATTTTGATTATTAATAAACTTTATAATTAATTTAAAAAATAGAATTTAGAAATTAGTTATTGATTTAATATTCAACTTGTTTATCATTGACCAATTAATTAAATAATGTACAAAGGATTTTAATTAAAAATAATAAATTAAAATGTAAGAGTTTTTAAAATAATTATTATAAACAAAATAAGTTAATTAAATATTATATAATTAAGAAGTTAGTTAATTAGTTACCAATAATTTTATATAGAATATAGGAAATATTTACAGGTTTAATTGACACTATTTATAAAATTAAGAAATTTATTATAAAAGATAGCACTATCAGCTTTTACACATAGATAGAATATCAATAAAATCATGATGCAGTCTTTTTTTTTTTTACAATATCTGGTACCTTTTAATCTTTGAAGGCTTGTAAAATTTTAATTTAACGTTACTTAATTTTATCAAAGTTGAAGTTTTAGATTTGATTAGTAATTTATTCTTAATGTTCTTAATAATGGACTGATCTTTTCTTGATTCTATTTAAGAGAATTTCTGCATCATGTAGAGTTTTAGACCTTAATTTCTTTTTCCCTAATTAACTTTCATTTAGCTATGATTGAGATGGGTTATTATTAAGTATTTCAAATCCTTACTCTTAAAGTTACTTCAATATCTAAGAATTTTCTTATAAATTAAATTGACTATCTTGACTGTATATGAAACTTAATCCAGTTAAATCTTAATTCATCATTGGAGAAACTGTTTTTTAGTATAGGCGAAGGTTCAAAAGGGCTCACATTTTTTATATATTTTTTTCCATTTTAATTGATTTATTGATCATTTAATGAATTAGTTTTATTATTTTCTTATTAATATTTTTATTTGAGGTGTTAAGTTATTTATATATCAGATTTTTGATTTTCTAAAGATTATTTTTGTTATACTAATTTATTATTTTCTATAAAAGATTTTTATTTTTCAAGAGTATTGTTTTTTTAGTGTTAATCTTAATTGTTATTACTATTTTAAGGATTAGTGTGTAGAGATTTAAATGAACGAACCTTTCTACTAGCGTTAGGCTCAGCTTTAACTTATTTACTATCATTCAATTTAATAAAAGAAGCATCTACAATGGATGTAACTGATTAATCCATGATAGAGAATTCTTTGCTGACTCTACTTTAATTATCTTTCGATTTAATTTACTAATGACCTCCTCTCCTAGAAATATCTCTTGAGTTCACTTTATTTGATTTTATCTATTGCATTGTAAATGCTTGGATTTTTACAGATATAGATTTACTTTCTTAATCGTTATGTTGAATTTATGATACATTTAACTCATTGATATAATTCTTTTTTATGCACTATTTCCAGTACTATAATATCTATTTTTAGAGTTAAGTTATATTGTTTTTTATGTTGGAATATTTTCTTAATTCAAAAAGGAATTGTAATTAGATAAATTATTAATATTGCTGTTATTATTGATTTAAGGTAGTTTAACTCCATGCATAGAATTATTAGCATTGTTATTTTATGGATAAGCCATATTAATAGATATCTAATTGTCATTAACCTTTTTTCTATCATTCATTAGTTATATATCAACAATTTCACTTTTATTTTATTTCATCTTGACATCCTAAAAATCCACTGAAGCTGACACACTTCTGTCTTTATTATTAGCCACAACTTATATCTGATTCAATAATTAATCGAATTTCTATCTCTGTTAGGCTATTTTATTCTAAATCTTAGTTTTCTGAGATACTAAATTTTAAAGCGTTTATATATTTTCTTAATTCTACCTTAGTGTTTTAGAAGAATGCTCTTATTCTTTTTTAGCTTATTATTATAAATTCTAATTCTAGGTGGATTATTGTGGCTATTAACTATAATATTATTAATCCAAGCTGAATTGTTAGTTTTAAGATTAATCTTAATTTTATTTCCTACTTAAAGTGTTAGCCAACTATGAACGAGTATTTCTTAAAGGTAGTTTTACTTTTGACCTTTCATTTTATTCTGTTTTACAAACTTCAAAATGATTTTTTGGTTAATCAACAAATGAAACATCTTTAGAAAATGTATTCTATTCATCAACTAATTTAATTATTGATGAATTATCTTTTAATAAAAATGAAGTAGACTCCTCTAGTAGTTTTCCTTATTTAACTGAATGGGAGTTTTTAGAATTTTTGGTGGTTTTGAAGGTGGTTTAATCATTCCTCCTTCTTCCCTTTATTTTTATACTTTTTCAGGACTTCCTATATTATCCCTTTCAATTAGATAGTTAGTCGATTCACTTTTTAGATATTTAAATAGGTTTTTATCAATCTTCTTCTTTTCGTCCTTTGTTAAATTAACGTTTATATCATTTTCAACTAGACTAATTATGTTATTTGAATAATCCTTTTTTTTTTTCATTTTTATGTGCAGGGCTGATAGTCCTCTTTTATCTATTAGGTGAACTTTCATTTTAATTTTAATTGCTATTCTCATTTTTATCAGTTGCGAAATTAAATTTGAATTGTAAATCCTTCTTAATCTATTTATATACTTCTTCTTAATCAAGAAACTCCTATGTTTTTTCAATTATCTTAGAATATGCTATGGCATCTAAATCAGTATTTTTAGGACTAGTTTAGTATTCTTTAATTCCATTTTATCCTAATCTCTTCTCTTCCCCATAATCTACATAAACTAAATGGCCTTTTTTTATGTATATCAATTACACTCTAAGCAATATCCTCTTGCTATTTGAATTTATTCTCTGAATTATTCTTCATTTAAGTCACCTTTATCTTTCTTCTTCTAAACCATATTCTCTCGAATTTCTCTACCTTTCTTTTCAAATTGAATTTATCTTTAAATCTGTTATTCACTTGTCTGTTGATTCTTTTGAAATTATTTGTCATGAAGAGATCCCCTTTAGTACTGTACTTCTTTATCCCTTAAATAGTATGCTCTAACCCTGAATTCAATCTTGAATGCCCCTTAGATTAAATAAACTTCATTATCATTAAATTGTGGTTCATCAATCACATGATAAACTTTCGCAGTTTGAAGTTGCTTAACATCGATATCCTCATCCTTCTCAGATTAGAAAATGAAAGTGAATTTATCCTTGGCTTTAGTCTTTTCTTCATCTAAATACTTCTAAGTCAAGTTATTTAAAATAGATTTTTCAACTCTTTACATGTCTATGTACTTATATATTTACTTCTTTTTATAAATCGCTTCTCTGTTAGTGACTTTTATAAATCTTACAAAGATAAACACTTTATTATAAAACATAGCCAAAAAAAAAAACAAAAACATTTAATTAATATTTTCAGTATTTTTTTTGGGATAAAAGGATTCTTATTAAATACTCTCAGTAAGATTAAATAACACCATTACAAAATCTTCAAAACTATTAACCATCATTCTTCCTGAATTAAATACTATTGTAGCATTCGAATCTGGAAAGAGAATGTAATTAAATTATAATTGAAGGGACTTAATCGTTTGATTTATTTAAGATCAATCAGTTCTTATTAATTCGATTTTAGCAAAATAATTTAATAGTTTTGAATGAAATTAAATAGCATAAAATTAACAATTTTAAATTAATTATTAATCATTAAATATAAATAATATTCTTACTAATTACCTAAGTTAGTATAACCATAAATTTTTGAAATGTGGATCATGTAGAAATTAAATTAATACCAATCAATTTATAAAAACATATAATTAATTAATATAAATAATAATAAAATTCCACAAGAAGGATCAATTAATAGTAAGATTAATTAAATTTAATAGATTTATTACTAAAGATTTATAAACAGCAATAAACGAATATTATTAATTAGCTTTAATATATTTAAATGGACTTACATTTAAATCATTAATTATAAAATATCTTAGAAAGATAACCATAATCAGTTATGATAACACCTATAATTTATTGATATGATTTTATGTAATATTAATCATATTTATTAAAATAAGTTTCAATAATTTACTTCAGCTGTTTTAAAGTTTGTAATTAATTTTGATATTAATTTATAATAAAATCAACGGATGGTAAATTTGCAAATTTTAGTTTTGGAAGCAAACATTATGAATGGTATTTAGAACGAAACATTAATAAAGTTAATAAAGGAAAAGATTCGTTGGAAGGTAAAAATATAAAATATTGAATGATAAGGTGGAAGAGGAAAAGAAAAAGGGTGTTTTCTTTCAATTACATTATTAAAATAAGTATGAATCAATTAAATTATCATAAGTGTATCATTCATCAATCAATTAAATTCATTATTATTATTATTGTTATTATTGAAATATCATAACCTAATTGTTAAATTTTTAATTTTAATTAAATTATTTAGATTTACAAAAATTAAACCGCAATTAAAAAAAAGCAAGTATCATTACACGATCTGTAAAAATAGTAGGTACAGAATTTCTTCAATAATTCCATTTTTAAAATAAATCACTGATAAGAAAACAATAGAAATCATTTTAGGAAAGTGTAAAAAAAAAAAGGAAAGAAAGCTAAATTATCTTGTAAAAAATAGGTAAAAATAAAAAGAATGTCAAGACTAAACTACGGAATAAGTTTGAATCCTTTAGATGACAATAAAAGGAAAATATATGTTTGCATGGATTAGCAGTCGAATATTATTGTAATGAATTAAATTGCAAGGGAAATTCAAGAGATATGTGCAAGGATTGTATTACTTAGACAATTCACGATTAACATAGCTATTTGACAGTAGGAGAAACAATTTAGAGATTGCTAAACTTCTAAAGAAAAGTAGAGAATTCTGATCAAAACAATCAGACCAATTATAAATAGAAAAGGATATGAAAAGGAATAGATAAAATCGTTTTTCAATGATATGAGAAACTCAATTATTGAAACGCTTAATAAAATTGAAACTTAATTTATGCACTCTATTGATACTATGGAAGGATTTGATCATACTGAAAAATACAATCTTATGCAAGAATTTCTCAATTCTGTTAAGATAGGTAATTTCATTACCAATTCGAATCCTGAAGTCATTAATTTAGGCTTATAAGTCATTCATTACTAGTAATAACCTAAAACATTCATCAATCAATATTACACTGAAGGAAAAACTGGAACTGAAGGTTTATTAAATGGTATTAAATAGCATATTGAAGCTCTTGATAACGAACTTGTAAAGTTTGCTAGCTTCAAAGCTAATCCTATCCTTAAGAAAAATTTAACTAAACTTTCTAAGCTTGTAAAGGATCCTGAAGAGCCTTTTCTTCCTACTTTTAAAGATAGAATGAAAGTAAATTCATTACTTATTATATATTATAGAAAATTAAAAAGTAAACAAACTACTAACATAAAATAATTATTTTAGTAGATCCAGCAATAACAATTATGCTAAAATACAATCTATCATATAATAGATTCTTATTCTTTAAAAATAAATTCTAAAACTATATGATCACCCAAGATGAAAACAATATAAAACATTTTGGAGTACTTTATCCTATATTTTTAGAGCTTTTAAAGAGAAATATTACTTCAATTTTTTTACATTTTAAATTTATTATCAAATCTAATTTTTATAAAAAAAATCTCCTTTCTAAATAATGAATTTTTATAAATATGTTACCATTATTTTAATAAAATATAGTTATTTACAAGTGCTTAAAGCCCTATTTATTCAGTCGATACTATGAATGATGAATGGTTAGTAGCAGGTGAGCATGAAAAGAATGTTTTAATATGGGATTTAAAACAAACAATTAGATATTTACTCTATCAGGACACTAGTCCTTTGTATGGTGTTTATGTACATTAAATAAAGACACATTAGTAAGTGGAAGTGGAGATAAAACAATTAGAATATGGTAGTTTGATTAATAGAGAAAATTCGAAAGTTATGAAGTTAAAGTATTAAATGGTCACTCAGCAGCAGTAAGATGCATTATTAAACTTAACGATATTACTCTTGCTAGTGGAAGTGATGATCATACAATTAAAATTTGGGATTGGACATCTTAAAACCTTATTAGAACTCTCTCTGGTCATAGTGGATCAGTGACATCTCTCTGTAAACCTACTTATGAAGAGATTCTATCAGGAAGTAAAGATGGTTACATTATGGTTTGGAAGTGGTAATAAATTTCAGGACCTCGTCTCAGTTCTTAGTGCATTCTATAAATTAGAGGTTTTAATTAATAATATTAATAAAATAGTAAGATAAATAATTATGTTTTATAATTTTATAGCTCATGAAGGAGGTGTTCAAAGTGTATGCTAATTATCAAAAACAGAAGTTGCTAGTGGTGGTTAAGATAAAACAATAAAGATTTGGAACTGGGCTACTGGAACTTGTCTCCGTACATTATCTGGTCATACAGGTAGTATTTGGAGAATATTAAAAATATCAGAAGATGAAATTGTAAGCACAGCAAATAATAGTTCTATAAAATTCTGGAATTGGAAGACAGATTCTCCAGCAATCCGTTCAATTGATAGAGCTCATTAAGGAGATGTATACAGCATATGCAGAATTAATTAAGATACAATTGTAACTGTTGGGGCTGATAATAGGATAAAAATGTGGTCTTGAAATTTACTCATTTCTATTCTTAAGAGTTAAATTTGAATAACGATAAATGGCTTCTTTAAATTTAATAATTTAAATAGAAAAATCAATCAAATAGATCTTGAATTGATATTTGATTTAATTTCTTAAAATATTTAAATTGGAAAGGGTTAGAGAAAAATAAAATAATTAATAATTAATAATAAATAACAGAATAATAATGACTTGTATTTTTATGAGAATATATCATTTAAATAAGTTAAATTTAAATTTACTCATTTTGTTTTCCTTTTTTTTAGTTATTCAAAATGTTCTTTTATTAAAAGATTCAAACAATTACAGTTCAAAGATTATCTAAAACCTTCTTTTTACTTATTGAAATACTTATCTTTTCGATTTCTTATATTTTATCAAATTTTACTTATAATAATTATTTATAAAAAAAGAAATTTAGATTGAACGAAGAATAAACTTGCACAACTAATCTTGATGAAATACTATTGTAAAATTGCAAGGATGATTATTTAATTCTTTTATTGCTACTTCACCTTATGAATTATGAGATCATTTTCCAATTTGAATAATATTTTTATAAATTCTGAAGAATATATCTTTGCAATTATTAAGCTTTTAATTATGATAAAACTGAAAAATAGATGCCATCAGAATAATTTATATTGCTCCCAAATTAATAGTTAGAATTTGTATAACAAGAATAATTACCATTGATTTAGGATATTCTCACTTCAAGAAAATTCAGGATTTGTCAATTATCTAATAAATTCAGATTTACATTAAAATTCTTTTATTAAAATGACTGGGTATTTTAGTAAAGCTCAACTATTATGTATCAAGAAAAAGGAAAAATTTAACATTATTTTTACGCATTGAGTAAAGTATATAATAAATATGTAAATAGTATATTTATTTTTGATGATCATGTTGTTATGATTTAAAAGAATATCGAGTAAATAGTTTTGGACTTTTCTACCTTATAATAATTAATTTAATCAATCAAATACCACACGTTTCATGTAAGGTATTTGTGGAAAGTCTTATATAAATTTAGAAAAAGGTATAGAGAAGGAATAAGTGATATTAATTTTTCAACAAAAGGAAAAGGATAAAAAGAAGAATAAAATTTCTGCTAATTAATGATGTATATTCAGAAAAAGAAATACTTTTTATCAGCCAATAAGGATAAGGATAGGGGGTAAATAGGTAAATCTAATAAACTAAATAGAAAATCTAAAAGAAAAGTAATAGGATTGAAGTATGAAAATTACATCAGCTCAAAAGATAAAAAAAAAAGATATTTGCTGATTTATTTAATAATTTAAGTAAAGGAATAGATCAAACAACTTAAATTAATTGCCAATGAAAAGGAAATAGAAAGAAGGATATTCTTGAATTTCATTCAATCTTTTCTTGTTTTTTTTTAACTCATCGAAAAAAATTGATAAGATAATAACAAATAGTAATTAATTTGCAGATCGACTTGATCATCAAATCAAAATAAATTTGATGGAGAATTGAATTATTTAATTGATTATCAAACAACAATTTTTATAGAAATCAATATTGATTTAAAAATATCAAAAAGAATATAATAAAAAAAAAAGGAACAAAAAAAGTTATATACAAAATAAAAATCGTACTACTTAACAATAGGGAATTTGGAAAAGTCAAAACTAGAATTATATAGAATATTTCAGATCTTATAATTAATTCGTCTTCAAGGGATTCTCTCTATAAAAAAGCAAAACAAACCAAAAGGAAACTTCTCCAACCAATTCAAAAATATAAAAGAGTATATATATTTGTTGAAACAAATATTAAAAAAAAGGACAATTCAAAAGAAGAAAAAAAAATAGCAAATAGAATCGAAAAATATGGGTAACATGATGTGCTGCGAGTAGAATAATGTAAAGTATTCTCAAAGGAAGGAAAAGCCTGTAAAGACTAGGTAAATTATCCCAACTAGATTTAGCCAACTTACTATACAAACCCTGCCACAAAGGATGAAGATTTTACATTCAATGATAAGATAAAGATGTAATCAATAATGAACAAATATGAAGTTAATTATGTGCCTAATTTCCAAGAAAATAGCGAAAATCACTGGTAAAGTCTTGCTCAAACTCTAATTGGGGACATTAATCGTATCAATACTGATCCAGAATGGGCCTCATCTAGCACTAAAAATGGCCTTGAGCTAATATACTCTTAAAAAGACGAAAAAAAAAATACTTTGGCTCTAAGAATGTGCCTTCTAAGTTGATAAATTAATCTATTATTAATATTAACAATAATAATCCATTTGCAATTGCATCAGAATCAAATAACCATGGAAATGAAACTCATTAATCTTTTAGAAATTCTCAAGCCTAAAATTCTTTCTAAAACAATGGGCCTTTGAGCAATCCTGATTTCACTAGAAATAAGTCAAATGGCAGCGCTTAAAATGGTTAAAATACTAATGGAAGAACCAATTCCATAAATTAAATGTGTATTAATGTTGTAAAACTAGAATTTGAAGTAAACTGTAGTGCAGAAAAAGATGTTAAAAGGATTACAAAATTTAAAGAGATTCACTAACAAGATTCAAAAACAAACTGTTATTGAAAGCTCTCAAAATAAAGAATTCAGTATTTCTCATATAATATTCTCAAAATAAATGCAAAAGATTCAACGTGATTTAGTTATAGCCAACTATTATACAGACATAGGCCCTAATCTCAACAATTGTTATGCATCTGTCAATCACTTTAAAGTACCCGAATTACCTGATATTGTTCGTGCTTAGATTATTAAAGGAGGTCACACATTTTTCGAGTAATATGAAACTGCTGAAGAAAAGTTAACAAGTTCACATCGTCAACCTAAGCAATATAATGCTAACTCAGATTTCCGTAAAATGAGCTAATTAAATGATGAATCTACAACATACATGAATAACCACAATAACAACCAAACCGCCTTTGGTAGTATGAATTTAAATATTGGATAAGTAAAACTAAGATTAGATTCTATGGAGAATTCTATTGCAAGAGTACTTACGAAGAAAATGTTGTGAGAATGGTCTTCTTAACTGAGTTTAGAGAATATATTGCCATATGCAAAAACATAGCGATTTAGGAATCTGCAAATTCTTCTGAATATGATGGAGAGAGTTTGGATAAAGAACCTGAACACTTAGTTGATATGGAGAATGGAAATGAGTGAAAAATCTGAGTGAGTGAGTGAGTATTTGTGTATGTAATACCTTTCATTGTTAATATACTAAATAATAATTGAACATGAGAATTCCATTAATATTAAATAATTAAAACTACCCTGATTTTTAATAATGAATAGTAAGTAAGCAATGAATTGATTATGATATTAACTCAAATCTATTTAGACATCATTATTAACCAAATAAATAATTATCAACTATCTTCATATATTTATTCATCTTTCATCTAATTTTCTTATACACTTATAATTAATTATAAAATATTAAATGACCCAACATAATTTTATTCCTCTATGCATTACATAGAATAATATAATCAAAAAGAAACCAAACCAACCCTTGGCGACTTAACTCGAAGTGAGTGTGCACAGTACCATTAGCTTCTTCTTTATAATAAATCGAACTCATAATTTTATATACATAATAAAATATCATTGTATATAATATAATAAATTTATTCTCTTAAATCTTTTATAGGCTAATAATTAATCATAGTTTATTTTTAAACCAATTTAAAGTTCACTCATTTTTTGTATTTTCTTTTTAAATTAGAAATAATACCTTCCTAATTCTTTAAAAAATATTGGATAAATTAAATACTATCTTCATTATTGATTATGTTAATTCTACCAATTTAATTTATTATATTAAAAGTAAATTACTCTGAAGAAATTTTGTTATCAAAAACATAATATTCTTAAGATAAAAATTTTAGAGTAGTAAAAGAAAGAATTTTAAATAATAATTGATTAAATGAGAATTGTTTATTTCAAATGACTGAATGAATGTCTTTATTTGAGTTTTTTTTATATTTAAAACCCTATTATTTAAGTAATTTTCATAAATTTATTATTTTATTAATAAGATTACCGTCAGTACTCTTGAATAAGGATGACAATAGTATTCGGATGATTTTTAATAAGGATGAGAATTTAATAAGGAGGGAAAAATAAAAATTTATTTACCCTCCTTATTCAAGAGTACTGACAGTACTTAACAATATTTTAAAATTTTGCAAATATTCCAAATAATATTCTCTTTAGATTTAATGGAGAAATTACTTAAGCATAAAATCTTACTTTATATTATCTCATAAATAAAGTAAATTTGAATAACATAAGTAAATTTAATTTTCAAATTAAATTGATTCTAACTCCTTAGTTACTAACTAACTGATTATTAAACCAATATCAATTATTTAAAAAAAATCATTAAAATAAATAGGAATTATTTAATAAACTAATAATCATATTCTAGTTATAGATAAAATATACTGAATAACTTAAAATGGTATTTACATCATTAGACATTACTTCACAAATTGGTCTCTCTCTCTCTCTCTTTATGAATCTTTTAAAATTAAATAAAGCAAATATCAATAAGTGATGTTAATATATTATCAAATATTATATCAATACATTAAAAATACTTTTGAATTGCTGTATATTAAATATAAATAAAGTAGAAGACATCTAGACTATTATAACAGTTGATTTAATAAATAATAAATAGGAAATATTAACATTTCTGTTCATTCATATATTTAAAAATTGTTTTAAATTACCTCAATTTCTATAAAAAAGAAACACAATCCTCTATAATAATATCTAATTTCATTTAGGAATTTAATCTTATATTTTATTATTATAATAAGTTTATAATAGTATAGATATAGTTTTAGTGTAATTATTATAAAATTGAATTATCACTAATTAAGGATTATATTTCATCAGTTTATAAATCAAGAGAGGCTTGATATTAAGAGAAGAATTATAATATTCTGATATAAAATTGCGAAAGAATAAATTAAATTCTGGTGTCAATAATCAATATTCATATTGTAGAGACTATTAAAATTATCAAACAATCAAACCGTGGTTTTATATCCAGGGATATCTAAAATTTTATAAAAAGTAATTCAAGACAAAGATTGATATAAATCCAAATAATACTTCTATCAAAATTAAAAAATAGTAAAGTTAAGAAAGATATATTATTAAAAATAAGCATTAAGAAATTAAGATGAGCTCAGAAAATCAATAAGGAGAATAAGCCACTGCTAATTCTAATTAAATTTAGCAACTAGACTAACAATTACACTAGATCTATTAAATTATTCCTGAAAAACCTACTTCTGCAAAAATTAAAGGTTATGATTTTAATTAGGGATTAGATTTTGACAAGCTTTTTGAAGGTTATTATACTTTTGGTTTGTAATCAACTAATTTAGCATAAGCCATTGAAGAAGTCAAAAAGATGATTTTCTGGCGTTTAAGTGATGAAGAAATTAACCCTGAAAGAGATATTGATGAGTATTTAGAAGAAGATGTTAGAAAGAATACCCGTTGCACAATTTTCTTAGGATATACTTCTAATATGATTTCTTGCGGTATGCGTGATATTATTAGATATTTAGTTTAGCATAAGATGGTTGATTGTATCGTCACTACAGGTGGAGGTATTGAAGAAGATTTCATAAAATGTATGTCTGACTTCCATTTGGGAGACTTCTATGCAAACGATCTTGAAATGAGAAAGAAGGCATTAAACAGAATTGGAAATATTGTAGTCCCAAGTGAAAATTACTGTAAGTTTGAAGATTGGCTCATTCCTATATTCTATGAAATGTAAATACTATCTTTCATTAAATCAAAATCAACAAAGAGAATATTTTTATACATTTAAATAAGATTAAATTATACAAAAATCAAATACAAATAAGATAATACTATCTAATAAAAGATAATATGAACTGGTTTAGTTTACCATTTTGATAATCTCCATACTAAAATCAGCAATTATAAAATTATAGTTTAGAAAATTATCATCAAAAATATGACATTTTTCATTTATTTATTTAAAAAGCTCTAATTTACCATATAAAAAAAATAGTTATTGACTATTTTTAAATCTAATAAATACATAAAAGTAGAGTAATTTATCTTTAAAATTTAAATTAATTGACAATCACAAAAATAAAAATTGATAGTCCTCGAAATTCCCTAAAATAACTTCTACTTAGATTTCAATCGTTTTATTTAAATATGTATTAATGAAATATTTCTTAAACTCATAATAGGTTTGAACAATAATAGAAAAATGGTGAGATTTGGTCTCCTTCTAAAGTTATTAGAAAATTGGGTGAAAAAAATTAACAATGAAGAAAGTGTTTACTATTGGGCATATAAGAATGACATTCCTGTTTTCTGTCCCGCTATTGTTGATGGTGCTATTGGTGATATGCTTTATTACTTCTCTTACAAGGTTGATGGCTTCATTCTTGATTTAGTTCATGACATTAGAGAATTAAATAAGATTGTTCTCAAGTCTAAAAAACTGGTGCTCTTGTTCTAGGAGGTGGTCTTGTTAAGCATCACATAATGAATGCAAATATTTGGAGGTAAATATCATTTAATTTTTTGAAATTATAAGGAATATTTATATTAATTTCATAATTTTATAAATAGAAATGGTGCTGATTTTGGTGTCTTCATTAATACAGGTTTAATGTATGACGGTTCTGATGCAGGTGCTAGAATCAGTGAAGCTGTTAGTTGGGGTAAAATGTAAGTATAATCTAGCTACGTTAAGGTATTTAGTGAAGCCTCTCTTGTATTCCCTATCTTGGTTGCTTAGACTTTCTATAAATACAAGGAATAGGCTAGTAAGTTGAATCTTAGAGCTAACGAAGAAGAAAGAAAAAGAAAACAAAGAATGAAATTGATGATAAAGAAAAGAAATCTCATTTAAAGAAGTTTGAATGATTTGACTTAATAATAACAAATAACCAAACTTACTTTTCCAATAAAAAATAAACTAATTGTATTAATTACTACTGGCAAGTAAGAAAATAGTTGATTTATAAAGGAGATTTAATGATATAAATCAAAGATAAATATGATAAATAAGTAAAGAATAAAAGATTAATTAATTGTACATAAAAGAAGGGCAAGCCAAAAAAAAAAAAATTAGAAAGAATAAATACCAAATAAAATATATTATAACTAACTAATGAATGATAAAAAAGAGAGCTGATTACATTTATTTTTATTGATTAATAACAAACAAATTAAATATTAAGATATTATTATTTATTTCTTATATATTACTTTCGCTTGTTTAATCATTATTTCTGTTTATTTTTATTCTCATTTCTTATTCTACTAATTCTATTATTTAATAAAAGTCCTTAACCTAAAGTCTAATTCTTTATGTTGTTTGCACTCCTTTTTATATGTCTTAATTTTTTTTGCTAATGAACTTTTCTTTTCTGCAAAGAAGGTTTATTACTAAATTGCTTGAAAAATAAATATTATATAGATTTTCAAATCTCTTCATTGAAAGGATCTTCTTATCTAGTGAAAATAATTGGAAGGTAATCTCCTCTTATTCTGAGAAGTTCATTTATAAATCCTCCTATAAAACCAAATATGCAAGCAATAGGAATGCAATAATACTCATCTTATATTAATTATGAATCAAGCTTAGATCCACGTTAATCCTCTAAGTCAAAGATTGAGAAAATTATACCATAAAAGAGACCCATAATTACACTTAAAATGAGAGTAACAGCAATCTATTAAATATTATAAAAATGATAATTATAATTATATATCTTTAGACATTTTGTAATCATAAAATAAATGTTATTACTTGCTTAGGGGTCTCAACCATAGTCTTTTAATGAGATTTTTAGCAGAATCCCATAAAGAAATTCATCAAATCAACAATTGAGAAAATAACGCAGAAGTTCAATGACATAGAAATAATTGTATAAATAGGTCCTTTTTCGAAAGGAGGTAATTTAATGAACCAATTTTCTTCTAAGAAGAAACAAAAGTTCCTGAAACTAGTACCATACATGAAAAAAATGAAAAGGAAAGGCTTTCTTTTTCCCATTTCTGAGTTTTCTGGGAGACTTTATATTCTCATAACAAGCAAGAGGATTAATCATTAAAAAGCAAATACCAAAGTACTATTATTATAATATATTTTAAGGAGAATATAATTAATATCATTATTAGATAAAATATTATAATCTAAAACATTAAGTGTATCTTTTAAATTAGAGAAGTTAGATAATTCATAAAATTAATTACAGATGCAAAATATGATGATTGATTGAGATTTCAACTAAAGTTGTATTGACAATTGCACTAGTGAAAACGCAAATACCAATACCAAAAATACCAGAAAGTATGCACTAAAAGTACTTCATAAGTACTTAATTCACCTAAATATTTTGCAAATTATTTTGTTTCTGACTTCAGCTTCTACATTCCTATATTCACCTACTTTATCTATTTATCCTGCCTACTTAATAATAATTCCCTTTGTTTCTTTTGATTAATTATAGGTAGTAATATTTTAATTTTTATAGTTTGTTTTTGTTTTTGATAAACCCTGAACTACCTTAAACTTTTTAATATTTGTTAATTACTTTAGAAAGTTGGTTTTTAATTTACTTATAATCCAAGTAAGTTAAGAAATATATATCTAAAATCTAAAAAGCGTTTTTCGATTAAATTAATATTCATTTTCAGTGATTCCTCTTCTACTTTCTATTGTTAATCTAATTTAAATACAAGTATTTTTATTCAGCTTTTAAACAAGATAATAATTAATATTTATCTAGTTAGATTTAAGTAAAAAATAAAAGCAAAAAAACTACTGCTTTAATGAATAAAGTTCATAGTATAAATTGATTCAGTTATTGTTTTTCGGTTTACAATTTAAATACTTAGATTATTAATATTAGTAAAAAATTATTTTTGTCTAAATAAACAATTTTAAAGCTTGAAAGCTTGCTTTTGGTACAATAGATTTAATTACTTTTTATAATTTCTAATATAAAAATTGAAAAATTATAAAGTATGTAATATTTTTAAATTATTTTTTTAAGAATTTACCTTTTTTAGACATATATTAATTAATTATAAGATAACAAATAGTAAGTGAGATCAAAATAACTATAAAGGACAAAACTAGATTGTTTTAAAGTTACTATTATTAATCAATTTCATTGATTTATTTTAATTTAGGTCTTACATCAAAAGCCTTATTATTCAAGATATTTATTTATGATACAAAACTGAAAATCAATAATCTCCACAAAGTAAAAATTTTAAGAATCAAAAAAAAAAATTTTATCACAAACATATTTAAGTTAGAGTAACAACCTGATAATAAGAATATAATAACACTAAGAGAATAAAATTATCAAAATAAATAAAACATCTACAATTTAGATATTTTTCTATTAATTAATTTTACATTTCATCAATATAAATTTTACAAATTTTCTACAAATTATTAGAATTGAAGAGTATAGTAAGTTTTTTCTCCTAATTCAAATAGGTTTTTAGATTTACAATGAACAAATAACTTATCAAATATTTATGAATATTTTTTGTTTTCCAATCAAGACAGGGCGTTAAATTTGATAAAAACTATCTTAAATAATGAATAAAAAGTTAAGATATATTTATAAACTACATTGCTATTAACATTAATGTTGAAAATTATTATTTAAATTATTTTCTAATTTAGTAACAATTAACTGAACTTTCATCACTTTGATGATCAGAAAGAAATTTATAGAATTCCTATTTAAATTTCTCTCTTATTTTAGAAGTTGAATAATTTGATCATTAGGAATACTTTTATTAATATCAAAACATAATCGTATGGAATTCGATTCTAGTAGAATTTTATGCTATTAACAGAAATATTTTTTATTATAATTTCTACTTTTAACTTTAGTTTCTCAATGAATTTATCCAATCTTAACTACCATAATTCTCATTTCCTCGGCCGTGCCATTCAGCTTTGGGTAAAATGAAATTGCCATCTACTTTTTCAAAAGTAGGGTATAATTCGGTACTTAACCTCAGAATGGTAAACCAGGTTTTATAGTACATAAATATGTTTCAAATTGTGATTAAAATCAAACTACTATTAAAATATAAATTAACATAAGTATACAACCTTTTAAATTTTAACAAAAGTAACTTTCTGATAAATTCAAATATTTAATTGCCCTGCCTATTTTTGATTTGATTAGAAAAATTACAATAAATTAATCCTCATTAGATTTTTGATTAATATAATGGTATTGAAATGATAATTAATGTTAACAAATTTAAAATAGTTCTAGAATCAGTCTCGAAAGAAAAATACATTTATTGAATATGAGATTCTTTAATAATGCCACTAATAAAAAAACAAATTACAATAATTGGTATTAAAAAATCAAATAGAGACTAATTAATTAATAATAATTAAGTAAAAATAATAAATATTATTTCAAGAAAAAAAAAAGAAGTTAAATGGGAAAATTTGGATATTTATTGATATTCTTCGCCTTTTTAGGTCTCAGTTACTAAAGCTTTAACAAGCCTGTAATTGGCATGCTCATGCAACCTTCTTGGGATGAAAGATTCCCTTAAGATTTATTCACTTGGGTTGATGCTTGCGATGTTTAGCATTGGTAAAGTGAAGGTGCTTAAATTGTGCCTATTTATTCTAACTATACCTATGAAGAGATTGATTACCTATTAGAAAGAGTTAACGGTGTCCATTTTCCTGGCGGTAATGCAGATTTATGGGTTGATGTTGCTAATAAAACAGGATTCACTGATCTTACTTTAAAAGTATAACATATTTTGAAGAGAACTATCGAATGGAATAGTAAAGGCAGATTCTTCCCTATTCAAGGAACTTGCTTGGGATTGAACTTATCTCTTTAGCATACTCCAATTATTCTCATATTATGTCCGACTTTAATGATGATAATAATTGCAGAAATGCTAAAATTCTAAATGAAGGAAGAATGTACAAGAATATGACAAGCTATCTTAAACAATTTGTAAAGAATGGAGATGCTTTGTATGTTTCCCATATGTGGGGTTTATCACCTAGTGATTTCAATTAGTATCTTAGTAAAGAATTTATTGCAACTACTGTCATGCATGACTTCGATGGAAAATAATATATTGGATCATACGAACACAGTAAATATCCTATTTATGCAATTCAATTCCATCCTGAAATCCCTAGATTTGATTTATTAGAAGGAATTAATGCTACTCACAGCCCATTATAAATTGAAGTTTCTAAGTATTTTGCTAATTTCTTCGTCAACTAAGCTAGATTAAATAATCATACTTTTGAAGATTAGGAATTACTTGATAGACTTGCTATCTATAATTTCAGTCCTGTCCATTTAGAAGATTCATTCAGTTAATAGGAATATTTCTTTAATAATAGTGATACTTAGCATCGTCTTGTACTTAATAAAACTAGAACTTCCAGCTATTGATGACTGATAGATGAATAAATATATAAATAAAAAAAAAAAAAAATTTTAATTCGTCAGAATTCAACAAATGAATGCTTCATGTTTATTCAATAGTTCTTTTATAATTTTAATCTTTTAATTTGAAAGAAATTTATTAGATTATTTTAGTTTGTCTTATAAAAATTGAAAATTAATCTAAAAATTAGATAGATTAAATTAATTTCTTCTTAACTTCCTTTATTTGAAATAATCTCTCGTATTTATTGTAAGTTGTTGATTATCATTAATTTGTCTGATTTGTAAAGATAAACTGTTTATTTAAATAGAAAATATAAATTCGTCTAAAGAAGAAATCTAGAAGTTAATTAGAAGTAAATACAAACAAACAAACATAAATATATAAATCAACTTATTTAAATTTCTAGAAATTATTGAGAAGAAAAGTAGAATTTAATTAATTAATAAGTAAATAAATATTTTCATATTTTAAATGTTTCATTAATTCTAATTTAGTTAAAACTCAATAAAATTTGAATTAATAGTGTACACCTAAAATTTAATAGTATGATCCAATATTTCTAAGAGAAAGAGAAATTTAAGGATGGTTTTTTTATTTTATTATGATTGAAAAGCTTATAGTGATTTTAAATAGCATTTTAAGGCATTTTAAGAATCACCTATTTATTTATAACATGTTCCTATATTATGTAAAGTTTATGAAATACAAACATTATTTTCTTTTGTATAGTTTAATTCTCATTTCAAGAGATCTATCGAAATACTAAAAGGCCAAATTAAATTATCTAAGATTAAAATAACAATATCCTAAATTGTTTAGCTGCCATCCAATATAGCTATGGTTTCCTTTAAATATTGATTTTGCTATTAGATACGACTCTAGCTAATATTATAGTGCTTTTTAATGGTTTTAGATTTTTCCAAAACAAATTCCTATAAATTTTAAAGATTTTGCTATAGTAAAATGGTTTGTACAAAACAATTATTTTTTTTTCAATTCAAGAGAATTCAGTAAATTTTACAATGCATTTTAATTCTATCCAAGTTCCAGATAAGAAATGCCAATATCATGTAAGCAAATTGAATAATCATATGGTTTGATTCTAATAACTTCAGCAATTTCTAATTGTTTTGTCAAATAATATATCTTTAAATCCTAAAAATAAGGAATATCTTTATTATTATCATATTCAAATAAATCAATTATATCATAGATTTTCTTTAAATAATAATAGATGAACTGACTGTTTTCTTTTTTATTAATTGCTTAAAAGAAAAGTCTGTGTATTTCTAAACAATCTTCCCTATTTAATACTAATTATTTTATCATTTTTTCAGTAGTAATTTTTTTGTAATTGTTCAATTATTTCATCTGAATATTAAACAACTCTTTTGTACACCTCAATTATTTCACTTAAAGTTTTACCCAAAGAATATACATCTGACTTAAATCCTAGTTCTATATTATTATGTTATTATTCGTATGAGGCATATTTCGGAGTAAACCCTTTATTCTTTACAGGTTCATTTAAATAGATTTTCTATGAACAACCAAAATCAGTAAATACATAATTTCCTGCAGACGTAACTAAAATGTTAGCTGGTTTGATATCTAAATGCAAAATATTATATATTCTGAATTATATTAGACCATCTAAGAGGTCAAATATCATGGATAATAATTTAAATTTTGTAAATTTAATTTGATTATTTTTAATCTAATTTAACTCATCCTGCAAACTATATTAACATTTCTCTAATACTAGAATATAAAAGTCCTCAAATTCAATAACATCAATAAGCATAATCACATTTATATATCCTTCAAATTTTCTCATAATTTTAATCTCTTCTCTAATTTCTTCAAGATCTATGTTGTAATATATTTTAAAAATATAATTCCCATAGTATTTATTAAAATATTTCTTATATCCTTAAAAATATCTCCTTCTCCTCCAGATGTTAAATATTAGCATAAATAGTATTATTTTGACAAAAGCTTAGAAAATATTTTATCCTTATTCAAATTAAACGAATCACTCAGAATCTTATTATTATTGATTTAATCAAAATGTTAAATAGTCCATTCCTATTCATGTTAAAGAGTATTATCCATCATATTATAACTAAACCCTGTCAAGTGTTCTTATAACTTTTTTATATTTCAGACCTAATAAAATCTTTTTATTTTAAAATATTTACCAGATTTTCTTAATTTAAGCTATTTTCATTATTAATTATTCCTAAAATTTTCAGTTGATTTTTAAAATATTCTTTCATATCTTCTAGTAATATTGATTTTTTTTTTTAGGATTATTTTTAGTCATCACTAATATCTTGAATACTATTCTTCAAAGAAAATTTATCTTCAGCTTGGTCTTGCTATTAATAATAAATTTATTATTATATATTGCTGAATTCTAATATTTCAAAGTTTTATATTAGCATTTCTTAGCTATTTTCATTATTAAAATAATTTGATGTATGATTCTTAAATTCTTATCCTTAGATTTGATTTGATCTAGATTCATTTTATTAAATTTATTCAAATATATCTTTAAATTATGTATTTCGAATAAAATTCTAATCTTCATTATCTAATATGTTTTGTTTCTTAATTCTTAATCCTTTTTAATTGTCTTTTCATTGCTCTATAGATTATCAAAAATCATTATTATATTCTTATTTTAACAAATTATTAAAAGAAGGTATTTTTAATCTTTAAAGAAAAATGTATCTATATTACTTTTCTTTTTTTCAAGAAATTTGAATTCTTTTACTAAATTAGAAATATTTTAACCTGATAAAATCTTAAATAGTTGGTATAATCTGTTGGAAAAGTAATATTTTTATTAATACTTTTAATATAAATTATTTTATAATATTTTTCTTTTCTTAATTCTTTTCTTTTTATTTAAGAAAGTGTTTATCTTTATATTTTAATATTTAGATTTTTCAAATTAGGTAAAAACTACACTCAAATATTATTAAAAATTAATGTGAAAGTATAATAGATTAATATGAGAATATAGCTTCAATAATAAAAATTTATTATTGTAATTGATTAGAATGGACTTAAAAATAGAAATAATTTAAAAAATAAGAATTTAAAATAACATATGTAATAATAAATAAAATGCAGAATTAAAATAGTGAAAATTTCTAACATTATTTAAGTATTGAGTGGGAACAAAAAGACATTTCTGGAACTAATTCAAATAAGAATAACCCATATGAAAAAATTTATACTTGTTTTAGTTTTAGAGATATAAATTTAGAATTTTTCTTAAAATTTTTATTATTATTATTTAGAATCTACCACTTTGAAAATCTGGAGTATTTTTTCATTAATTTTTTTCTATTTATGAATTTGCTTAATTCTATTAATTTGATATCTTTAATAAAAAACAGAGTAAAGAATTTCCTAAATTATATTATAAATTCATAGCTAATATCTTAATTTCTTGATAGAATTAATCTACTCATTTTTGAGGGGAAAAAAACTGATTGTTATGTTTCACTTAATAGTTTGATTAGTTTTCTTTTATATTATTTAAAAAAAAAAATTTCTGAGGATTTTATACCAATTTAATTATAAAAGTATTAAATAAAATACTTTTATTTTAGTATCCTCTTTTAATAAAATTCAAAAGTCTAATAAAAGAAAATTTCTTTTCAGATTAAATTATTCATCACATTTGAAAAAGCGAATATTTTAATTTCATAAAATTATATAAAAAAAATTTCATTAATTTCATCTAAAGGTATTTTGAAAAACTAGAAAAATGAAAATTCACTAAATCTAAAGTGATTAAGAATATTTTAGCTGTTAAGAAGAAAGTATCTTAAATTCAACATATAAATAGGGAACTTATACTAATTAAAACTATTCTTAATTTAAATCTCAAACTAACAACATTATTCCATAATAAGTTAAACGAACATGCAAATAATTAATACAAAATTCAGAAAGCTTTAGAACAGCATTTAGGAGTATTGAGGAGGTTTTATTATATTTTCCTAAAATCGAATCAGTAAATAAAAAAAGATAATGAAGAATACTTCGATTTTATTTAAAATCTTTAGAATATGCTAATAACACTGAAATTATAGTTACCCATTACTTTTACAGAACTTTAAAATTAGGTATTTTTCTTTCCAATATTTATCTAATGAAATTTGTTTTGCTTGATTGAAATCTATTACTTTTAATAAATAGACTCAAAATTTAATAGGCTAGTTTGTAAGATTATAAGATGAAATATCCTATAATATTACTTCTTATGAAAGAATATAGCAACCAATTAGTTAAAAATATAATAAAATCTCTAACTTGAAAATGAAGACTGCATGTAAAAGTTATTGGATTTGAAAAATAATTGGGAAAGCAGAATTAAAGAATTTAATTTTGATAAGTTGCAGAATGCTTTATTTTAAGTTAGAGCTCTCCTCCAAAATATTTGGTTTTTTGACAGCGAACAATAAAATATAGATTTATTAGAAATAGAGAAGAAAATGATTGATAGAGAATAGAAAAACTTAATTTCTTATTTCCATTCTACCATAAAAAGTTGAAATAAGAAGAGTCAGTTGTAAGGAGTAGATAAAAATAACTAAAAGAAGAGGAGAGTAAATACAATTTAGAGCTTGAAAATTTTGAAAAAGATACTAATAAGAAGTTAGAAGCTAAGTTGTAGGATAAATCATAACAGCTTAAATAAATAAAAGAAAGTATCTCTTTGATGAAAAGCAAATAGAGATAACTATATATCTAGTATTAAGATGATATTTAAATTTAAAGCGAAAAGTATAATAATAGAGTAGAGGAGATCACTAACTCATTTTATTCTAAGGCATCTATCTAAGAAGAAAAAAAAGTTAAAAATAATTAAAAGAAGTATTATAAAACAATTTTAAGGATTAAATTGTAATTTTACAAGAGTTATATGATAAATAGCAAATAAATATTAGAGAAGACATAGAAAATCTTTCAAAGGAGTATAATTAATTGAATGAAAGAGATTCTATTACTGAACTTTATGAAACTAAAGTACTGAAAAATAAATAAATAGTTAAAAAGAAAAAGAAAACATTGACAAGTAAAGGAAGGAACTATAGTAATAAGGAAATGAATTGAATGAAAAAATTGAAGCTCTTACATTAGAAATTCTTTATCGGTATAACATAGAGTAAGAAGATTCAATTGAAGATATTGAAATAGATTTAGAAATAATAAAATTAATAAAATTTTTGGAGAAAAATTAAGAAAAATTGAGATTAAAATAGAGGAGTGTAAAAGGAAAGAAGAAGAAGGAATTTTAAAATACAGGGAGAAATTAAATCAATATGGATTCTAAAATGAAATTCACTAAAAGAAATTCTGTTAGACGTTTAACAATATCTTTAATATAATCAAGTATTCCTTAAATTTATAATATGATTATATTCATTTAACAGAAGAGATGCTTGCTATTGTAAAATCATTTCTCTTAGTTAAGCCTAATTCTGAATTTCTTCGAGAAAATGTTATGGAAAATATTTCAGAAGAAAAGTTCTTCTAATATTATTAATAATTTGACTAAGAAATTAGCTTATCTAACAAAATTGAAGCGAAATAAAGAATAATAACTATAGAAAATGGGTCTATTTTCGAATAAATTTAAAAATTATAAAAATAAGATCTATTCAATTATACTATTAGTTTTTATCATTCGATGATTTAATTTAAGCTTATAGACATGACTATAGAAAAAAAAGAAAAGTTTTATTTAAAAAAAATATTATCCCTAAAGTAATATAATATGATAAAGAAATAGAAAAGATTACTAATCAAATACAAAAAAAGGAGAATAACTTAGAAGAATGTTAAGACTTGCTATCAGATGTCTCATAAGAAATCAGAAATAATGACAATATTTATGAAGATAAGTAAAATGAGTATAAATAATTAAAAATTTAATGTAAAGATATTAAAAATTAAATTGATGATTTATAAGAGTAATAATAAAATTTAATTGAAGATTTCAACCAAAAACATTTAGATGATAAAAGAATTGTGATGTAAATATCTACCACATTGTTTTAAGCAATCTAATCATATGAAAATTATATGAAAAAGCTTTTATACAATGCAGCCTTATCTTTAATATTAATAATTTTCTTTGTAAAACAATAATTTATTTTCCTTCAAAAATCCTTAATTATTTGAATGATTAAAACAGTAATAATATTTTATATTTAGCAGAATAAAAGTATTTTATAAATTTAATTTATTTAATTAATTATGCAATCATCTTTTGTAATTTTATATTTTAAATTTTAAATTAAAATTTCAATATTTTCTAATCAAATTTTGATAAAAGTGTTTTCTTTATGATTAATTAAGTTTTATATTTTGATAAGTATTAAAACTTGCATCCTAGTTTCTATTATTAATAAAATCATAAAAACCATATATTCTAGCTATTTTGGTTTTTGAGATTGAAAAAGATATTAATAATTTATAGAATCGAAAATTGTATTTCTTATTTCTAGTAAATTTAGTAAGTAAAATATCTAATAAATCAAGAGAAAGAATGTAATATTTTTAAAATAATTCTTAAATTAGAGAAGATAAAAGCTTAAATAAATAACAGATATTAACCAATTAGTCAAAAGTAAATAAAGATATTATTCAGTTACTTTTAAGAAAAAATATAAATTCAAGAAGAAAGGTTTTAATAAAATACAGAGTATTGTAAATTAAAGAGAGATTGTTTAATGTTTCAAGAACGATTAAGGTCAAATAATTTAAATTATCTAAAATAATCATTCTAAGTTTCTAATTCTTAATTAAATTAAATGTTATTAAAATAAATAACATTTTAATAATTTGAACCATTTAAAGAATAAAATTATATAAATATAAATAAAAAAAAAGAATGCGAAAAGACAATTTATGTCTTGCAATTTTTTACTTAGTTAGTTACTTTGTCTTTTATTAGCATATTTACAAATTTTTATTAAAAATCTAAAAGTAATTTTGAATGATTTTGGTGCATAATTTCTAAGAAAATGCAATTATTTATTGTATTAAAAAAAAAAACTCCGAGACCGAATTGAACCCGGGTCTCCTGCGTGACAGGCAGGAATACTAACCACTATACTATCTCGGATTTCATGTATATTTTAATTAAATTATTTAGTATATTATTTAAATTTTATAAAGAAAAATAGAAATAAATAGAAGGAATATTACATATGAAAAATAAAGTTAGAATGAAATAATTATATAAGTCAAATATCTGCGAAACCACAAATTTTATGAGATGAATTACTATCTTCGCAATAGTTTTACTTTTTATATTGTTGAATTAGATTAATCATTTTATTAAAGTTTATTATTGTATTCTTCTTTGTAGAATTTATCAAAAATATTTCAGATTAAATACTATAAGGAATATTGGAACTTAAAGAAGTAACTGCTTAGCTTAGGTCTGTTTTGGTTCTCATTTTTATTAAAGACTCCAAGTGCTTTGGTTAAATTTCATATTTTAATATGATAAAGTAATCTAGAGTAGGCTATAAATTAATAGGTAAAAAGGATGAGTAGCATTCCACATATTTTAAATGAATATGAACCTCATATCACAAACTAAAACTATTCCATCAACAGTTATTAGTTCTTAGTTGGGTAAAATTACATCAGTAATATCTTCTTTTGAAATTAAACATTTAGCAATTTAATTATTGAAGTGTGTACATGCATCATCGCTTAGCCAGCACTAAAATCCAGATCTCATAGTAATACTTATAAACTCTTACTCAGTTGTACCAATTAGATCCACAAATGGGAGAGCAACATCATATGAAACAATGGATTATATTTTCTAATCAAAAGCAGGAGAAAATGAATACTAAGAGTATAATTTTATTCAAGAGAATTAATGGTAAAAACATTATTTTCATTAAGGTAGTTAAGAGGATTATTTTTGCCCTTTTAGTTGAGGATATCGCTAAATTAATCTTAATTATTAAATAAATTATGTTAGTTGATGATTTTATATAGATTTTCGCTGTATCTGTGTTTATTCTTGACCTCAAATAAGCTTTCTCTCACTACTTAAGATAATTTTTGCATTTGCTCAATCCTTTATTATTTAATCCTATATAACTCTTGAATATTATTTTCATAATATGTTTTGACGAGGTCGATATGTCTTTAAAACTACAAACAATAGTTAAATAAGCTATTTAGTATAAGAGCTAATTCATGATTATGTTTTTGCTGAGAGTGATCTAAAATATAAGTAGCATATTCTAATTTCTATAATGTATCCACTTAGTCCTTATAAAATCCTCTAATAATATCAATTGAGAATTATTTGTTTTTCTTCTCTATCTTACGCACTTAAAAAAGTTCTCAGATGTCATAAACTACTCATAAAATTCTTACATATCAGTTTTATCTCCTAAATTTATATAAATTACTCCATTAAAAATAATTTATCTATGCTTAGGCATAATTAATCTTAAATTAGCTCTTTTATTTTAATTCTATATCTATTAATATCACTATTATTAATCTATTATGTTTTATTAATTATATTATTAGCTTGAGATATCCTCTTCCTCAATCTCTTCTTCATCATAATCATTTAAAATTTATTATACTTATTATAAAAAAAATTAGGTTGATTCTAAGATCTACTAAAGTGTGGTATCGATAAAATATTGATATTATTAACCTCCTAAATTCTACTCATTTCTTTTAGACTTTCCTTATTTAATTAATCTATAATCAAATCAGCAAGCTTACGTCTTTTAATAATTTTTGATTATTTACTTTTCTAAAATTTACAATTTAATTATTCTTTAGAAATTTAATACAATCTAATTATCAAATATCAAGAAGAGATCTATAAGCCATTCCATACCATTAATTATTAAATACAAAAACAAGTAATTCATTCCAAATTTAGATAAATCAAAAAATGGTAAATTATTTATTCCTATTTTTTACATTCTAATTATTTAAATTTTAGAAAAATGTAAATTAGATTTTTAATGTTAGTATATTTAAAATTAAAGAGAAAATCACTATTGAATAAAACAAAAAGCTCCGAGACCGAATTGAACCCGGGTCTCCTGCGTGACAGGCAGGAATACTAACCACTATACTATCTCGGATTACATGTTAATATGCTAATTTTTAATAATAATATTATTAATAATTAATAATAAATAAGAAATAATTGTTAAAATATAGATAGAATTATACAAATTAAATTATCAATCAAACAATTACATAACCATATAATTTGTTAAAAAACTGCTTGAATTATTATCTTCTTCTTCTTTATTTTATTTTATCTTTTATTGAATCTACCTTTCTTTATGGAATCTCAATGTTTATAATTTCAGTTTATTGTATTCTAATAGCTTCTAACAGATCTGACTTGGTTTAATTATTAGATTGAACTTAATTCTTTCAATGAATCTAAGTTTTTTATTAGTCCATTTACTGGTAAAAAGGGATATGTATTGATTGTTACACATATTATCAAGTAATATAAATTATAGATCACGAGCCATAATATAAAATTACATCTATAGTAATTATCTACTAATTAGGTAATATCATATCAGAGATATCATTTTAAACACCCAAACATTATATTTGTATATTCCATAATGAGATTCATAATTATACCTGAATTAAAATCCAGATCTCAAATAGATTGATGATAATAAATGATACCTTATTTATTCTAACAATTTCTAATAAGAGTAGAGTAACTTCATAAATGATATTTGATAAAACTTAAGATTCTTTTCTTTAAAAAGAAGAAAAAATGAGTAATAAATAAAGAATTATTATCATCAAAAACTTTAGTAGAGGAGGCCAAAACAGGGACTGAAAAAAAAATAATAAGGGACTTTTCATTCTAATAATGAATGTAAGGTCTCTTATTATTTTTTTCAGTCCCTGTTTTGCCCCACAGAAATTATTCTATTATTTTTATTAAAAAACTCTGTTTTTATATGATAAATAGATTAATCATTTAAAATCTTAATCAAATTAGTTATGCAGATAATTAATATTTCATCCAAATATAAAATTTATTAAATTAAAATAAAGCCAAATAATGTGCTCTATGGATAAAGACAAATCTGTAATAATAATCTAATCAATATTTATTTAATTTATTATCATACTATGTGTTTGTTTAAATTAAACTGAACATAAAGAAATAAAACAAAAAGCTCCGAGACCGGGAATTGAACCCGGGTCTCCTGCGTGACAGGCAGGAATACTAACCACTATACTATCTCGGATTTGATGATATTTATCTGGATTAGAAAATTATCCATTAAATTAATTTTCATGAAAATAGGAAACTTTTATATTTTACTATGATTTAAGTAAAATTATATTAAAAGCTCTTATGATTGATTTCATTTTAAAAAGTAAAATTTATGAAAAGAGATTTTACTTTAATTCAGTGGATTAAAGGAATGAATAATGAGCATAATAATTTTTATATAAAATTCTGATTAAATATATAAAAAAGAATTGTTTTTTTTTCATCAGGAATTTAGATTGTTTCAAAAAAGGATACAGAATATATCTAATAATAAATCAAGTGTCTCTATTTTGCTTTATATTTATCTATTCTTGAAATTCTTTAATATCTGAAGTGTATTAGCTAAATAACAATTCATAAATTGATCTAACAACTATATTCACCTTATATTTAATTAGATTTTATTAAATATACAAACAAATTCGTGTAATTAAAACAATAATACTTAATTACATTTAGTAAAAAATGACGAAAAATAAGATCATCTAAAAAGGAAAATCATTACAAAAGCAATAAAATGAGTAGGAAAATAGTGGCAAATAAAAAATTTATCAAGATGAGAATTAAATAAATGGAAACTCTATGAGTAGTAATAGAAATTAGAATCGAAACAATAATAGATAATAATAATAGTAAGATTAATGAATATAATTTTAAAGAAGAGGAAGAAGCTAAAGAAAATAGATATTTGAAGGAAATCAGTTAAGATGACAATATTTAAAATGAGAACATGTATATTGATGATCCTACTATCTTTTCAATGGAGAAGTCATCGATTATTAGAATAGTGAAGGTAATTGGGTTGATGCAGTAGTTTTGATGAAGAGTAAAGGCAGATTGAGAGTTTAAACTATTAGTGGAGGTTTAAGAGAAGAAGAATGGATAGATAAATGCAGTTAAAATATTGTTAAATAATGGAAACCTAGCTATTCGTCAAATACTTTTATAGTTAATTAGAGGCTAGCTATCTTAGATAGAGAAATAAATGAAAATTCAAAGTTAATTTAGAAAGATAATTATTATGAGGAGGGTAGAGTTACTCAATCTGATGCCAAACTTAAAGAAATACATGTCACTTATACACCCAAATATAGTTCAGATTTTGATGAGTGGATATCCTTCAACTCATAAAGAATCAAGCCTATCAGTTTCCTTATCAACTATAAAAATTAGAATAAGAATTATGGCTAATGGAGTAAAAATAATAACACTAAAGATAAAAAGCAGGTATCAAATATTATTTAACACTTTAACTAAAATTAAAAAAAATTAAAGTAGAATTTTTCATATTTTAGTCATTTTAGGATAAAAAATGAAAGACTTGTGAAATTAATGAAATGTTTATTTTATTTAAATAGTTAAAGAAGATGGCAAGAGATTACGAGAGCTCATAAGTGAAAGAATATAAAGAAAATATTCTAAAAAGGGGTTAGTATTAAGAGAAATGGATCCTGATGGAAATTGCTTGTTTAGGTCTGTTGCAGATTAATTGTATGGCGATCAATCTCTACATTCTTATATTAGAAAATATGTCATTGAATATTTAGTTATTGAAAAATAATACTTTATTAATTTTATTGCTGAAATGGAAGAAAACTCCAAATCTTCAAAGAAAAAAGAAGAAAAAAATAATCAACCAATACAATAGTAATAAAAAATTGAAGAAATTATTCCAGTAGATAAGACTCCTTAGAGTGAAATTGATGTAGCTTTTGATAATTATGTAAAGGAAATGTCTGAAGATGGTACTTGGGGAGATGATGTTGAAATTTAAATCATAAGTGAAATATATAAAAGAAGTGTAGAAATTTATTATGCCTTTGAAGAGACTCCTATGAGAACATTTCATGAGAACTAAGACAAGTTTAATAATGGCTTACCTATTAGACTTTCTTATCATGGTAAATGTCACTACAATTCAATTAAATCTATTAGCCATGATAGATTAATTCCATAAAAATTGGAGTTGTCGAAGAGGAAGCTTTATAGTTTGCTAGAAATAAGTAAGAAGCAATAAAATAGATTTAAGATAAATAAGGTGATGGCGTTTCTCAAGATCTATAAAATCTTTGTAGATAGAGATTTGAGTTAATATAAAACTATTCAAATACAGAAGAATTATATTAAAGATTAATTTAAGAATAATATGAATCTTAAGCTTTCACTGAAAATAATAATCTTAATTAGAATAATACTAATAATAATAATCAATTTTAAGGAAGTATTTATTAGGCAGAAAGATTCAATCTGATGAATGGCCCTTGTAATTAAGAGTTAGCATTATAATTAGCTTTAGAGGAGAGTAGATACATGATGGAATAGTAATAATTGTCTACTGGAGATAAAGAAGAAAAAAAAATAAATAAATGGATACTCCTAAATAAGATGAAATCAATGATAATATATAACATGCTTAAAATTTATAAAATGAAGGTTAGTAGAATTATACTCAAGATGAATTAGAAAAGATAGTTGTTTTAAATTCCGTTATTAATGCTGGGTTTTTAAAAGAATAGGCTGAATTGGCTATGCAAATCGTTGGTCCTAATGAAGATCTAATAGTTAATTACATATTAGAAAACTTAATGTGAATAATTATGCCATGAATTAAACTTACTTAATATATTCATTATCTTTCCTATTAAATTATTATTTTTATTCATATTATTATTACAAGCCTGTCTGATAGATATTTCACACTAAGGGATTTTTAAAAATTACTAGTGAATTAATATCTTTTTCAAATTTTTTCTTTATTAATGTTAATATTAATATTCATTAATATATTCTAAATTTAAAAACTACTTAATAAGTATTATATTTTTTTCAACAAATTAATTTTTTTTTAATTATTAAAAAATAAAAAATTATTAAATTGAAATTATTTTCTTAAATTTTGATTTTAAAAGTTTCATTTTTTAATTTAAAATTTTACTTTATATATATTATTTTGATAATTAAAAAATATTTCTTAGGAATAGTTAACACAAAATAAAGTTAATTCATTAAAAATAAATTTCAGAAAAAAAAAAAAAAATTCTTGTTGGAATGCAAAAATATTACTAAATAAAATGAATTTAGTTAGATATACAAAAATCTTTAAAATATGTAAAAAAAATTGTGAGATAGAGTTAATTAGTTAGTTAGTTAGATAGTTAGTTAGATTTTAATTAAAACTTCTATTTCCTTCTCCATTTTTCTCTGGTTTAGGAAAAGTTATTTCTATATTAATTTTAGAAAAGTTTTAATTGAGTAAATAATAAAAAAAAAAAAATAATTTAAAATACTATTACCTCATAAATTGATTAAATTAATTTATTTAGAGCTATCTTTCGAAGAATATGATCTTTGATGGCTTGATAATTCTCTAGAAGTTTAACTTTTTAGGATAGAGCTAAATTTTTATTTTTCAATTTACTAATCTTTATTATTTTCCTTTTAATCTGTTAAAGTAGGTAATAATTATATTGATTAAATAATAAAAATTTATAATATAATTACCTCCAAAGTTACCTACATTAATTACTTTATTGCGATAATTTTAAGATTAGGTTTTTTGATGAGGAGAACTTTCTTTAGAAGCTTATATTTTTAGTAAAGAGCATTTGCTATGTTGTTCGCTTTACTTTTCGCCACTAATCTATTATTAATCTGTCAAGGATAGTAATTGATTATCTTATATGGATTTAACTGGAGGCATTACTGTTTATTAGATATTTTCTTCATCTTCTTATTAATAAGTTTTATCTGTACTTGAAAATAAATTCTACTGATTACACTTAGTTTTAGTGCTACTTTCTGTCTTAAGAAGCTTATTTATTACATTCTTTATTTCTATAAATAGTTTTTGAAAATATATAGACATAATAATTACTATGATTAATATTATTATAATAATTATTAAAAGAAATATCACTATTTTTTTCAAATAAACTCCATTCTTATTCTATGGAAGGATTTTTAGTTTCTATTTGTTTGCATGAATTGGTTAATGGATCATAATTATAGTCTTAGAAACACAAGGTAGAGTCAGGACAAGAAATATTGTCCATTGCAATTATATTATTACCACAAAAAAGTATACACACATTTTTAGTATGGCTCATACCAAGTCATTCCTTCTTAGCAAATGTGTTGATTTAAACTACAGGATATCTCATTAACAGCAACTAAATTATTCTTGCAATGATAATAACAATCTCTTTAGTGAAAAATTTATCCTTTGGAAACCTAACAGGTTCTAATATCAAATATCTAACATTAGTTAAGAGAATCAGCTTTATCGCATGATGGACAAACATACTTATTAGTTGAGTTATCAAATTAAATTTTACAAGGCTTTTATATTTCAAAAGGATTAGGAGGATAGTAAAATTACTAATCATTATAGTTAAAATAGATTCTTCTATTATTCTAATCGAGATATTAACATTATTATTTATCATCTACTAGTTTACCATCTAAGCATTATTTTAACTCAGCTTAATATAATTCACTATAACCTTTACCATTAATTTTTCTATAGCAATTATCTTTATAGCACTAAGCACAATTTTAATTTTCTTTTGAGAGTTAACATTTGATGCATTTCCCTTCTTCTGAGTAATAGTATCCATCATCACAAAATGACTTGCATTTGGATGAATTATAATGTATTTTGCAATGATCTAATATTTTTATTAGAATTATTAATAACATAAATTATATTCAAGAGAAGTGATGGGGGTTAGTTTAAGAAAATCTTCAAAAGTGAATGATACTCCTAATTCGAATGATTAGGCAAATATATCGCAAACCTCAATCATTTTTATAGATTATTTATCCCCATAACTGGTTTAAATGATTTACTTATTTTGTTCTCAATCACAATAACATCATCTAAGCATTAATCTTTAAAACACTTCTTGCATTTTGAACTTTTTTTTTAAGGGTGCAACTAGAGCAAAACCCATTTTCATTCAAATAGGAACCTTCATTGCATTTCAAATTAAATATGTAATCAAGTGAGTCATAAAGACAAAAATCTTTTTTGTTTAAAATTATTTATAATTAAAATTCATTTTTTATAATAAAATGTATTTCCACTCATTCAAATATCCTACTAAAGAATAATTAATTTATAGATAGATTTTTCGCCTTTTAAAACAAACTTTAATTAAAATTTAATTCATTTGAATGTTAAATGTTTATAAAATAGTATTTTAATAAAATTTAATTAAAATGAAATTGAAAATTACTGAAATAGAATTGAGCACCATCACTTGTCTTTTAATAATAGCGCTTTAAATTCTAAGAGTAACACATTCCTTTATCTAAGATATAACCTTCTGAGCATCTGTTACATTTCTAATTGAGGCTAAATTCTAAGCAATTGTTTTTTTTTTATTAAATATCAACACATTTTCCATCACTGAGAAAAGTACCTATTTTTACAATTTAGTTTGTCTTAAAATATTAAAATTTAGAAATTACCTTCTTAGCATCTATAACATACATCATCTTATATAAGTTTACATGGGGTGTATTTAGATTAACTGATTGATTTGCAAGAGTATATCCTTAAGGTATTATTATAAACAAGTTAGTATTTCTAATCATCAATACACTTTAGGCATATATATTTTTAAATACTGTCTGCTGAGAATTTATATTCTACACATTCTTCTGGAATCTCAACACATTAATTACTATTTTCATCCAACTAGAATCCACTCTTGCATTCCAAACAAATATTCTGATCATTTCTAAAAACTTCACAATCATCAACATTAGTTTTTTTGACATTAACCACTAACATCTAAAAAATATTTATCAATGCATTTTAAGCATGTACCTTCATAGATTACTTCACAATTGTATATATTTTCATATTTCCCACAAAACCATTTATATTTTTACAAAATACCTGATTATTTCAAATAATAAATTTAAACTCCTTTGCATTTAATACAAAGATTGCCTAAAAATGTTTCACATTATTAATTTTAATTTTCTAAGTTGTTTTAAATTTAATTTGCTTCATAATAGTTAAATTAATTTTGATTAATGTTAATTATTGACTTTTAAAGAAATTCTTATGGTGATTATTAATCATTGTTTGAATAAGCATGCTCATAAAATAATTGAAGCAAGTTATCATTTATTTTAAATTATTACTTGCATTTTCCGATAGTTAGGCATTAATCAAAATATAGATTCAAATCATCGCATCCTTAGCTTGAAAGCTTTCTAATTATGCATTATTAGGTATCCTTATCTAAGTAGTAGCTATCTGGACATTAAACACATTAACCAGTTATAGAATCGCTCATTTTGCAATTAAGTGTAACCTTTTATTCAATATTTTCGCAATAAATCCCGCTCTTTAACTTTCCTGAACTATCTACAAAGCAAAGCTTACAAGTTTAATTATCTTCATTTACTATACAATTTATATCGCAGCATTCATAATGACTTTTATTTAAGTAGTCTTTGCTGCATTTTTTTGCAATATTAAACTCCAAAATCTCATGAAAGACATCACAATTACACGTTTTTTTTCAACTTATTTAATTTCTAAATTAGGCTTACATCCATAATCAGGAGGATTTTCTTCGAGGGTGTAATTTTCAATGCATTTTATCTTGTCGTTAATAAATGTAGATTAAGGATTTATCTTATCTGGATTAATAAATGTAGAATACATGAAATATTTATCAGAAATTCTATCCCCCACGAATATTCCATAGTTTTCTCTACATTATTTTTCATCCTTTATTTTACAAAAATAGTTTTCTTTATATACTATTGAGTTATCCACTGTGAAAAGAGTAAATGGGAAGCGAGGCTTGATGCAATTATTATTAATTGTATCAACTTTTGCACACCTTGCATCAAAATATTTATTATCAACAATAAATTTTTATTTTAATCAATCTAAAGACCACAGAGACTTTCATCACAATCTCCATTTCTATCTAATCTCTTGCAAAATTTAAATTCGTAGGGATAATTTCTATTGTTTAAACATTCCTTAAAGTCATAGCTGATTATAAATCCATAATTACACTCTTAGCAAATAAGAAGCATTTCATTTTCCTAATCTAAGACAATTTTTTATTCATAACAATTTTCAATTTTTTACAGAGAAAGCTATTCCTACTAGCAAAAATATCAATACAATCTATTTCATAACCTTTTTTCCCCTTTTCAATTAATTTATTTTTTTTATAAATAATTATTACATTCCACAACTTTTTTAGGCTCCCAAACAAATTTATTTGCTTTATTCATTATTTGAATGATTAAAACATAATTCTTTGTTGATTGTTTTCAAAATATGCTATTTGAATTTAAAGGATCTTATATTTCAAATGTAAAGGAAACATTAGTGAAAGAATTTGTTAATTTTATAAATAATTAATGTTACCCACTCATTTATTATACTAATAAATTTAAATATCATTAGCAGTTTTTTAAATAATATGAATATGTTAAACAAAATTTAGATTAAGAAAATCCATAACAATATTATTTTAAATCCTAAATGACTTTTCCTATTTTAGCCCCAGCTAAATAGAGCTAATAAAATCATAAGAATAAATTATGATAAAAGACAAATATTTATACTTATATTATTGAATTAAGAAATATGATGATAAATAAATAGAATCATCTAATAATTAAACCTATATTAATTCTCTGCAAGTGTTTTACCAAACTCCTTTTCCTTAATCTCATTTATGTATCCCAAACCTTAACCAAAAAATTAATTAATTTCAAATCAACACCAATTAATAGGAGAATTCAATTTAATTCTGATAAAATATGATTTAGTAATCTTCTTTATATTTAAATGATATTATCATTTTTAAATTAAAGAATCGGGGAGATTTTTTCAATCCTCATAGCTCTATGCTAGCTACTCTAAATTTTCTAAAGAAGGTTAATAATGTTTAAATAGATAATTATTTTAATTTATTAAGTGGATTGATATTAATAAATTGTTAATACAAATTAAAGAGTAAATTACTTGAAATGATACTTCTATTTGACAAAATAGATGAAGTTTTAGCAAGAATTGCCCCAAAAAAAAATGAATTTCATTCACTCAATAATAATTTATCTATTTACTTTTAAGCATTATTTATACACAATCTGAGATAATAGTTATATAAAATTCAATTGAATTTTTTAGATAATTATCTTTAAAATCAAGTTATAATAATATTGCTTAATTCAATCCTATTCTATAGATTTAATATGAAATAAATTAAATAAAAAAAAAATTAATTACAATAAAAATATAATTTTATTAAAATCTATAAACTTTGAAATATCTTGCTGTTAATTACAAAATTGTTTCTTTACAACTTACTAGGAATTCCTTCTTTTATTAATAATGATTACATTACTAAAAAAAGTTTTATAGTATTTATAAACAGTAAGTATATTTATTTTAATTTTAGATAATCACATAAGTATTTCAGTACTTAAATGCAAGTAAATTATCTTAATTTAAAAAGTCTATTCATTTAAATACAAAATTAAACTGGAAGAAGTTTCTTAAAACAAATCTTTCATCTAAGATATTAATAAAATTAACTCTTAATAACCTCTTGAGTAAAAATGTATAACTAATTTTCATAATTTGACTTATTTTTATTAGAATGATTATATTTATGATTCTATATTTATTTAGACAATTATAGATAAAATTTACTTAAAAAAACGGTATTTGATTTAGTTATTGATAAGTAGATTGATTTGATTTGTTTTTATTTATTTATTATTTGGTTTTCACTTATTCCAAATCTATATTTCTTTATAATTACACAATTTTTTTTAATATCTTAATACATTAAGAAAATTGGAATTTGAAGCGTTGGGATGAGCGAAGTTGTGTTTGACTTTGAAGTATTTTTAAGTGGTAATTATTTAATTTTACTAATTGTAATGTAATCTTAATTTATATTCTTAATCAATTGGGTGTCTTAGATTTTGAGATATATTAAAGAACATATGGTTTTAAAGATCCAATAAATAAAGAAATTGAAATTATTGTGATTTGATATTTATTTGATTGCTTATTTATAACATAAGTTTTAGGAGAAAGTAAAAATATTAATCAAATCCATAAGTAGTAAATATATAGAAGTGGTGAGATAACTAGGATTTGATTGGTTCAAACTCTAAAATAAACTCGCGGACATATTGTTAAATTTAAACTATTAAAATATAGCTTTTTGAATTAATCTGGAAATAATTAAATAAGAGAATAAATAGTTTGGGGATGGATAAAGAACTTAATGTACAGAAGGTAATTAATTAATAATATATATGATCCATCCATTTTTAATTGTTATCAAATGAAATAGGAAATATACAATATCCTTGTGAAAAATAAGACTAAAGAACTGATACGGAATGGCAATTGTTATATAACTACATGTCTAGCATTTCATTCTTTCAAAAATATGTTGTGTCAGGATACAAAAACATTCCATAAGAGTGCTGTAAAGTACTCTCACCTCTTCATATGAAGAAAGGGATATTGTCTTTTATATTAGTAATTTCTTCTTTTTATCTACCATTATATAATTGCTTAACATGATAGACTTATTATAGATACTTAATTTAATCTAAAGATGAAACAATATTCCAAATTACTTTAACTTTAATATTTATTATAGAGTAAGATCTTTCATATAACTAACTTTTTCATTTTAAAATATAGATACTGAAGGTAATAGGGTTTTACATAATCTTACAGGGATAGGTTGGGTTGTTCACAAAGAAAAATGAGGAAGGCCCAGGAAACAAATTTGACAATCTGGTGTAAGTGAAAAACTCTACAAGATGGGGATTATTTTGGTGAATTAGGATTATTAAATTTCAAAACAAGATCTGCGACAGTATAGTGTTTAACAGATAGCTATTTTGGAGTGATAGATAAGATTAGCTTCGATAAGATATTAAAGAAGCTAGAATAAGATATATTGTAAGAAAGAATTGATGCTTTTGCTAATGATAATCCTCTCTTGAAATTTAGTTCTAAACATACCATAAAATAACTATATTTTAATGCTATTTTCAAAAAATGTTCTCCTAATGAATTCATCATATTAAGTGGAGATCCCTTTGAGTCTATCTTTATTATTAAGTCAGGTCAATATAAGGTATTTTTACATTTTGGTTAATTTAATTTACATGGTATTAACATCAGTTTAAAATTTCAAAATCGAATACTACAGGTTTACTCTAAACAAAATCCTTAGCTTATACATCATTTAATTTATTAAAAAATTTCTTGACCACTTTTATTCCCTTTCCCTCCCTTCCCTCTAAAGAAATATCTATTTCAGTCTTTTAACTCAAACTAAACATATTTTTAAGTAGATGGTTATAAAATACTTCAAAACCAGTTTAATTAAATTTTCTATTTTCTCATAATAATTAAGGAAAAAAGATTATTCTTTAATAATAAAAAAAAGTCTCTACTGATTTGATAATTTAATCTGAGGTTGTATTATATTACTAGATCTTAAAAATAACTAAAAAGATAATTTCCTACAATCTATTAATTTTTAAAACATTACATCCTACAAATAGGGAATCATATTTACTACATCTAAATTGATTTATAAACAATAATTATTATTCTTTTTTTTTTATTTACTAAAATATTTTATAACCTATTTATTGATATAGTTAGTCAAGGAATATAATAGAAAAGGTGTGATGAATGAATTTGAGGAAATTGATGAAGAGCATGAAGAATAAGAATAATAAGTCTTAAATTAAGATAAATATTTCTTATAGCTATAGAAGTAAAAGAAGAAATTGATTTCAATTCTAGATCTGGGAAAGGGGTAGATTTTTGGTTATGAGGATTTCCTACTGAAAAGAGAGATTTATAGTTATGGAATTATCTGTAAGGAAGGAGGAGAAGTGATTATGATCAGAGCAAATGATTTTAGAAAAGATTGATGTCAGATAAATTGACTATGATTTATCTAAAGTAATAGATGAGTCTGTAATCAAATTATATAGGTAATATAAGCTAATTCACATTTAAATTTATGGCTTTTTTTTTTGGATAAGATTTGTTTTTAATTCTGGATTTATCAATAAAATAATACTTGTAAATTATGATTGGCGGTGAGTGGAATAATAAAATATAATTCAAAATTACTTTTCGAACAAAAAAATTAAAATTTATTATGATGTTATTACTCAAAATTGGTCAATTTGTGGAGAAAATTCACTAAAAATTAAATCTGTAATCATCTTCAAATAATAAACAAAGATAAATAAAGGATTAAGTATTTAGAAATGTCAAAATGGTGAAATTATCTTTCATTGAAACAAATAAATAAAAGCTATATTTTCAATTATTCTATTATAAATTAATAATAAATAAATCTACTTTTATAATAATAATAAATAGAGCAGAGAGAAGCTACGATTGTAAGAAGTATGGAAGGTTACACTTAATTTTATTTTGAGTAAGAATATTAAAAGATAAGAGAGAGATGATGACAAAAATGTGTCACAACTCAACAGGTGTAAAGCTTGACCTTCCTTAAACAGTTGTTGATAAAGCCAGAGCATAAGAAATAGAAGATAAGAAAAAACAACAATAAAAATAAAGTTCATTCAAAATTATCTCACTTCAAAGACGAATTAAGTCATGATTTCCAAAACCATTTAGTGAAAAATTATTCAGATCGCTTTGGCGATATGGATTTAACTAAACTTAAAGTTCATATACCCTAGGAAATAGTTCAAAAAGTGAATTATAAATTGAGTTCTAAATATAATACTAAGATAGGTAAATCTCCACCCTAATTAAGTTAGTCCATCCTAGATTATTTTAAATTTAAATCACCTAGTAGCAGTTCTATAGTACCAAATATTAATACTCTATCATCATTATCTACTACTAAAAATATAAATATAATAACTGATTACACTCTTCCATTATTTATTTAAACAGCTAAAATTGAATAACGAAATGTATCAAATTAGAACTCACCTACTCTTAATTACATCCATTCTTCTCCTCTCTAATCTTCTAAGTAAATAGTAAGTTCTCAAATGATTGAGTCTCCTTTAAAATCTACCTAATCTAGAAAAACTAACTTTTTCAACTCTAAATCATATATTGGTTTTAAATCACTACCTCAATCAATTCAAGAAATAGATTAAAATTTAAATGATATTGATTCTGAAGATGAAAGTAATTAATCTTCTCCCCATAAAAATAACAGAAAAATGAGATAATAGTCAGAAATTATTTTATAAAAAAGAAGTGGTGTTGAATTTAATGAGCCTTAAGATATTTAAAAATAGAAAATTTAGTAAGAGAACTAATTATATTACTCAACCGACTTAATTAAATAAAATATTAATGACGAATAGCAATCTAAAAAGTTCATTCATTCCACCTGAGTAATAAGTCTAGTGGTTAATCTTAAATCAAATAAATGAATTTTCTAAATATAAAAGAAGAATAATCATAAGCTGAATCAGAAGAAACTTTTACAAGACCTTAAAAGCTTAAAATTTTTGATTCATTACATTCAAAGAAAAAATAATCTAATAATTAAATTTCCTAATCAAATTAGAAACCTTAAGAGAATAATTAAAACAATGGTTAGTAGTCATTAAACAATAAGGACTATGAGCTTTCTAATTAAAGTAGCTAAAAAAAATCTACAATTAAGTATGATAGAATACAATTTTAATAAACCAAAAAGTAATAACTTAAAAAATTAAGAATTAAATGATATTTAAAACACCCTACAAAATAATAACACACAAATAAAAAGTCCAACCTAAAATTCCATCAATTTTGTATAATAATAAAATATAAATTAATAATATTCTAATTAGGTTAAATTGCTAAATCTTAATAAGACTCAATAAATTACGAAATAAAATTCTAATTAAATTAACATCATTAGCCCTACATTAACACCTTAGTCTAATAGCACAGTAAGCTGCAATTAGATTCACTTCAAACATTCTGATAGCATAGACTCTAATTAGTCTGCTAATACACAAAAGAGTTAAGTGAAAATAATTGCAATTATTCTTCCTTGTTTAAACCATATACTCCAAAATAAGTTAAAAGGCAAGTTCAATATTTTCTTAGGTAGATTCCCCTAAAGTAAAATTAATAAAGATACTCATCTGGATAAATCAAATGAAAGCGAACAACATTATTTATTACCTTCAAATCTGATAAAAAAGCCATAAAACTTATAAACTACAATGGCTTCTTCACTTGGGTAATCAAAGTTTGGCATAAATTAACTTGATCAATAAGATAAACTTGAAGCTGATTCATCTAACAATTCAATATTAAGTCCACTAAATTAAACTAAAGCAAAATAGCCTAAATTGTAAAATTTCATATTTGAAAATAACATCTCCAAATAAAGGAATACAATAAATATTATTAATAATTATGTTGATGAAGACTAGGTTAATAGTGATTAAATTGAAAATGTGAATTAAACTGAAGGTATTAACAAAAATATAAATCCTATTAAGAATAATAATTTCTTTAATTTTAATGCGGGAAATAACAGCTACCTTTAAATTAACCAATTAACTAAAAAGAAAGATGCAAGCAGTTCCTTATAAATTAATGAAATTTAAGAATATCCCTAATTTGAATAATCCGTGAAAACCAGTAAGAGTGCAAAGTAAGGCAATAATACCGTTTAAAACTAGCCACAATAATAATAGAATTTTCAAAGAATGATGAGTAGCAGTGGTTCTCCTAAAAGAAAATCTGATTAAATAAATATTTAGTCTAGATCTCAATTGCTGAGCTTAATAGAGCTGACTCTACAATAGAAGAGGTCAATCAAAATAAAACACCCTCCTAATTAATTATAGATATGCTCTCTTAAATCGACAATTTATCAACAGCAAAACCTAATCAGCAAGAAAATAGGATATTCTATTAAACCCCAACAGGGAAAAAAATATCTTTAAAATAATCAAAACCTACTTATAAATTCGAGTAAGCTGCAAATGAAGAAAAGACTAAAAGGTAATAAAAGCCTTCTCTAAACTATTTTAGCACTTCATAATCATCTGAAACCAATTCTCAATAGTTTTTTAAGTTAGAAAGAACTCTCTCCTAAATTATTTCTCCTAAAAATAATAGTTTTTCAATTCAAATAAAAGGCTAAAATTCTCAATAATGTATGATTTTTATTCATTTATTTTCTATTAATAATTTTTATTAATTAAAATAGAAATACAAAAAACTTAAATTCCATCAAGAAAAGTGATATTATCTAGCTTGACAATTCCTTGAATATATAATTTTCTCCTTAAAAGATTATAAATCCCTTAAAGAATGCTAACTCAATAAATAAATCATCAGAGTTTATAAAACTAAGAAGACCATTGTCTTCAGCAACAAATCAAAGCATGAATTAAAAATTATAAAGTCAGGGAAATCTAATACAGAATAATAAAAAAAAAAACTCAAGACCTCATTCAGCAAAACCAATAGATTTCTTCTAAAAAATATTATAAAAGAAGATGGTATGAACATAGATTAAAATTAGAAGTGCTACCATTGCTAAAATAGTTATATTTGAAAACACTAGCAATGATAGCTTTAAAATTTAAATTATAGTATATTTATTAGTTTATTTTATATTTCTAAAAAGATTAAGTAGTTAGTTAGTTAGTTAATGTATATATATTTAATATAAGTATTGACAAAATTAAATAAGAGTATGTAAGTATGTATGTATGTATTCATCATTTTTCTTATAAATCAGATAGATATTATTTCTATAATCTTGTTCATTCATTTATTCATTATTTGTTATTTTTTATTGATTTAATTGAGAAGTTTTCTTGTTTAATTTCTCCTGATTAATCATTCTCTATTAAATTCTCACTGAGCATCTCTTTATACTATTGAATTGACATCTTATTCTTTTTGATGAAGCATATGTTCCATTTCTCAATAGAGAACTTTCAGGCAGTCTTTAACTGCTCCTTTTAGTTTTCTTCATTGAGGTAATGCTAACTTTTTTTCTCATATAAGCAATATAATTCCAAATGACTCTCTCATGATTATTATGAGGCATGTATACTAAAAAGTTTTTCAATGTTTCAAATGGAGTGTTATCTCTAACAATATGTAGATTTGGAATTTACATTAATTCTTATAATTATCTAATTAACCCCTCATTTGTTTATTTTTCATGCATATTACTTATCTGCTTAGTAATAAGAGTGGCTGTGGTTGGTCTTTTTTAGTAAACACATCTGTTTTAGTGTTATCCTTTTTTTACTTCCTCTATGAATTAACTCTTTGTTTTTTAATGTTAAACAGTGTTTATTTAAGTTATTGAAGTAGTTGAAGGATTGTTGATTCTTACATTAGAAGGAGTATTAACTTAAGGTTGTATGGCATGCTATTATGAAATAAAATCAATACTTTAATTGGATATTTATTGAGTGAGAAAAGCTTTATATTGTGGATTTTGTTAATTATTATTTATTTATTGTATTTGTGTATTAAGACTGTGCACTTAAATACTATTGCTATTATTTGCATAATAGTTAGAATTATTATTTCCGCTTGTTTAAGAATAATAATAATTTGGAGTATTGAAATTTATATGATTGTTGCTGCTCATCACATTTATAGATGAAACTTTTTCAGAATTACTTGAATGCTACCTTATTCGGTTAGTAGGAGTATTGTAATCTTACCCACTAACTTAATTGTAATAGCTAGGAATTTAATTCAGATTTATCAGTTGTTATTATTATTATTATTATTATTATGGAGACTAATTTTATAGTTATTAAGATTTATCACCAAAGTATTCACCATCTGTTTCATTTGCTGGCAAGGATGTAACAGAAAATTAAACTTTTCTACTCTAATTAAAAGTAAGAGTACCTTACCCATCTTCGCTTTTGACAGAATGTCTTCTGAATAAATTATTTGTCGGCTTCGAAATTTGAAGATTTTATGTACTTGCAGGAGTATAATCAGAAACCATATTAGAATGGGTATCATAATAATCTTATTCTCTCAAATTTCCCGAAACACTTTTTCCAAACTGCTAGTATTAAATTTTTATATTAGCAAATCCCGTTTAAGGATTACTTTAAATGATTTTATCTTAATAATTCTAATTACTCCCTTTCGGGGTTTAGTTTTTTTGAGAATACTCATTCAAACTAGTTGTCCTTGCATTTATCATTTACTTAGCACCATAAGTACTATTATTTCTCAATATTATATGATTTTATAGCTCTTGCTTTAATAAATCATTAAACCACCCCTCCTACTATAATTCATCAATATTCTCTTCCAGATAAAGATTTGCACATTCTTCAATATGTACTCTATTAAAATAAGCATTTTATGTTACATTTTTTTTTGAACTGTCTTATCTCTATTAGAAGATTCATCTTTAGCATACTCTTTAATAATCTTTAATTTTATTATAAAATAATAGTTATTATTATTGAATAAAATGAATTAATAATTACCTTAAATTTATCTAGATGTAAGTGAACAAAATTGCATTAAGATATAATGTGAGAAGTTGATTTACAGCAGAAACAATAAACTCCAATGCTTTCGAATCTACTGTTTAATAGTATTTAGTCTTTTATCATACAAAACTTTTCTAAATCGAGAGGAGAACTCTTAACCAATTCAAAAAATGTACTTCTTTTTATAGCTAATAAAGTAGTAAACTCTATACTTCGAATTGCTATTTATCTTCTCTATCCTGTAAAGAAAGATATTTCTCCAAAACTTTATCCTTTATGAAGTATTCGAAGTTCTTCATTGCTATTTTAGTTATATAACTCTACACTTCCTTTCTCAATAAAGTAAATTGAACTGTCATCCTCCACTCCTTATCTAATAATCTCTTCGCCAGGTCTATACTTTCTTTATTCTATAATCCTAATTGTCTTTTACATAACTTACTCACTAAAGTTCATCCTTTTTAATATGATAGAATTAATATTAATAAATTACTTAAACTATATTTTTTATCGAGGTTATTAATAAATAACTATAGCTATCTCTCATAATTTTAAAAATTAGAAATAATTTAAAAATTTATTATATTTATTTATGTTGTATTAAGTGGTAATCTTAGAAGCATTGAAGAATTTACTTAAAAAGAGGGGATATATTTAGGACAATTTTATTAGCCTCAACCATGATTTGATTTTAGAGTGTTTCAGGTAGTAATCTAATGACTTTTTATTATTTTTAAATGTCTTCTTAGTTAGATTAAATGAAAAAATACTAAAGGTATTCCCTGACTTAAAATTATAAATCAACTGAAATATGTTTTTAATGCATATACCCATTAATGGCATTAAAATGTTCATTATATGCTTTTTAATCTGTATTCATCTCTGCAAGAATTTATCCAATAGTGTTTAAACTATACCCAAACATACCACAAGCAATCAGCATTGTTAAAATAGAAAGAAGATATTCTCTGCTGTTTGCAGGTGTAATATCACCATATCCAACAGTTATCATTGTTACTGTTGTGAAATAATAAGCTCTTAAATATTCTTCATAGAAAGTCATGTCATCTGATCCTTTAAGTTTGTCTAACCATGAATAAGAACAATAATTGCTTGTTGTAGATTGTTGGAGTGATTAAACGCAATCGGCACTTTATATGCTTTAATTGTACTTTCCGACGACAAGCCAAGTAGATGCGAATAAATGAGATACAATAAATAAATTGAAGAATATTTACATCAATCTAATAATTCCACGCTGCATTTTCTTTTCTTAAATAAAATCTATCATTAATTTTGCTTTGAAATGTATTCTACTAAATAATTTTCAATAGCACAATAAGAATGCATAAAATTCCAAATTTATAATTCAATTACTCAGCAAGGTCAGCTCTTTCAGATATAACTATAATCCATAATAAAATAACAAAGACAATACTAATAAAGCCATCATTAGAAATATACTCCAGAAATATTAAGGTTCTCTTTCGAAGCAAATTACCCTTTTGAAATTGAGCGGTATTTAAATTAACAAGAATATCTAGAGTCCCTATAATTGTAAGGGATATATCGAGTGTTTGGAAAAAAAAGATAGTACTAAATTTGATGTTATAAATAAAGTGTAATGGAAGAAAAAAAAAAAAAGAATATGATAACAACTATCATATTGAGAATATCCCAAAAGAATTTCCAATTTGACTGAGGTAAAAACAATGGTATATCAGGAATTGCTTCATTTACTCTTCTGATGCAGTTATAACCTTACAATCTCTACAAAAACACATATATTAATCTCTTAAGTGGATGGTAATCATTGAATTCACTGTAATCTCTATCCGAATGGCTAAAAAAAACAGTTTTATCTCTTAAATATTCAAACTTTTATCTTTATAAAATTGCTATTCTTTTAGATTCTACAGTTGAAGCCATCTTATAAGCATAATTTTTCATTTTCATAATAACACCCAAAAATTAGCTTTCTTTTCTTTCTTATTTAACGATCCTTTATCAATCTCTGACTATCTTTTGTCATCCTTTTCATTCTTATTAATGTTTATCCATGAGACTTCTTTCGTTAGTTTGAACCATCAAGAAAACCTCTACTACTCCTCTTATTAGTTTATGCCATAGCTCTGCTTTAGTTCATTGTAGATTTATTATTGATTAAATTTGATTAAATCTATTCATTAGAATTATATAAATTATCATTATTTGCAGTTGCTGCAGTTTATTTCATTTTTCCAATCTGCCAAAACCACCACCTTCTTCAAAAGAAGAACATTAGTGAATTAAATTATTTTTAGTATCAAGCTCATTCCTATTTTTTAAAGAGTTACTCTAAGAACTAATCTAAGAAGTTTCTTCTCTCTAAGATGTTTATTTGCTGTTTTAATTCAAATTTATATTACTATTATTAAAGAAATGAGCCTCCGATTTCAATTATTCCCCAACTCCTGTATTCTCATCATCATTTTTTTTTCATAATGAGAACGTTTTGTTATCGATCTGAAAAGAGTCTTTCAATTCATACCCAGATTAAAAAGGAGTCTCCATTGGTTCTGCACTAGGACTTAACATATTAATATCAAAAAGTCTTTTAATTGAGATTCTATATTTTGATGGACAGATTTTCTTTTTATATTCAACAAGTCCTCAAGCTTTCTTTTTGGCTTCATTTTCAGAGCTCAATTAGGCATTTTACTCAATTGGGTTTTACTTTTAATTCACGATCTCGTTTTTCTATTCATTTTCTTCCTCCACTAAGCTTGCTTCATTTACACGCGTTTAAAAGATTTATACTATATTGTCATGAGTCTTTTGATTATTTTCAAAATACTTTCTAAAAGTATTTTTCATCATCATTTTTGCTTGATTTTTATCTTTCTTCTGCTAATTAAAGTTTTTAGCTACTTTGTGAGATCTTGAAAAAGAAATAACTTAATCAATAGGAATTGGCTTAAATATCATTAATAATAAATCTCTTGGTCAGCTCAATCAATCTACATATAATTAATACATGTTGCGATATTAAAAAATGTATCTACATTAATTAGCATATTCTTAAATTATATTGATTGCTTTTTTTAAGTTTATTTCCCATTAATTTTCATATTATTTTAAAATTTATGAATTTCTCGAATTCATTAAAAATCGCAAAGTGACAAAAATAATAAGTATTTCCTTTAGTATATACTGAGCTATTTAATTTTCCATTAGAAAGAGTGTTTGCAAGATCTATATATTTTTCTACTTATTTAGATAATCTTATTTGTTTAATCTTTACCACTTCTTTTAAAATAACTTACATTAATTAAAAACAAAAAAGCCTTATTTTTCTCATAAATACTTAAACATCTCTTTCATTTACTTAATATCATTTTTGAAACTTTACAATTCTCAAATTACATAATATTCGATACTCAATACTTTACCTTTTTTATTTTATATTTTTATGTACGGTAATTTATGTAAGTTACTAATACAAATTAATTAGTTCAGTACCTCCATTCATTTATAGAGAGAAGATTACATTTCACGAAATCTATATTTGATAAATTTCCTATTTAGAAGTATTAGGCTAATTAATTTGGCAATTTAAATAATAGCGGTTCTAGATTGCACAATTGTGAAGATCATTCATATTTTTAATTAAATTCTATAATATCGTATTTTTTTTTTTTTGCATTTAAAAAAATTATTATAATTTTATATATTATTTTAATTAATATCAATAATAAATTAATTAGAAATTCCTATGATTTTTTATTCTAAGACTAATTTAATCGATTTATAAGAATGTTGATGGTTCTTATTCTATTATTGTTTAAATACTTGTCTTCAATTATATCTCATTATTTATTTCTTCTATTAAAATTAATCAAAAATAAATACTAAAATTCTTCATTAATTAAGACCACCCCAAATCTCTTTTTTCCCTCAAAATCCATCACATTTTCAAAGACTCAAAAAAAGGCCTTAATATAAAAGTGCCTTAATATATGAACTTTTACTGTATAAACCCTTATTTTCTGATTTTTATACTTTGAAGGTCTTAATCCAAATATTTTTTTCATTCTTATAAATAGGGTCTTTATTAATGGTTGTATCATTGCATATTTTTTAATAAATAATAATTTGATAAGAAAAATAAATCATAATCATATTAGTTTCACAGATATAAATGAAAAATGCTACTTATAAAATTTAATCTATATTTACTTATTAGTATTTTAAAAATAGAAGAATATTATTAAATTTAAAAATGAGATATAATTCCATCATATCCAATGGTATTTGATAGAATAATTTGATTCATTTTATCTAATTCTTTTTAAATTACAATAAATACTATTTTATTTATTTTGATTAAATTAGCTAAAATATTATTAAGTTCCTAAAATTGATATTTAGAAAATTTAGAAAATAAAAGAATCTTTTTTTTTTATTAAGTCTTATCAGAAAAATAAATTAAATACACAATTCATGAATAATAAAGTATTTAAATTACTTTTTTATTATATTTTATCTTATAAAATATGTATAAAATGAGATTTGGTAAATGTATTTTTAATAAATATTAGATATGAAAATAGTATAGATGTATAATTGAGCATTCCTTTTCATTTTATAATAATTCATAATAAATTTTAAACTGATAATATCTTTGAATAACAATTTTAAGATCATTATAAATTTAGTAATCTTTTTTTACTTAATTTATAATAATATTTGAGATAAAACACTTTTAAATCATAATTTAAAATAAATTCAAAATTAAGTTTTAAATTAAGTCATATAATTAGTAAATATTGGGGTTGAATTTATTTAAGATTATACTTTAAGATAAACTCATTTAAATTATATTTCATTTTGATAGTAAATAGTAAACTTTTTTCACTATATTACTATAATTCATTATATTCTTTTAGATATAAAAATAGAATATATTTATAATTGAGCATACCTTCTTATTAGTTTTATTATTATTCATCTTTATATTAAATTGTAGATTGATTATACCTTTCAATAACATTTTTAAATGATCATAATAAATACTAAATTTAGTAATATTTTTTACTTAATTATGATAATATTTGAGATAAAACAGTTTTAAATTATAATTTAAGATAAATTCAAAATTAGGTAAAAAAAAAACTATGGCTCATAATTAGTAAAGATAGGGATAGAATTGAGTTAAAGATATTTTATAAAATAGTTAGTTACTCATTTTTTATAGAAACTTAAAGATATAATCATATTTATATTTCATTTTTTATAGTAAATTGGTAATTTCTATTAAAAATACTATTAAATGGAGATATTAAATCATAAAATTTAGTAATTTTTGCTCTATAATAATAATATTAGTGATAAAATTATTATTGAACAGATAATTACAGTAATTTTATGATTGGTTAAAAATAAAAGGGATTTTATTAGGAAATATGAGATAGAATACAGTTTGAGGTATTTTAATAAAATAGTTTCTCATTTAATTTACTATTTTTTACCTAATTAGGAGACATTTTGAGGTATCAATCAACTCATTAAATAAATACATAATAAATAAAAAAAAAAATTAAATAAGCAATACAATCTAAAAATATATTTTTACTTAGAAATGAACAATATTTAAGATAATCAAACTCAAAAACAAAACCAGGATCTAGATGCTTTTAAAGAAAATGTTAGATCTTAGGACTAACATCCCTAGGAAGATGATTAAATGGAGGATCTTAGCGAATAGAAAGCAACCTTATACAAAGAAGAGGAAAGGTAGAAGTAAAAATAATTTAAGTTAGATGAGCAAGGAAGAAAAACCAAACATAGACAAAGAATAGTAACTCTTCTAGCGTAAATGAATACGAATTCACTGTAATAAACTATAAATACTTTGAGGAACTATTAAAATTCGTAGAGAATGACAAATTTAAATAAACTATAAAGTCTATGAAGTTTAATGCTTATCTATCAGATACTCTTGCTTAGAAATTCTATTCTATTAGGACTAATAAATACGAAAATGATCAAATTTAATTACAAAAAAGTGAACAAAGACCTTTCTAAAAGTCTAGAATTTACTCCAGAGAATGAACCAGTCATGTCATACTACATAAATTAACATATCAAGCCTAAAAAAATGTAAGGACTTATTGAATATGAAAAAATTCAAACACTATTAACATAAAAAATTCAAAATGGAATCTACAGATTTCAAAGATTTTTTAATAAATTGAACCAAGAAAAGATGAAATAAAAGTGAAATAATTACCTTTAATTGATATATTCTCTCAGTAGTAAGATATTTTCAGTAACCAGAAAAATCAGCTTTTTTTTCTTAAAATCAGAATATGTGTCTCATGTATGGAAGGATGAAAATATCACTTCTATAATATTAAGATCCAGAAATGTGAATTTAGATCTTTCTTTTAGTATACATAGTGAATCCGAATCTGAGTCCGAATAAAGATCAGAAACATTATTTAATGAATAAAGTATTTTCCATATTTATGGATTTGATGAAGAAAAAATTAGAAGAACCGTTGAAAGATTGAAGAAGTATTCATAATAACCTATTAATCTAGATTTCTCTTCATTGGGTTAGAGAGCAATTGGTAAAAAGCCATTGATCAATGAAGATATTATTAAAGGAAAAATAGACCTTTTTGTAAAAAGTATTGAACCTTAGTTTAAAGAATACTTATAATTATTATCATAGGAAAAGGGTCTAAGTGGTGAATATGAAAATAGAACTTAAAGTTAAGTAAGGTATAGATTATAAGGCAATAGAGATGACATTTCTAACGTAGAAAAATATATTTAAGAAAAAATTTAATAGATTTAGGGGAATTGTTTGAAATATAAGCCTGTGATGATTAATTTTAGAAAAGCATATCAACTAAAGATTTGAAGAAGAATTTTTAAAGATAAACTAGAATTCACAAAAGTTTTTGGTTCAAAAGTATGAAAAGGAAAAGTACATCATCTTTATTTACATAGAAAGTGGCGAAGAAATAGAAAGAAAAAAAAGATTTAAGAAGTAATTTTTAAAAAAAAAAAAATGAAATGTATTAATTAATTTTAATAAAGATAAAAACAAACTTAGACACTATTGTTAACTTAAAGAGATAAAGGTTGGAAAAAAATGTAAGTTATCACCTATATCCTAAATTTGAGGATTTCAAATAACATATTTTCAATAAAAGAGATGAATATTGTATTTTTGAAGAGTAAAAATTGGAATTTATTTAATTGGAACTATAAATAAAATCTAAAACACTAAAGAAGCTATTAACAAATACATCTAAAATAATGTTTAAAAAGAATTTTGCCTCAAAAATTGGGATCCTTTATTTAAAAACATTTTCAAGAGATATTACTTAGAAGATTTTAAAAATAATTCCCAGATTTTTCTATTAGCCCTGAAGACTTTAAGAAGGCAGATTAACTCCTTTATCAAATTCCTTAATTCCACTAAGAAGTAATCATTTAATTTTTAATCAATTTTAGTAGAAATTTAAATATATTTTATCAAACATAGAATGCTGAGAAATCTATAATTAATATCATAGAACAAATAAGGAAGGAAATATAAAAATAATCTATTCCTTGCACCAGGCATTAATTTTAAATTCTATAAAATGACCTACCTTTCCTTTAAAAAGATATAAGAGGATCTAGCGGTAGAAATAATTTCTGATCCTAAAAACTTAATGAACTTGGACATCCTGTATAATAATTAGAAATGAATGCAAATCTTTATAAATAGTATATTGCATTTTCTTCTAGTGTAATAGAATTAAAAATTGCTCTAATTCATGCAGATATTCAAAGTGTTCCCTTAGATGCCTTAATGCTGAACATCTAATTAGATGGAAAATACATTGATAATCTTTCTTCAGAAATTATATAACTCACAGGCTGTGGAAAATATACTGTAGAGAACATTAATTAAATAAATTCAGGATAATCCAAATTTATTCTTGACTACAATGATGATGATGATAATTTACCAAATTAACTATAAGTAGAAGAATAAAAGTATAACCATGGTTATAATAATAATAATAATTTTAGTTCTAAACATTTTATTAAGAAAAATAAAAACTTAAAGAATAGGTTTTAATATTTTTCTACTAGTTTACTGAACACTTCCTTCCCAACTTAATAAATTTCTATGGCTGTATTAAAGAATGATAGTTCAAATGTTAAAAAGTTATTAAAAATGTTCTTTTTAAGAACATGAGGATAAACTCAACTTGGGTATCATTATTCCTAATAGCGAAAGACTTGAGGAAAATTACCTCTCTAGTTTTAGAGAACTCCTCTTTGAAAAATATATCTAGTAGGCATAAAATAGCTAAATAAAGCATAAAAAAACATATTCCTCTTTTGTGAAAAGAAACAATTGGAGTCAATAACATAAAGTTTAATCACTAAGAAAGAAAAATAAATATACCTATTACTTAATTCTTAAAAGGAATCTTTATTTACCTAAAGTAATAAAGAATATCTACTTGAAGATGATCAACCAGTGCCACACGAATTTAAATTGCTTCTAGATTCATTTATTACTGGAAAGAATAGAAATAAAGAGAGATTCTATGCTTTTCTTCCTAAAAGGGGTATTGAAAAATATGAAAAATTATAAATCCGTATTCCTTCATAAAATGATGATAGATCTATTGTCAAGATTATCTGGAATAATAATCCTTATAACTTAGAGGAATACTTGTAACAATAGTAAACATTTTTTTTTCTTATTCAATTGATAATTTCTTATTTCAATTTGTAAAGTTATTAAAGTATATTAATAAAACAAATGATCAAACCTATTAATAAAATAAAATAGAGATTAATAATATGCTGAAGAAATAAAAAAGGCTGTGAAAAAATGTAAGGAACAAAATATAGATAGTTTATACATCTATGAAGATTCAGAAAATGAATTATAATGTGATTTTGTAAGAGTTTCAGTGAATAAAAGAAAAATAAGATATATGAGAAGCAAAAACAATATTGAATATAAGGAAATTGATAGAGAATAAGATCAAAAGAAAAACTTTATCTATGTACTTAGAGGTAAAGGTGACAATGATATTAAAGAAGCATAAAATAGACTAAATTCTGAATTATTCATTAATCAAAATAAAGAGCTATGGAATTTCAACTATGTTGACGAGAGTTAACCAAAACTAACTAAAATTTCCTAGGAAAATCATATTCATATTTATAAAAAGTATGAAAAGTTGTTTAGAAAATAGTAATTGCAAATAACTGAGTTACATTTTATCTAGAACATACCTCTCTCTTATAAATTCTAAGATTAAGTAACTTTTCTACATAATAAGTGTAAGGAAACACCTATCATTTACTAAGATATGTTTTATTGCTAAAAAGACTATCCAACTCTTGAAGAAATATTCACTTGTAATACAATAGGTAAATATTATTTATCAGTTTATAAATATTTAACTATTTATTTATTTAATCCTTTAGGTTTTGATCCAAGAGTTCATTCTAATATTTTCAGTTAGAATTGCATCCTTCTTTAAAAAATAAGCCCTGCTAAGATGAGAGTTACGAATATACATTAATATGTGAAGTTGTTGCGGGAAAATAACTAAAATAAAATTTTGGATTAGAAAATTTAAAAAGATTACCTAAAGATAAAAAGGATAACTAATTTTATGATTCTATTTACATAGATGAATAAGAGGATTTTTCAATAGGTATATTTGATTACTATAGAATATATCCCATTTATTTGGTAAAGTACACAAAATTAATTGAAAGTGAGACTAATTACACAACTGACGATTATAGTAGATAGAATATAAAAATGCCTTGAATATTAAATTAATCATATCTAATTTTGTCATTTATAGGAATCAATTTTACCATGTAACCTTTTATTATATTTCTACACATTTTATTTTTTTTTCAATGTTTTTAAATAAATCTTTTTTTCTAAACATTTTTAAATTTTTGTTCTTTCCTAAAATAAAATAAACTTCTTAAAAAGCTTCGGAATAAAAAAAATATTTTTCATAGAATATCTATTATTATTTTATTACTATAAAAGTTTGATCATCTCTTTACAGAATTTGATTAAAATCCCTCATATTTATTTATAATAAAAATGATTTATGTAGTACATTAGCTGAACATAGGCAGGTGGGTGAGTGGATACATTTAAGAAATTTTTTGAAACATATTTAATATCTAATTAATAGTAAATATCAATTGATTTTTATTACTTAAAAATATAATAAAAAAAATAAAAATAATTGACTTAATTTGAAATTAAATTGTTTTTCTGAAAGAAAATAGATTATGTATATATAAATATAAATTATTAATGTGTAACTACAGAATAAATTAGGGTTTTATATAGTAAATATTAGTAAATTAACATAGCTATGATTCATTGATGTGTATAGAATTAACTTTTTGGCGAATTACTTTCTTTAAAAATATCTTTGTCAAATACTCCATCAGACTTTATGTTAAAAAGTTTAAATTAAATTAGTCATAAACTTTATCAAATTTAATTACACTAATGTTTGGATTCCATTTTTACTTCTTTCTAGGTTACGATCTAATTAAATTAACCTTAAGTTACTTCTTTATTTTATTAAAATAAACATTAATCTTAGTAAATAAAAATTTATAAGAATATTTGAAAAATATCAATAATACTTTAAAAAGTAGAATCAAATTTATAAAAATACCTTGGTGTGCGAGGAACTTCATAAACTGAAGATGGATTTAAGGTGAAAAGCGAGCTCCTTGAATCAGAAGGCTTGAATATCTAAGGTTTTTTTTTATATGTATGAATCATAGTATACAGATCTTTTAAAAGAACCGTCTTAAAGTTAATAAGTCTATTAAAATATATTAATTATTTATTTAATCTAATAGATAAATTAATTACTAATTATTATTGCTCCTTCTCTTTTTTACTATCTTATTTCTTCCCATATTTAAAATCTTATTCTCTCTTTTCTTTCCCATTTTATTAATATTTATTCTTACTAAGTGAATTGTAGTTGGCTGAATCATTACCTGAAGCAATATGAACTACAATAATTAATTAATATAAAATTAGCAATCTTATTTGTTTTAAAAATTTATCATTTAATACATCTTTATGGGTTTTAGCTCTATCTGGGAGGAAATTATATATAGGATCTTTTTCAGAATTTGACACATCTCTTTTTAAGTACTTGGAGTTGTCTCTTTCAAAATATTCGAATTTATTTCTGGGTCTACTTAAAAATGGTTATCTCAGAGCCATTTATTTTTAATATGTCTACATTTTTCTGAAGTCTAAATTATCTTTTAACTTTTACTAAATCTATTATTAATGATCATTCTTCTTTTCTTTTATAAAAGGCTTCCTTTTGTTCCTAAAGTATCTAAGATGATCTCTTAGATTGTATTTTAAGTCTTTAAATCACGACTCTAAGTACTACTATTATTAGCCTATCAAATAAATTGTTAATTTTTAACATGAAAGTTCTTTTATTTTACTGATAATCCAGAGTACTTTTGGTCGCTGATATTGATATTTATATCGTTATTTACCATTTTTATTTCTATGTTATTTACTTTTGCTTGCTTCCTTTTTTATTAACTATGCAATTTTGTTAATCTTAATTAATTTATTTTCTTTACTTAACTCTGTTTTTCTCAGATCGTATGTATTTTGGTAATATACTGATTGATTTTTGAAGTAATCAAGATTCAGAGCCACAGAAATTAGGAGAACCTATCAAATTTTCACATTAATTATAGTTTGTAGGGTTATTATTCTTGTAATTAAATAGTTTTAAAAATTAGAAACAGACACACACTATTATAAACAAATCTAAATTATAACCATCAATTATTTTTTTAGTTACCGACCATTTTTTAACTATATTATTTATTATAATAGGAATAATAACAGTTTCAATAAGATTCACTTCAAAAATATTAATATATTTTTTAAAGAATATATTGATACTTCTAAATATCTTAGAACAGGAATACAATTATGGCAATAATCAAAATACTTTAAAGAAAACAATTAAGATATGTCCTAAAAATAAAATAATAATCTTTTTTTTTTTGAGTGATTTTATAATTTTAATTATAATATTATTGTAAAGTCGTTTAAACTCAGATAAGAAGAGATAATATATATTTTTCGACATTACAATAACAAATATTTATAGGTGATATTCATTATTTACAAATTTCTTTTATAATTATTTTTTATAATATTATTTAATTTTAAGGAGAGATATTGAAAGACCTAATATGTTCATATTTACATATCTCTTTTCATGCTTGATTACTAGAATTTATTTTTCCTTCATTATTTCGATATGATATTTATAATTCATCATAGGAAGTTTAAGGATCTATAGGTCTTTCGAAAGTGAGATTAACATTTTCGGATAAGATAATTTCTGCTGTAGTATAGATAGGGCAATTAAAATCAGTTTGATTATAATATGATCTCTCTTCTAATGAAGGTAAGTGGCCTCCAACAGTTTGACCATATTTATCAGTAAGAGAAATGTGAATATGAGGTTAGCTGCCCTTAGATATAGTACCAACTAAGCTAACAATCTCATAAGGACCAGAAGTGAAGTTAGTCAAAAACTTTAATTAGCAGTTCTTATTCCGCAATAGAGTACACTACCAACGCAAGTTTGAATATTAGTAGCTTATAATTAATAAGTACTTGTTATATTTAAAATCTAAGTCATTAAATCTTAGTTTGGATGAAATCTATCAGCATAATTTACAGAGTAGCTTATAAATGAACCATTTATACTACTAATTAATAATGCTAATCCAAATAGTAATTAAAAGCACTTCATTCTTGCTATTATTTAATTCAATTTAACTAATTAATATTTTTGTAATTACTATGAAAATTAAATAATCGCTCATCATATAATTAAACATTAAATTGTAAATAGTTTAGATAAATATTAAGGAAATTTTAAAGAATATTATAATCATAAATCAAAAAGTTAGAAACCTAACCAAATTGGATCATCATAGTATTCTAATTCTTTAAAGATAGCATTAGTTAAATAATTAGTAATACTCTCCTCTCCTACTTTTCTTAGAAAATTTACTTTTTTTAAGAATCTCCTTTTTATGAATTTATTATGGAATATTTATTTATTATTTTTTCATAATTTATTATAACTTTTGTAAAGTATGTTTATAAAATATAATATCTTTATTTTAAAAGGATTTTATCATAAAAAATTTACTAGTTAGCAATATTTAAAAAGAAAAATTATTATAGTGATGAGAAGAACAGAATTAGCAGAATACATTAAATATAAATATTCTATTTTCGAAATTTATTAAAATGTATCTTTTAATAATCTCTATTCTTGAAATAATTCATTACTCTGACACTTTTAATTAGAAAATGTTTTAATAAATTTTTTTTTTGTTAAACTATTTTAGTATTAAAGTTTCTTTGAAACAATTATTGATATAAAAAAATTAAAATATTTTTTATCATTTTTGAATATTTTTAAATTTTTAAATTAAAGAATAAATAAATTCTAAATTGTCCTATTCATTCTGAGAATTCTGTAGTAGAATTGAATAATCTTAGTTTACAAGTGATAAGAAATAAAATCTATTAAAGATAATTAGATATGCTTTTAGGTTATAAGGTATATTTAAGGTATTATGATAATTGACATTTATCAAGTATCTGAGTAAAAATTTGAATAAAAAGATAAAGAATCGAAGAAGAAAAGATAACAATTTAATTTTAATTAATAGGATTTTGTGTATTGATGATAGAAAAATTAGTAGAGAAAAGGTAATTAATATAATAATCTAATAAACAATAACTCTTAAACATTATTTAATTTTTAGTATTTATAGATAGATAGATAGATTGATAACTACACCAACAAACAATTAAAACATAAATAAATGGGAAAACCTTTAAGTGAAGAATTGATTAAGTAAAAACTAGATAGGATTCATTGAGTTTGATTAGAAATTTGAATTTATGGGGCAGGAAATTGATGATTTAAAGGTATTGAAGGATATGCCAAATTTGGAAGTGCTTTCATTATCTGTAAATAAGATCACGACCTTGAAAGATATAGAATATTGCCACAAATTACAAGAGTTATATCTCAGAAAAATTCAATTTCTGACATTTCTGAAATTAAATATATTTCTTAGTTAAAGCAATTGAAGGTGCTTTGGTTAAGCGATAACCCCTGTGCAACTACTCAAAATTATAGAGAAATAGTCATCAAGGCATTACCTTATTTAGAAAAATTGGATAACATTAATATTACCTAAGAAGATAGAGTCAATTGTTAGCACATTGAATTAGATTTCTTAGATAATACGAATAGCAATAGTAACGGCAATAATAAGTATCCCTCCTATTAAAACTAGTAATAACAATAGTACGATCCTTCTCCTGCCAATAGAAACTATGACTATAATTCTAATTACAATGAAAACAACAATAACTAAGTTTCTAGTAATAATTATGCTTAGTAGTATCAATAATCATCTGCAACTAGATCTAATAATTATAACACCAGAGGAAATCCTTCCACTGTTGTTCAAAACAACTACCAACAATCAAATTACGAAGATGTGTAATAAATGGTAAATTAAATTTGATTATATTTAAGATTAACTATTCCCATAAAGTTATAATGGATAAGGCAAATTGGTCGAGTTTGCTGTTGAACTGGTAATATCTAAAAAAAAAGAATCAATCTATCTATCAAACAATTTACTAATTAATAATCACAAAAACTAATATATTAATGCTTTTCAAATTTTTACTTTTTCAAATAAAAACTGAATTTTTTTTTTCTTTTTTTAGGGTATTTTATTAAAACCCACCATCACTACCCAGTGTTTTGCTAATAGATATACAATTCAAAGAAAGATTAGTAATTAAAGACATTAAATTAAGGAGAATAAACTTTGAATTATTATGACAAGTATAAAAATTAAATTATTTTAATAAAAATAATAATAGAATAATGCTAGCCAATTCGATGATTAAATGGTAAATAGAAATAGTAATATTGTTTGTGCTATTCTATCTTTGGTAAAGGAATTGGATTATAACTCTCTAGAAATCATTCGAAGAGATGTTGAAAGAAAAATAGGTAAATTTATTTACAATTATCAGCTAAATTCATATTTTTTAAACTTACTAATAAAGGATCTCTTCAAAAGTATTGAATCTGAATTTGTCTGAAGTAAGAAAGTAAGTAAGTAAGTAAATAAACAAATATAAATTCTAAAATTTAAAATATTAATAGAGATTTAATTAACAATTATAATTATAATTAAAATATACAAATTTATTATTAATCTGCATTATTCATATTTAATTTATATTAATGTATTTTGAATTAATGTTCTTATATTCTTCAATTCCGTTCTCAATCCTTTTTCAACCTATCTTTAATATTCTATTCTTAATTTTGGATAAATTAAAATCTATTCAAAAGTTTAATAAATTAATTGTTTCTATTTTTATAAGCATGTAATTTTAAAATACCTCCTCAAACCTGAATATTACCAATAAGAACATTACTTTTTGTTTTTAAATATAAACTGAGAGAGGGAATAAAGGCATTTGTTTGAAAAAGAAATGAAAAGGGCTAGGTAATATTTTTTTATTTATTCATAAGGCTGAATTAATTTTTATTTAGAAATCAGTTGATTAACTGCCCTTATAAATATACATTGAAAAAGTTTGCTTTTTAAAAAGAAATTATGTTAATTAAATCTTTTAGTAAATCCTTTATTGTTTAAGTATTTTTTAATAAATTTAAACTATTTTTAATGTTTTAAAATATTACAAACTATAATAGAAACATAAAAATATGAATTGAATAATACTATCTGCTTTATTTTGGAGTGTTACAATCTAATTTAATTATAATAAATTCACTAATTTAGAGTTGCAATAATTATAGAGAATTTCTTGGGGCATTAACTTTTTAACGTTAAAAACTGATATTGAAATTAGTTTTTCGAAAATTAGATGAAAGTAACAATTAAAGGTAATAATTAATAATTAACTTTATGGATTGTTACAAAGAGTTGGAATAATTAATTGCTATTTTTCCCTATAATAACAGAGTGAATACAAAATAATTAATAAAGTTTGTTGTTAAAAGAATAAGTGATAGATAGGATTTACATTTTTATACAGATCATCAAAAGAAAACAAAATCAAAATCAAACTTGGTGAGAATAAAAAGGTTGAATGAGTTAGAATTATAAAAGGAAAGATATGCTATAAATGGATTTAGAGGATTTAGAAAGATAAATTGAATCTGAATTATATTCGTTATAATCATTTGAGCACAATCTAACCAACAGAAGTGGAGGTACTTCCAATATGGTAAAGTAACCTTCAACATCTTCAATTTCTTAAATCTCTACTAAAAAATATGGAGTTTAATAACATCCTGAGAAAAATCAATCCATTCTTTAGCCAGTTAAAAACTAATAATCTTTTGGAGAAGCTTTTAATAGACAAAAAGTACTAGTTAATTAAGAAATGATAGTAAGCAGCAGCTATAAAATCCAAATAAGATTATGGAGCCTTCTCTTTAATTAAAAGAAAAGAACAGAAATTTATTCACAATAGAAGACTTAAAAAGCGAGGAAGCTAAGAAAACGGTTCGCAGAAGAAGTAAATCTCCAATTGCATCTAATGCATCAAGCAATGTTTCCTCTCGTTTAGTATCAAAAGGAATGAAAATAAAAATGATAAAGAAAATTTTAATCCTTGTACAGCTTTTTAATCAGGAAGGACTGTAGCTTCTTCAGTTCGTTCTAATGATATGAACATGTAGAATTAGTACCAAAAAGGGAATTTTAACCAAGCAAACAACTATTAGCCTTAGCAAAAAAAAGTAATAACCTCCCTAAGACTCAGTAGTAGAGATTATAACAATAATCTTAATAAATCCGCTAGAATATATTTGATTTGATATAGAATGATAAATTTGATTCAGCTGAGACTAATAATAATAATGAATAGGAATACATTGAAGAAAATACTTTTTCTAATTAGAATAACAATGACGGTTATTGGGGTTAAAAAGTAATAAACTAATAGAAATATCTACTAACAAGATGAAAGAAAAAAAATTACAATTACCTAAATTACTCAAGAGAAGATGATGAAATTAACAAATTATTAGCTTCGAAATTACCTTAATCTCAAAAGAATACATCTGGATTTAACACTCAAGACAGTGGATCTACTGTCAGATAAATTAAGAAGAATTTAATGTCTTCAGAAAGCACTAATAGTTAACTAAAAAGATCTTAAAGTAATCTAAATTGTTCTTCTTCTAGGTATTCTCAAGTGAGATAAAGCAAGAATTCAGCAATTAATTAAACCTCAACAGGAAATAAAAGTCAACATGTAGATGAAAATTGCACTTTTAAACCTATGCTCAGTAAAAATCAATGGAATTAGCAGAGAAAATGGAAGATCCAAGAATCCGCTTAACTCAGCCAAAGAATGAAGAAAAATTAAATAAACTAAGAAATAGCATTGAAAGCTAATATTCATACAGACCATAAATAAACAAGAATTCAAACAATTGCTTAAGTAATTTATAATAAGAGTCTGTTTTTAATTATAGTGACGAAGACGAAGAAGATAATCAATTTGACTATGATTAAGATTTTTCACTAAATAGAAATAATCAAATAAGACTATCATCACAAAATTAGTAATAGAAAGTACCCAGATGGTAATAATTATACGAATAGCATAAAGTATATCAAATGGAGAAAGAAATAAAATTAATTCAAAAAGAAAAGAAGAATAAGAAGATCCAGAATTGACATTCCAACCTAGATTATATAGATCAAAGGAGAGTAATTACATGTATAGTGATAACGAGTATGATATCAATAAAAGAAGTTAAATTTGGGTATAAAAGAAGGGAAAAACTCAAAAGAGTTGCTGAGTAATTTGAAAATAAAGACTTAATTGGCTGCACTTTCTAGCCTAATTTATCTTCAATTAATAACAATCATTGCTAAAGCACAACTTCTAATTAGAATATCACTCATAAAAATAGTAACTAAAACAATTAGCATGAATTTTCCTAATAAATTACTGAATTCAATAAGAAAGGAATCATTGAATTCTTTGAAAGAGTCGATGCAGCAAAGAAGAAGAAATAAGAGGCAGAAGAATTGTAAAATAAGATTACAGGATAGAGTTGGTAAAATAAAATTACTATTCCTTAAGAATTTTCATTCATGAAGAGAGGAGGTAATTAATCTTAAAGATCTTAATCTAATTTACGCTATTCTAGAAATAATGAATCTACTACGAATAAATCTAGAGATAGAAGCAAATCTCCCTCTAATGTAAGCGCCAATAAGATTATGCTCTTCTACAAAACTAGAAGTCTCAGCAGTAATAACCTTTGTTAAGTAGAACCAGAGGAGAATTAAGTATTTCACGAAATCTCTAGCTCAATAAATAACTGGGATAGAGTCAAAGACAGCTTACATAGACACATCCATTAAATGAAGATATGATTATGATTGAATAAATGATTGTATGCATCCTTTACTTAATAATTAAATTCCTTTGTATGATTGAATAAATTAATTATCAGTAATACAAATATTTTTCCAAATTTCAGAAGAAAAAACTATAATAAATCCTTTAAAATAAATGAATTGTTACATATAAATATTCAGTAATATTTCTAACTAAACTATCTTATTTGTTAATCCACTATATCTTTATAAATGTAAATAATATCATCTTTTAAAGTTTGAAAACCTCATACCTTACTATTTATTATTATTCATTTACAACTTCTTGTTACATTTTTAAACAAATATATTAAAAAAGCCATGGTCACTCACTCATTAATTATATACCCTTAAAAATAAATTATCGTATTTTAAAATTTTATTAAAATAGAAAAAAGAATTTTTTCTGGTATTCCAGCTTTCTAAAAGATTACTAATATAAGAGGTTAAGAATATAAGAATATTTAAGGTATAAAAATTAATTAATGAATTAATAATTAGATTTTATATTTTATAAAAAATAAATTCTCTTATTAATTTTTATTTTTATTTATGTGTGAATTAATTTTCAAATTTGAAATAAAATGATAAATATAATTAATTTATATTTAGGAATTATTGAAGATTTCTATCTCAATTTTAAAAATTTAATTAATTCTTAAAAATGATATAAAAATAAGATGGTGTTAAAACAATGTAAAATTTGTTGACATCAAGATTTCAATGTCTAGAAACGCAAGATGTGGAGATATAGATGTATGACAAATGAAAATAAAGCCAAAATGAAGTGGAGAAAAAATCAAAAAGAATATTTTGTGCGCTTGAATAAATTAATTAAATTTTGAGTTGAAGGAGCGGATGAGATGATAGAATCTAGAAAGAAATGTATATTTATATAAGAAATCTAAGCAGAATTTAATTAAATATTTAAATCTTTTGAAATTATAGCTAAAAAGGATATATTAGGAAAATTTTGAGATTCATTAAGTCTAACTATTTCAATTAATATATATGTTTATTTTCTGACACTTTGGCTATTTTGGTTTCGTTTGTTTTTGAGATAAAAGTTACAAAGAAATTATGCAAAAGTATATTTATAATCCCTAGCTCAATCAATCCATAAGGAGGAGATTTGGTTGAAAAAAAATAATTTATTAATAAAAAAAATCAATAGATTAAAAGCAAAAAGTAAAAGTTAATAATTACAATAAGGAATTATTCGACATAAGCCCTTTAGAAAGAGAGATACACATAAAAATTATTAGAAAAATTTAGTAATACAAAAAAAAAAAATGGATTAGGACACCCTCAATACTGAATAATAGAATTAATAAGTCAATGAAATTGATGTAATTTCAAATAATTTTATTTAGATTTATCACAAATAAGCACTTCTATATTTACATAATTTATTAACTCCTTTAAATAGTAAACCCAACAACAAGAGCAACAAGAAGGGTTCGCTTAAGGTGAAGAATAGCAACACGTTTAGCAATATTAGATTAATAACGATTGCGGTTTAATGCCTGAATTTAAAAGTGCAGACTATAGCAATTTAGAGAGTATCAAGAATTCATTCGCACCAGTCAGAAATATCAATGATATAAATTTCACCATTCCTCATCAAGAGAGTGCAGTGTTCTTGAAGCTATCAAGTGTTAATAAGGATCATTTGCACAAGGCTGTCAAGTATGGTTACTGGACTAGTACTGCCCCTTAGAATAATGAAATTGAAAAAGCATTTTAACTACAACTCAAAAATCCCAATATTCACATTTACATATTTTCTTCTACAACAATTCACTCTTTGGTATGGCTGAATTGAAGGATGGCTTCAATCCTACTAAATCATTTTAACTCTGGACTTAGCAAAAGTTTTATTTCGGTGTCTTCTCATTGGAATGGATCTTTGTTGGTAAAGTTGATATTAATACTTAGGATATTAAGCAAGTACCTAACCAAAAGATCTATCTTACCTAAGAAAGTGGTTTGAAGCTCCTAGAATATGCTATGAAAGCTGATTTCACTACTGTTTTCAATGACTTCGAGGAATATGATTTAAAGGAAAAGGAACTCCGTGAGTAAAGAGAATAATAAGATAGCGATTATTATAGAAATTTCTGCTACAATCATAGCAAATATGAACACCATTATGCAAAAGGATAAGATTATCACATTAAGAATAAGCATTACCAACATCACGGCGATGGCTAAAATAGAGATTAATACAAGGGTAATGGAAATAAATATATGAACAAGAATCGTCAATTCTAACAACAATATCACAATATGAATAATTAAAATTATAAGCAACAAATGATAGACCCTAGCTAATTCCAAATGTTCCCTATTATAGATCAATAATAATTCTAATAATTCATTGATTCCCAACCTAGAATCCATATTAACTATGATAGATTCTAAGTATTCAAGAAACCTTACAATAAGTAATACAACAATTAATACAACAACAATGGTAACTATTAAAAGGGATTCAAGAACAATAGATACTAAAATTAATACAAGCCCTAATTTAACTAAAACCTTGAATAAACTGCTGATTAATCACCTCAAGTAGAAAATGTTGAAGGATAAACTGAACAAACTCAATAGAATGAAGAAGTTTATTAATAACAATAATAGCAAGTTCAAAAAGAATTACTAATATCACAATTAATAAAAAAAATGGTAATTATTTCAATAACTATAACAACAACAATAACAATCAAATGGGTGGTAATTATCAATCTAAGCCTTATTATAACAAGAATTACAACAACTACCAAAACTAAAACTACGTTAATGGAAATAACAATAACCATTTCAATAATGGAAATAACTACAACAATCAAGGAAAATATAATAACAGAAATTACAAGCAATACAATAACTAAAATAGGTAATAACATAGATAGAACCAATACTAAGGATTCCAAGGCAATTAAAACGAATTCCCTCACTTTGATCAATTAAATTAAGACAACAACATCTAACAATTAGATTAACATCAAACTGATATTGCCGCTGTTGAATAGCAAATTGATGCCATCAACATGAATCAATGATTAACTAAATTAATCAATTAATTAATCATTTAATATATCAAATCAACTTAAAATATACTCATTTCCATTCAATTCTAAATGATATTTAAATGAAATGAAAAATAAAAACTAACAAATTATTTCAATTATCATTATAAAAATATATTATTTAATTTAAACAAGAATAACAACATTTTTTTTAGCAGAGAAAAAAAAAAAAAAAAGAATTTAAAAAATTTAATAAATGATAGAAAAGAATATTTTTAAGATAATAAAATAAATAGTAATTATTAATTGAAGAAGTAGAATTGAAAATAAATTGACTGATATTAGATTTGATGAATGAAAAATAAATAGATATTATCTGTAGAAATTACAAAGAATAAAGAAAGAAATACTTGATTGATTGATTGATTGATATACTTTATACATTTATTTAAACATATCCTATTAAATAATTATTCCTCTTAAGTATGCACACATTCTATTTCTTAATTTCATGTAGTACCTCTATTGGTAATAATCTATAATGATATTATACTTATTTACTTTCTTTCTATCTATTTTTATGATACTTTTTCTTTCTTCAACTTAAAAATCCTATAATTTATATGCTACAATCTATTCCTTCTTTATTATCACTGCACTTACAATTTCCATCAGATTAGCATTCTCCTAATTTATTTATTCAATAAAAATTAAACATACAAATTAAACTTTTTATTGAATTACCACTATTTGAACAGTCATTTAAGCAAAATATCTTGCCACAATAGTCTCCTCCTATTAATTACTGACAGTTACAAGAACTAACTGGATAGTATACTTTGCAAGTACCTTAGTTATTACATTTATTCTTGCAGTTTATGGTTGAACAATCCTATTCTGTGGAGCTAAAATGAATAAAATCTATATTAGCTTATGTTGAGCCACATTTTGTGCACACACCATTACTACAAACACCTTTATTGTTAATTAATTTTTCCTTTTTAATCTACTCTAACAAAAGCAGTAAAGAATTTACCATTTCCAAAACATTCATAGCAGAAAGGTTTCTCAAATGAATTTCTTTAAAATTTAAATATTAAATTTGCATTTTAAATGAAAGAAGAATGAATTTTAATCAAAAAAATTTATATCTGAGTTACATGTCGAATAAGCACATAGAACCTGGACATAATTCTTATTTGCAAGTATCACCCCAGAAATCGCCAATACAAATATGCCTTCCATAAAAGCAGTTAGCAGTATCATAATGCAATGATGAAGAATCACAGTCATTAATGCCCATCAAATAGAAAGAGAGTTTTCCTATTTATGTTATATTTTTTTATTATTTATTTTGACTCTTTTATTTTTATATATCTATACCAACTGATTAGCATGCTGTACTTTTCATGTCTTCATTTTCACACCCACCAACCATAGTAATTCCAGTACTAAAGGAGTTAACAGAAATACCTATCTTTTAGTAGGTGCAATAGATAAAAATTAAGGAATCTAAATCTTTGATATCTTTCCATTACTAAAACTTCTAGCAAAACCATCTGTAGAATAATTACTTCCATCAAAACCCCAAAAAAACATAATGAAGCTTTCTCCTACAGTTAACTTTTCAAATTAATTTTCATATTAAATCCTTTTTAAATAAATTAAAATATTAAATTACTCTTGCTTTTTACTTGGAGAAAAATGCAGTATATGAGGAGGGTAAAGTATCGATAACTTAAGCCCATATTTCATTTACAATATCATAAGTCCATATATCTTATACAACCGAGTTACTTTTATCTAAACCTCCAATAATGTATAAAAAAGATCTCCTGATTTTTTTTTTAAGAATGTATAGTTAGATCTACATGTGGGAATAAGCAGATTTGTTGTTATGCAATCATAAGTTCCTGCATAAGGTAGCATATTCTTTGTCCCTGGGCTCAATTTACTTAATTCTGATGAAGGTATTGAAATATAATCTTGGTAATCTGTGATAGTAAATACTTCCTTCGTGTTGTCCCATAATGTAATAGTTATATCGATATTCTAAAATAAGCTATATTTTGCTTAAACCCATCCTGGAGTATTTATATTATAATACCTATAATTAAATTAATTAATTTTAATAATTAAATTTACCATTATTTATTCAAATTATGTTAAAAACATTGTCATTATTAAAACATAATTTCCAATTTTACTAAATTATTAATTAATGAATACCTTTTTAAATTAAAATATTATAACCTTTTATGATTTATTTTGATATAAAGTCTCATAATTATATTTATTTTATAAATTTTTATCATTTTTGGTAGTAATTATGGTATCTAAGGTAGTTTTAAAATTATTGGGATAATTAGTTTACCATAAATCATTCATAGGACCAGTAGAAGTTAGCCCTCCAAACAACCATATATATTTATTTTAGGTATCACATACAATAGAATGCTCTGCTCTAAATAAATTAGTAGTAATTGAAGTAAAACTTTTCGCTGTTACATCATATACATAGAAATCTTAACAATAAGTAGAAAAATCTTTAGCACAGTAGCCTCCATGGAGATATACATAAGTCTTTCCTCCATTTATAATTGAGCATGATGCAAATTTTACTCTACCTTACATTGGAGTGCCTGAAACTGTTACTTAAGTCACTACTTTAGTTGATACATCAATTGAATAAACATTCTAATTTAAACTATCAGTGCTACTAAAATATCCTCCAAATAATAATATCTCCTTTAGATATTAACATTATTATAAGATTTTGATTATATTCCGTTTTCATAAAGAAAATTTCTTGTTTTTATTTAGCTTTTATAAAATTTTATATCAATATCTACAATTCTATTATTATAAATTTCCTTAATTTTGTAACATAAATATATTTTAAGCATTTTTTCAGCTAAAAAAAATGATGCATTATAATAATTTTAAATTTCTTATTTATTTAAATTACTTCTCCTCCACTAGAATTTGTATATTCAACTGATTCTTGAAATATGAGGTTATCTGGAACAGTCCCTGAGAGTGTGAATTTTTTCCATTCGGCTGATACCTTCAGAATAATATAAAAAAAAGAGCAATAAAAATTGACCAAAAAACCATTTATTATTATAAAACTCTAGTAAGTAGAAAAGAAAAGAAGTTCAAGTAATAATTAAAAAATCAATCAACTATTCAACTTAGATTAAATTGTATGATATTAAGATATATCTTATAAAAAATATAAATTGAAAAAGGCTTAGTTCTCCTACCTAACTAAATAAATAAATAAAATAATGAATGTATGTATGTATGTAATATGTTTAGTATTTTAAATCATTATAAATTTTATAATTTATCATTCATTTCTGAAATTTAAATTGTAGTCATTTTCTATTATATTTAATATTTTCTATTATTTCTTTACTCATCTCATTTAACTAATTATTATTAAATAAGCATAGAAAAGATTATTTAGTATGCTTCTTTTCAAATAGAAGTGAACTTTGAGAGATAAATTTTTTACTTATCGTATTCATTTTTAAGATTTATATTTATTTTTGCACTTATAGAATAGAATTATCAATTATTTTTCTAATTTAGTTACATAATATATACTCTATAATAATAACAGTATATAATTTAACAATAGAAATAATATAAAATTAAATTAAAGCTAGATGTATTACCAATCCTTTTATCGATTTTATTATATAAAATTTAGGATTGGTAATCAATTTATTTTAGGAATAAAAAAAGAAAAAGAATTTTACAAAAAAAATATTAAAAATTTATTTTGATCTCAGAATTTCTTGATTACAGTTTCCTTCAATCATAAAATAAAAATTTTTTTTTTTAAAATAAGGATTTTTAAAATCGCTATTAATTTATCAGATAGTTTATTTGATATTCCGATTAGAATTTGTAGGGCCTTACTTATCAATTTTGCATAATTTAAAAATGCTTTTATATTAAGTTTGTAAAGTCTTCTATCGCTTCTAATATAATTATAGATCAAAATATGAAATTTCTTTAAATAACTAAATACATAAATATAGAAGTATTTTTTCTGCTAATTTAGCAATATAAGCACGAAGCTATCATATTAATCCATATTAATAGAAGTTTTTAAAGTTGAACTAATTTAAGGACAATTAGATTTTAAGAACAGTTAAGGATCAATTTTTTGGGATTTAATTGAGAGTAAGATGTTTTTTCTAATATTCCTTTAGAAAGAAAAGTGAGTGTTTTTGATGAATTATGATAAAAAATTCAAAAAAAGAGTTATCATTGTAGGATTAGTACTTACATAATTTAAAGGGTTACGTGAAATGTATTTTTGATGAGGAAATAGAATACAATCCCAAATTTAAGATTAATGAATGTATCTTTTTAAAACACGCAAAATAATAATAAATTAAAGTTTTTTATATAAAAAGGGAATAATGTATAAGCTTTTAATAATCGAATACAAAAACATTCAATTCATAGGCTGATTAATTAATCATTTAATTTATTAAATAAATTGAAAAAAGATAATTAATATTTTCAATCAAATAACTACTTAAAAAAAATAGGCTTCCATCAAAAAAAAAAAATATTAATAGGCAATTAACTAATTTTTAATTACTTTAAGATAGCATACTATTTCCATGGATAGAGATCAGATTTACTAATCGTAAATGGTTAAAGGATAATCTTTCATGGGCACAGCAAAAATATCATCTAGTATTTAATCAATGACATTAAGAAGAAACCAAGATCTTTCAAAATTGGTATCTTTTCCATCTTTTTTAGTAATAGGTTTCTTATCTGCTATTGAAAGTATCCTAATTGAGTCCAGTCATTTTTTTACAATCGGAGAAGATCAAGCAGGTGATGCTGATGTCCTCATGACACCAATATCATTTTAGAATAGCTCTTTTGTTTCTGATGGATAATAACCATCAAATAATAGCAACCAAACAGCTTTTAGCAGCATTAGATTGCTTAACTCAAGTTAAATTAATAATGCTTGTGATCAAGTTGATGGTATTTAGGATGTTCTCCTAGATGGCTATTATTGGGAAATCTTTATAATTCAAATCCAGATACAACAACAAAATAAAAGTTCAGAAGTTATATTATAACTATTGATTCCATTTAAGGTAAATAATTGATTCCTTATATGATTAATCAAAATTTGAAGGCGCATTCTATAAAATATATTAATTATGAATTAATGTTATTAGATTTAGAAATATAATAGTGTATTACTAACAGAAAATTAAAAAATTATATTTGATTTAATTAGAAAATGAGATTATTTATAGTTAATTTTTACTATTGTTATTTAGAAAGAAGTGTTGGATTAGGAAGAAGATTTAAAGGTGATATTTTAAATGAGGGAGAAGCCTACGTGACAGCAACAACTATGAGAGGATTAGGTTTAAATGAAGGCTAAGATATAACAATGAATTTAGATATAGTCGAAGCAATGCTCAAAAATGAAAGCTTATTAAATTTAAAGCTAAAAAACTAAACAAATGAGGCTGTAGAAGAAGTTTTAGTGGAAGAAATAAGAAAAATGTTAATCAATTAATTCCCTGGATTTGTATCAGCTGATGGAAAAGAAGTTGGTTTAACAAAATAATAAATAGTTGACATTACCGAAACTATGTAGACATTCTCTGATGCAACTGATAATCCCATAGTAATAACCATTTATTTATAAAGGAATTATTCATATTTCTTTTTAAACTGAATTACAAATCATCTCTATTTATTTTTAGTACAAATCTTTTGTCTAAAGAAATATTTAATCTGTTAGTTTAAATCTAATTGAAATATGTATGGTGAAAAAACTGAATTAATCAAGATTACTTTTTACAATAATTGTCATAAATATTAATTTTAAATAAAACATAGACCAGATAGGCTTTATACACAGCTTTGTAAATATATGTAGATTCTTAAGGTCTTAATTTTGATGTGAAAGATCAATTAGATCCTTTAATAAAAAACGGAAACTTCACAAGCACAGTGGATGAATTAAATAAGAGAGCTAATGATTTACCTAATGACTATTTTTTAAATTCTACTACAATTGCTTAATAAGTTACTCCAATTGTTATGAGAGCGATGAATATCACAAGAGATTTTACTGTAATTAAATCAGTAGAAAGTCCTAAGGGTAAGTGGGCATCAGCTTTAGGTAATACAATCGTTATTGATTCTCAATATATCTTGTCATCTGTTTGGAAGAGTGTATCTAAAACTATTGAAGAGTAATTAAATGAAGAAACTGCGACTAATAATAATCCCACTTTAAGCTTAATAAAAACTATATATGGAGGAGTTAATATTACTAATATCATTTATGAATAATTAAGTTAAGTTGACCTTAATTAATATGCCATTACTTCTAATGCAGTTTTTACTAATAGAATGAATATTTACTCTGGCAAAGAATAAATTCAGAGAAGTGTGGTAAGAATATCTGATAGTTTCTCCAGAGAAATAGGTAAACATTAATTTTGTATTATTGATATCTTTCTTTTGCAATAAATCTTTAACCACATGATATTTAATTTATTTTTATCATTAAAGGTAAAACTGCTCCTATTTAAAGTTCAGTTCCTCTTTTCTTCAGTTGTCAGTGGATTGTTGATTTTAAAGATGTTCTTGGATAATATGATTGCCACTAGTATTTTCTTACTATTTATGCTAGCTGTCTTGTTGATTTACTCCTTAATGATTTCTGATGTAGAAGAAAAAACTTATGAATTTGGTATGTTGAGAGCTTTAGGGTTTAAGAAGACGAGTTTGATTTATTTACTTATAATAGAAGGACTTATTTTTTTGCTATACCTGGCTTGGGACTGGGTTTATTGATGGCTTATTTAATAAATTCAGTCATTGCATATATTATTTTCAATTAAAGTATGGTTGTCACTTCATATGAGTTACATTGGAGTGCAGTAGTGCTCGCGTTTGGATTGGGTATTTTCATTCCATTAATATCTGTTTATTTGCCTATTCAAAGAGCTATGTCTAAAACTTTAAGAGATAGTTTAGATTTGTATCATAGAGTAGTAAATGAAATATCAGTTTCAGTTTAAAGATTAGAAAAGTTAGGTATTTCTTTCTCTTAGGCATTCAATGCTGTAACATTGATTCTTATGGGTGTTGTCTGTTATTATTTTGCCCCAGCTGCTTTTGTTTTATTAGGATATAGCACTTTTCTTAGCCATTATTAACATTGTTCTTATTTTAATGATTATTGGATTTACATTATTATTGAATTTAGCACAGCCTTTAATAGAAAGGTTATTTGTTAAACTATTCTTGTGCTTTTTAGAGGATAGAAACATCTTGAACCAATCATAGTTAAAAATATGGATGGACATCGTCGTAGAAATGGCAAAACAGCTTTAATGTATACAGTGGCATTAAGTTTCTTGATTTTTGCAGGTACAGGATTTAAGCTCTAAAGTAAATCTATTGTAGATAATTTGCAGAGTTAATTAGGAAGTGATATTAAAATCCTTCTTTTAAATGACAAAACTGGTATCGATGAATATGGAATGAGAAATTTCTTAAACAATTACATGAAAGAAAATCCAGGCCATATCAGAGAATACTCATTTATCACTATGCCAATTGATTAATTCCCTCAATTCTCTAAACCAAAATTCTCATCCCTGAGTTAATTCCTACAAATAAAAATCTCTAACTAAGAGGTATCGAAAAAAATTACTTGAGAAGTGCTTATTTAGAATATTATTATCCTATTGATTTTGATCCGAAAATGTCATTCCCTAAAGTTTAAGGTGATCCTGATGATAATACTGATGCTGTTTTTGGTCTGTTTTCAGATGAAGGACTGTAGAAACTTTAAAATAGCATAGATTATTATAAAATTGCTTCTAATTCTGATATCAGAGATTAAAGTTAAATGGGAGGTGGTGTAGATACACCTGATGACTCCACCGATAATCAAAATGATGATTCTGCTAATAATAATAACAACAATTCAACTTCTACACCAGTTTCTAGAAATAAATTTGAAGATAAAGAGATTAAACTTATTGTTCCCTCTGGTTTACATTACATATCATCTGTTGATGTCACCACTCCTTGCTTCCTAAATTTTGATGATATAAAATATCGTGCTAGAATAAGAAACACTTCTAAAAAATCCCCTGGCTTCCGTTTCAGTTCATATAGGTAATCAATCTTATTTGCTTTAATCATTTTAAAATATTACTTGAGTTATCATTTAAATTATTTTCAATGTAATCTAATAAAGATTTATTAAATCAAAAGCTTTAATATAAAAGTAACATTATAAAATTAATAAAAATAGATAAGTATCATTTTATGGAGAGATATTAACAAGTACAGAATAATTCAAATACCTGGTAGATTCTTACTATTATTATATTGGATCATAAGAAGATGATGATGTTAAAGAATTCTTCTCTAAAGTTTAGCCAAATAGTACATTTAATATACCAAAGAATTCATTAAATGTGCAGTTCTAAAAATCACTTTCTAGAGCTGAAAGAGAAGCAATTGAAATGGATTAAGAAACTACTTCAAATCTGATTTTACTTAGCTTTTTGATGTTCCCTCTATCATTTAATAGGTAGAAGATACATTATTCTTTATTGATTTATTCTCTTTGGTAGTTGCTGTGATTTCAATCATCTTAAGTTTCTTTTTGATTCTAGTTTCTTTTGTAGCTAATATCAAAGAAAATAGTTGGGAATTTGGTGTATTACGTGCAATTGGTTTAAGTAAAATGTAAATCACAAGGGTTTATATGATGGAATCCTGTTCTCTTGTTCTTGCTAGTGGTTCAATAGGTACTATTATTGGTTTAGTAGTTGCAATCACTTTAACATTATAACTTCTTATGTTCACAGAATTACCCTTCTCGTTTGTATTCCCATTTGAAATGTTCTTTACTACATTTTTCTTTGGTCTCTTCATTGCTGCATCTGCTTCTTACACAGCTCTTTCTGAGTTTAAAGATAAACCTATCTCTACTATTGTTAAAGGCTTAATTTGATCATTTTAATTAATTCATATAATGTGCTTAATTTCAAGTATTGTACTTCCATATTTTATTTCATTCAACTATTTATCTTCTCATCTTTATTTCTTTGATATTCTAAATATTTTCTATTTTTTAGAAAACATATTGTCGTATTAACTAATGTATTAGGGATTTTATTGACGGTTAAGGGAATCGTTACTGTTAATATTGTTATAAAGGTGTTACATATTCTAAAGAATTATCTATAGAGTTTAATTAATTATTAAATTATGCAATTTCATAAAAGAACCCAAATTACAAGCTTCCTAATCTTCAATTATGTTTTATCCTACTAAAATATAAAGAATTAAGTAAAAATACTAGAATGATAAATATTTTCATTTATGAGGAAGTAGAAAGATAATTATTAAACAATATTTACCTAATGATTAAATTCCTAAAGTTGTTTTAAAAATCTGTTTTTTTTTAAACTTTTAATATGAAAATAAATATTATTTTAAAAGTAGTTTTACAATAATATATTTACTTATCCAAATATGTTGTCATTCATTCATTTAAATTAAGAGAAAATTTTTTTTTTTTTTATCTATCTTTTTAAATTTAAAATTTATTATGATTCAGCTCTTTATAATATTCATTAAATCTAATTTTTAATTTTTATTAAAATAAACATAAATAAAAAATCTTCTAATATGAGGTTACATCAGTGATGTACGAAGGTTGATTTTTAATAGATTCATGAAGGCAAATTTTTCTGAAGTTTTTATGGCGAATCTTCCCTTCATCACTGGGTTACATTGATAAATTTTTAAACTTTATGCATAAAAATCAAAATTGAAAAAATTAATTAAATTAAAAAAATCTTTGTTAATTTAAATTATCTAAGAAAATAATAATATAAGTAAAGTAAAGTAGAAAAATATTGTATAATAATAAATGATAGAAAACTATATTGACAATGTAAACATCATAAAATTAAACTTTAATTAATTAATAATTTTTTATTAAAATAAAAGATGCTACAAGATTATCTAGTACATAATAAGACATTTGTTTTTAGTAGATAACTTTTATACATTTCTATTATTTCTAATTTATGCTATTCATTAAAAAGGGGAAATTGTATTAGAGATTAGGGTGCCTGTATTTTAGGACAAGAATTAGGAAATCGTTCCTTACTAACTACATTGACTCTTCATTTAGAGTAAATACTTTTTATTTTTTATTTTTTTCACATTTAATTTCAAAAATATCCTCAATAATGCTATTTTTAAATCATTGTTTAAATATAAAAGTTGTAATGGTATAAAAGAGCAGGGTTCTATTGGCTTAGGCTCTGGATTAGGAAATTGCTCAAAACTGACTGTTTTAACTCTTAATTTAGAGTAAAATTTTAATTTATTTTATTTTATTTTCATCCACTAAGATAAACACATTTAATTTCTCAATTTTATTTAAATCTTTAATATAAAAGGGATAATACTATAGGATAAAAGGGTGCTTGTGGTTTGGGATCTGGATTAGGAAATTGCAAATAACTTACTACATTAACTTTAAACTTGAAGTAATATTCTATTAAGTTATTTTATAACTTAGATTTCAAAAATTAAAGTTCTAATAGAATTGGAGATGAAGGTGCTTGTGGTTTAGGAACAGAATTAGTGAGTTGTTTAAATCTTTCTACTTTAACTCTAGATTTATCGTAAAATGTTTAATAAATTTTATTTTCTTCCACTTCTACTTTATATAAATTTATTTCATCGATATTTTTATTTTATTTTTAACTCTATAAATATAAAAGTTATAATGAAATTGGAAAAAAAGGTTTTACTAGTCTAGGATCATAATTATAAAATTACTAAAACTTATCATCTCTAACTTTAAAATTGAGGTACAATTTTATATTATTATAGATTCTCATTAATTTGTACTACCCCACCAAAATCTTCTTTTTTTTTTCCAGAAATAGGAATTGTTTAAAATTTCTATGTGCAAATTTATTGTAGAACTAATTAATGAGAAGCAAAAAGTATTTTTAAAATTCTACCACTTTTTTAGCATTTTATTTATTTTTAATCTTCTTTTTAAAAAAAAAGCTCTAATAAAATAGAAGAAAATAAAATAAGTGGTTTTGCATCTGGATTAGGAAAATGTGCAAAGTTAACTGAATTGATGCTTGATTTATAGTAGAATTTTAAATCATCTTTATCTTTCCCACTTTTTAGTCAATATATATTCTCTTTATATTGTCATCTCACTTATCTTATTAAAATATAAAAGAGATAATAATATTGGAGATTAAACCACATGTGATCTCGGGTCTGGGTTAGGAAATTGTTCATAACTAACTACATTGTCTCTTAATTTATAGTAATAATTAAATTACTTTAAGTTTTAGATTATTAAGTTATTCTACTATCATTTTGTCTTAAATTTAAAGTAAAAATAGTATAAGAGAATCAGGTGCTTGTGGCTTAGCAAATGGATTAGGAAATTGTTAAAACCTTACTACATTAACTCTAGATTTATAGTTAATTTAAATTTTCTTCTTCTTTTATAAATTTATTCAATCTTATTCTTTATTAATTTTTAAAATTTTTAAAAATTAAAGATCTAATAAAGTTGATAAAAATAACCCTTTTGGTTCTGTATATAAGCCTTGGAAAGAAGCAAATACTGTTGACATAGAGTTATACATTTTATTATTTTTATTTTCTTTAACTATTACTAATTAATGTTTTTACTTACATTCTTTAATTATTAAAGGGAGAATATAATTGGAGGTTAGGGGCATGTGGTTTAGGGACTGGATTAGCTAATTGCTCATAACTGACTACATTATCTCTTCATTTATAGTAAAAATATAATTTTACTTACTTAACCCTTTTTCATTTCAAAAGTTTTCTCTGTTTTGCTCTATTATTATTACACTTAAAACATAAAAGATTTAATCAAATTGGAGAAATTGGGGCTTGCGGTTTTAGGATCTGGATTAGGAAATTGCTTATAACTTACTACATTATCTCTTTACTTATAGTATAAATTAATAATTTTTTTTATTTATTCACTTATTTCTTCAAATTAATTCCTTCTATATTATTGTTTATAAATTAATTTTATATCTATTTAATATCTATTTAAGGGATAATATAATTGGATATCAAGGTGCTTGTAATTTAGGGTCTGGATTAGGAAATTGCTCAAAACTTACTTAATTAACTCTTGATTTAACGTAAAAATATTAATGATTATTATTTTCTTCTACTTAAAAGGATAAATTTATTCTTTATATCTTCTTATTTTTACTAATCTTTGATATAAAAGATCTAATAAAATTGAAGATAATGGTGCCTGTGGTTTAGGCTCTGGATTAGGAAATTGCTTATAGCTTTCTGCTTTATCTCTTCATTTATAGTAATATTTTGTTGTTTTTTCCCACAATTGAAAGCAAATTAATAAATTTTATTTTACTTTTTAAACAAAAACTCTTTAATATAATAGGAAGAATATCATCGGAAACTAAGGTGCCAATGGTATAGGATCTGGATTAGGAAATTGCTTTAAACTTACTTCATTAAATTTGAATTTGAGGTAAAATATTTATTTTTTTTTTTTACATATAATTATCTAAATTAACTCTCTCTATTTGTTAATTTTTACTTTACTATTTAATTCTAAAAGTTTTAATATTATTGGAGAATCGGGTGCTTGTGGTTTAGGGTCTGGATTAGGAAATTGCTAATAGTTATCAACATTAGTTTTAAATTTGAGGTAATATTTATAAATTTCATTTTAATTTAACCTTTAAATGTAAAAGGAGGAATAATATTGAAGACAACGGAGCTTGTGGTTTAGGATCTGGATTGCGAAATTGTTCAAATCTTTCTACTTTAACTCTTTTTTTATGGTAAAATTTATAAAACTAAATTGCTTTAATAGGATTCTCTTTAAAATTTACTCTCTTTATAGTGTTATTTATTCAATAAATTCTTTAAATATAAAAGGGAAAGTAAAATTGGGGATTAGGTAGGTAATGGTTTAGGATCTGCATTAAGTAATTACTCATAACTTACTACTCTATCTCTTCAATTATAGTAAAAATATTATTTTTAAGCTTTCTTCTACTATTCTTTACAAAATTATGTTCATTATTTTTAACATTTTTTTTTACTAATTCATTTTAAAATGAAAGCTCAAATAAAATTGGAGACGTAGGTGCTAAAGACTTAGGATCTGGATTAGAAAATTGCTCCAAACTTACTTCATTAAATTTAAATTTGAGGTAAAATTTAAACTACTTTTACTTTTTTTTACATTTAATTACAATTTATTTCTCTCAATTTTATTATTTTTACTTAATTAACTCTTAAAAATAAAAGTTACAATAAAATTGGAGAAGCAGGTGTTTGTGGCTTAGGATATGGATTAGGAAATTGTTCATAGCTTACTTCCCTAACTTTAAATTTGAGGTAAAATTCAAAATAAACTTTTATTTTCATCTACACCAAAATCTAATTTATTAATCTGTATTTAAGAATTAATTTTTTTTTAAAAAAGATATTGCAATATTGAAGAATAGGGTGCTTGTGGCCTAGGATCTGGATTAGGAAATTGCTCAAAACTTATGACATTAACTCTTGATTTATAGTAAAATTTTAGATCATTAGTTCTTTTTAATAAAAATTATTCTTACCATTTTATTGTTTTTTTCATTAACTTTTTCAATCTAAAGTCATTGTAGAATCGGAGAAATAGGTGCTTAAGGTTTAGGGTCTGGATTAGGAAATTCTTTAGGACTTAATGCATTAGATTTAAATCTATAGTAACTTTTTAAACTATTTTTTCTTATCCTCCCTATTTTACTATAAATTTACTCTTTTTAATTTATTTTACATGTCTTTTTAAATAAAAAGTTCGAATAACATTAAAGGAAAGGGTGCTTTTGATTTAGTATTTGGGCTAAGAAACTGTTCTTAAATTGCTACATTAAATCTTTAATTATCGTAAATTTTTATAATAATTTTTATTTTTTTTTTTCTAACAAATTTGCGGAATTTTTACTCAATAATTAAAAAGAGAGAATAGCCTTGGAGATTAAGATATCAATAATGTAGCTTCTGAATTAGGAAATTTCACAAAACTTTCTACATTAACTCTTTATTTATAGTAAAACTTTAAATTTTTGTATTTTCTTCAATTTTCTAAAACAAATCTACTATTCTATCTATTTACATTATATTATGTTTTTAAATTTAAAAGGAGGAATGACATATAAGATAACGGTGCCTATAGTTTTGGATTTAAATTACAAAATTGCTCATGGCTTACTACTTTAAATCTTCATTTATTGTATAATTCAAAAATATTATTTTTATTCTACTAATTATTACAAATTTATTCTCTCTACTTAAGTATTTATATTATAATAATTTTTTTTTTAATATACTTTATTAAAGTATTAATAATCCGTTAATTATGATTTAAAGACTAAAAAAGAATTAGAAGATTAGTGACATTAACTTTTAATAGTATAAATTTTAAGAAATATTAAATACTAATTGTGCATTATTTTAATTTATAAATAATAGATAACAGATTATAATAGTAATGAAAGATAGCATTAAGAGCATATCAGAAAAATAAATTCACAAAAAAAAAAAGTTTATTGCTGAATAGATAGATTAAATTTTATAAACTAATTAATAATTTTGTTATTTACTTTAAATTGGTAAAATGAAACTAATTTATTTATTATTTTTTCAATATTATTTGAAACTATAATTGAAAAAAAGTATTTAATTATATATAATATAACTGAAAATCCTCAAAAGAAGCACACATTTTATAATTTTAAAGCTTAAAAATTAGGAAAAAGTTATTTTTAATCATTAATGAGAAATAAAATTTCATTTCAGTATCTGATAACTTCTTCAAAAAAAAATAAAAATTAATGATAATATTCATGATTTTTCTTCATAATTAATAATTTTTATTAAATTTCTAAAAGAAGTGTCAAAAAATATTATGAGAGATGAAACTAATAAATATTATCATATTTATCAGAATTAGAGAGTAAACATACTTGGGTCATTAAGTTTGAAAAAACAGTATAAAAAGGAATAGATGTCTATAGATAGTAGTTCTATCTTTAATAGTACCTACAAAAGGATCAATTTAAGAAGTTAATAATGTATTTGTAGATTTAAATATATTCTTTCTTTTAACTTTAAAGAGTAATTAATATGCAATGAAGAAGTGATGGGGTAATTATTTGAAGTAATAGAAGGAAATAGTTATTCATACAAAACATTAAATTTTTATAAAAAACTAAAAACAATCAAAAAAGTAACAAAAAAATTTTTTATTGATACTAATATTGATAGAAAGAAATGAACATTTTCTTTAATTTAATATTATTTTCCATAATATTTTGCCAAGTAGAGAGTTAGTAACCCATAGAAGGATAATGTTTTTAAAGTAATAGTTCTTATACTTTTCAGAGAGGTTATATTTTAAATGGAGATTGCTATTAAATAAGTAAGACAAAAGGTAATGTACTAGTTTTTAATAAAACTGAATTTGAAGAAAGTTATCCTATATTTTGGAACTCAAATGGATTAAAGTCTGTATACACATTCTCTTTATATCTATTAGATGATTAATACAATTTTACCATTAAGATCTATTAGGTTTTAATTGAATTCGCATAAAAAGAGTATTAAATCAAAGCAAAAGAGATCAAACACTCTTCTTGTTCTATGCGAGACATATACTATTTTTACTTTATAGATTTAAATGACCAGTGGAATTTTTTACAAATAAGTATAGAATAAACATTAATTTATAAGCTTCCAGTGATTCCTACTATCATAAAAGCTAATATCTATGTTTTTAACTAATGTATTTATCAAATTGTTGCTGAAAATTTAAGTCTAGAACTTAAATAGATACACTGCTTGGAAAATATTAAGAATATATAATATTTTGGAGATAAAAATTTAGTAGTAGAAACTGACTAATATATTTATGCTTTTCATTAGAATGTAATTTTATAGAAATTACCACAAACAAGTCTATTTTTATTTACTGGTATCCAATACATATTTTATTATGATAAAAATAAGGATTTTACTATAATAAAAGACTTAAGTGAGTTTATGGAAGATAAAAATATTTAGTTTAATCTCAATTTCTTAATAAATCCTTACTATTTTATTCTTTCTAGCTAAGATAGTACTTCTGAAAATTAATAAAGTACTAATATTATTTATTAAATAAGAACTATTCCTATAATGATATTCGATTTAATTTCATAAAAGAAAAGACTAATAATACTTAATTATATTTAGTAGCAGATCCTGCTAATAATTCCTTATACTTAGAATCTATAAATGATGAAGATAATGAATTTGATTATAATTAATTTGATCCATTTGCAGGAGACTTTGAAATGCTTTCAACAAATTAAAGTTTAATAGGCTTTTATTAGATTTCTATTTATCTAAATGCCTTACTAATATCTATTAGCCTAATCACATTCTTGATTATTTTAAAAAGAAAAGCAAAGAGAAGACATATTAAGGCTTTAATTAAGAATCACCTCATTTCATCTTAATTTTAAATTACTAAATAATAGTTTTAATAAAAGTATTAAATTAATTTTAATGAATCCTTAGGTTTAGGGAGTTATGGACAAGTATTTAAGGCTAGAAATAAATTTAAAGATATTATCAAAAATCCTAGTATTCTTAAAAAATGCCAGAGTCTTTTGCATGTAAATAGATACAGTTTTAAAATGGATAAGAGGAGCATTAGAATTAAGTTATGAATGAAATTAAAGTCTTAGAAAGGCTAACAAAATATAATTCTGTCAATAAATTAGTAAATTATTGTATCTATGAAAAGTAAACTTTAATTGTATTAGAGTTAGCAGAAAAAAGTTTATAAGATTTAATTCGAGAAAAATAAATTAACTTTGGAAAATTTTGTGAAAAAGAAATTATTTCATTTTTATCATAAATAGCAAAGACACTAGCAGAAATTTATCTATAAGAGAAAATAAGTCATGAAAATTTAAAACCAAGTAATATTTTGGTTAACTAAGATAGATACTTTCTGTCAGATTTTGGAAGTGCAAATCATATCTTACAATATCAATAATCCAAAAGGGAAATTTAAGAAACAAATATATGGATGTCTCCTGAAGCTTTAGAATAAAATTTTGATGAGAACTTTGATTAGTTTAAAAGTGATATGTTTAGCTTAGGATTAATCTTACTTTATATGATAACATTAACAGATATTTCTTAAATTAATTAAAATATATTTCTTAGATTCAAAAGATTAGAAATCTTAAGATAATAAAGAAAAGATCTCCATGAAAATATTATATTACTAGTTATAAGAATGCTTTCATATGATCCTTAAAAAGGCCAGATCCATCAATTATCAATAAAACAATTGAAGATTTAGAAAGATATAGTTCTTAAAAAGAAAAATAATTAAAGAAAAAGGTATTTAGAAATTAAAAAGTGAATATTTCTAAACATAAATTGCTTTAAAATATGATTATCATCATGACAAAAATGAAGGAGCATTTTGAAATTAAGTGTGTATCTAATTGCTAACTTTTTTTTTTTTTTATTTTTAGTTTTCTTGTTGAATTTCAGGATTAAAAAAAGTGTTTTTAATTTCCTTAGTTAATTAAAAAATGAAGAGAATTGAATGTAAAAGAACAAAAATTTTATGATACTTATTTATATTAATATATATGTTTATATAAATGCTGATGGATCACTAGATACAAGCACCAAATTAACTTTAATAAGAGTCATTACATTCTAAACAATCAAATTTTGTTTAACCTAAACACTTTGAGCAGGATTGATTACAATTTGAATTAGTTTATTAGCATTATTATGTATACTAGCATTAAAAACACTTTAGCTTTTTCGAAGTACTGTTGGTATCGCAAATATTGCAATCTTCTATACAATCGAAGCATTTATTTTAGTAGAAATATTATGACTTATTGCAACGATCTACACAAAGCCCATCATCTAAGAAATAGAAATCTTAACATTTCTAGCAGGTATATTCATCCTTACAAATTTAGCAATTACTTGGGCATTACTTACATTAATTTTAATCCACATTAATAAAGCCATCCTAGCACTTATCATCACAGAAAAGCCCAGATAAATATTCAGGGCATTCAATTAAACATTAATTTTTATAAAAAAGTAATCTTATTGACAAAATTCTATTTAAAAGTGGATTTAAATTTTATTTTTGCTTAATCTGTGCCACTAAATTTCAATTTAATTTTTTTAAATTTACTTTCTAATTTTTATCCCACTTTCATCCATTAATTCTTAATATTCTTCTTACAACGAATTTTAATAAATTATATCTTCATCTCCAGAATAATGCACAATCGCCTATCTCATTTAACTTTTATAAAATTTTATTACAATTATGTATCTACCAAATTAATCCAATTTTTAATTAATTTTATAATTTGAGATTGTCAAATTGAATTCTTTCGGATTGATAAAGTTATAATAAATGTCTTAAAATGAAACTTATTAAACTGTAAAAGCCATAATCTAAATTTAACCACTATTTTAAAAGAGTCGAGCGAGGTATTAATTATTTTGTTATACTAATATGCCATAATTTTCAACATTTTCATTAAATTTAGGATCTGTAATTGAATAAGAAGATGGGTTGTAAACGCTCATTTATTTATTTTACGGAAGGGATAAAATATCTGATGATAGCAAGTATGGATGAAACTAATTATAACTTTCAATATTTGTTTGTAAATAATAAATTTCATATTCACTTTTATAAGAAAATAATTTTTATGTGACCTGAAATAAAGAAGTAACATTTACTCTCGGTTGCTAAAGTTATTTGAATTTGTTATTAAATAGATGAATAATTGTATAATTTGGTCCATCCTAATCTTAATTTAAATTTACCCTATTAATTAGTTTATAATAAGATAATCTTATTGGATTTAAAAATGAGAGTTTTCTATAGATATTTCTAAAGGTGATTATTATAGTAATTAATATTACAATCGAATTAAGTCAGATTATTGAGTATTATAAACATTAATTTAGTTAATTTTGATTTACTATGAAATACTTGAAAAAAAAAAAGAAGTGTTTATCACTTGAGAATCAGTAATTTCAAACTATCTAATCAAATATTTAATGTTAAATATCGAGTTAATCAAAATACAATCTGAAAAAAGAGATTAAATTGATTGACTCATTTTCTATATTAATCTAAAATTTTTGAATACATTCTAATCTGTTAAATTTATTGATGAGAATTAAATTTCTGAGCTATTAGTGATTAATTTAGAATTTATTATTGCATTTTTTTTTGAACTGATTAACATTTTTCAAGTAAATATTATTTGTGTTTATTATGGTGGTTTCAGTAATCATGAATTTACCTTCACTTTTAATAGTTAAGGTATTATAAGGTGCTGATATCAGATTATTTATGAAATTACTAGCTATTGCAATAGTTTAAGGATTTTATTTAGATATTTAATCATAATCAATAATAAATGAGCATCCTTTTATTTCTTCTCCTATCAGTTTAAGGTACTAGAAATTTCTGAATGTAACTCCTTATAATGAGTTAATGTAAGAAATCAAGCAAAAGCTAATTTAATATTTTTAATATTTAAATGGAATACATAATAAAAATGTAATTACTTGTTAAATATAATTTGGTTTTTGTAAGGTTAAATAAGGATTCTAGGGTTAGGAACTAATGGATCATTATAGACAATATAATTATATTTTATAGGTTCTTCAAGATAAACCGTATCTCCTTCGATATAACTGACCTTTAAGGATTCCATATAATTTAACTCTTAGTCAAAATTAATTAAAATTATTTGCTCTAAAGTACTAATAATTGAATTTTTAATTAAATTTTTATTTCATTTGAATAAGCACTCTTCTTCAATTCTAAATTACTAGGCATATTTAAATAGTCTACCTAAATATTTCCTATAGAAAGTATTTTACTTGGGTCACAGATTTTATTTTAAGATAACTGCTAAAATTCTATTTTATCATTTTCATAATAAGGTTGCTCAATTATTAACTTTCCGAAAGTTCCAAATTTCATCTCTTCATATTTAATTGAATGGTTCATATTTCCTTTAATAATCATGAGACCGGTGATTTATAAAGTGCTTACAATATATTCTAAGTCTCTTTCTACTTAACAGACAATATCATCAGGTATTATCCAATTCTAGCCATCTAAGTAATCTTCACATAAATTTTTTAAGCAGGTTACTACTACTACTTAAACTATTAATAAAAATAAAAATAAATAAATAAATACATATTTGAAGGAAAATACTCACTTGAAAGAAGATATATTAATTTCATCTTTGATTATTTAGTTTCTTATTTTCTTTTGTTAATTTTTAATTATAATAATCTGATTAGTTAACCAGATATAATCCATCTTTTGAAATTACAGTTATTTTTTGTGAACATTTAAAATCTCTTGGATTTAATTTAATAATTTTGAAAATAAATTGACCTAAAATAATAGAAAATTATCAGTTTAATTACCATAGGTGTATTTTATAACTCGAGTAAATATCAAATTGTAAGATTTTGTTAATTTAATAACAATATCCTATAAATCTACCTCAAAGATAAACTTTATTAGAACCAATTTTAAATTAAATAATATTGTTCAATACTATTTATTATTAATAAATAATAGTAAATTCAAATCTTGAACAATTGGAATTAAGTAAATGCTGGTCAGATTTAATTTTATAAATTTTTAAATAAATTTATCTAAAATAATAGAAAATTAAATGTTTAATTTCTCAAAGTACATATTTTAACTTTAGTAAATATTAAGAAGTAAGATTTTGTTAAAATGATAATTAAATCCTCTTCTTAATTCATTCCATTAATAAACATTATAATCAAATTTAAATTCAATATTTTTGTTCTATTTCTAGTTGTATTATAATTATATTAAATTCAATTTAGAACAATTTGAATTAATAAAATTATGGTTTTATGAGTACACGTAATTAGTTTTAATAATAATACATAATAATTCAAATTAAAATAGTTATATAAGCTTAAAATCTAAAATTAGATAAATTTATAATAAACTTACAATTATAAAATGTATCTTCCTCTTATTCTTAAGTGTAAATGCTGGATTTGAATTATCAATAGATTGGAAATAATTTCATATTTTCTATCTGAAAGATATCAAAATAGTTTTCTCAAGTCAAAACAACTGATTCACTCAAAATAAATAGATTAATCATAGAACATAGTACAAAATTATTTATTAATGTAATAGTTTTAAGATTATCTGATATAAAAACAATTAAATATATCTATTGCTTTAAAACTCATAAGTTATTAATCACTTAAAAGAATGTCATTGCATATATTCATGTTTTAATAAATCTAATAGTTAGAATTTGTACAAAATCTATTATTAAGAATAAATTTAGGAGAATATTAAATAGATTAAATAGCTTAATTAAAGATTTTACATCCTTAAATACATACTCCTGTCTCACTAACAGTATTTAAATTTAAATTTAGGATAATATCCTTCCTTCTTATTTCTTTAAAAAACAAAATTTTTCTGAAATAAAATGAATTATTTCACTTAAATCTAACTAAATTCTAAATTAATTAATCTCTTCAATAATAAAATTACATTTAGAATTTTAAGGACTCTTATTTAATTTCATTTTATCTAATTCAAAGCCTTATTTATTGACATTTAGATTTTTATAAATCAAATATACTCTACATTCTCATTTATTAAAACTCTGACTAAATTAAAAGTTTTTAAAAATTTTGAGTTTTTCCAAGATTTTTGTTACATCCTTAGAATTTTTGTGATAGGTATTAAAATGAGTTCACATATTAGTTGTATTTTAGAATTTAATTTTTATCTCCAGATATTCTAGGTTGATAAATATCACAAGAAGAAAATAGGAAATAAAAACCCTTAAGTTGAAGAATAAATATCACTCACTGCTAAATGATTAATAAATTAACTTCAAAAATAATAATGATGAAGATTGCATTTTTTTTTTTAAAATTAACTAATTGAAAACTATTAAAAAAAAAAATTATAATTTAATCCATAGAAACTAAAATAAATCTAAATTAAATTTGAAAGTAAGAACCTTGCCAGCTACCATTTATCTCAAGGAAGTATCAAACTGAATTATTTAATTATATTAATTTGATTACTTATTCAATTTAGCTAAATATAGACAACACAAAATATATTTTCAAAAAATAATAAATCATTTTAAAGAGTCTAATAATTAATTAATAATATTTTAGATAAGGATATAGCTAAAAAATAACAGATAAGAGGATTAGATTTTGCTAATTGTTTATATTTAAAATCAAGTTAAGTTATAAAAAATAATAATGCTAAAATATAAAATACATAAACAAATAGATAATTAATCAATTATAAAATTGAGTTACTATTAATGCTTGATTTAAACTAATCTTTAAATTTTACCAAGATTATCCTATATATAATTTCAAATCTTATTTATTTATTAGATTTTATTTATATTGATCACTTATACCTAATTTATAATTATAATTAGGATAATCTAATACTTCTAGTATTTGATCATTTAGACAAACTCTTAATTCTATCATCTCATTTTATTACAATATAAATCCATCGCCTTTCAATTATTTATCTATTCCACAGTTATTACCCTTTTGTATCTTGTTCTAATTAACTTGACCTTAAAATGATAGATAGTCTTAATATCCACTTTAGGTATGGATATTGCTTTCTTACATTAAACCTATTATAAAATATGACCCATTTTACTATTATGTATTTTAAAATCTAAATATATATTTCTTTTCTTTTTCTAAAGTTATATTTCCAATACAATTTAACCAACTTTAATTACAAGTTAAATATACTTCTATTTAAGAATTAATATTTTTATTTATTTAAAGATGCGATTATCCATCTCTAAAATTACCTTTAATTAGCTAAATGTTTGGAAGAATATCTATTATACTTGGCAATTATAGTAATTTAAATATTGGATATTTTATTAGAATATCATCTAAATCTCCTTTTTTAAAGTAAATAAACTATTCTTAAATTAAAGGAATAAGTTTTTTTAAAACATTCTAGTACTGATTATTATCTTCATCATCATCTTATTTTTTTTATTTTCAAAGTTAATCTTAATAAATCTTAAATAGTATCATCTGATAGATTTTCAAAACATTAAAATTCTTCCATTTTCATTATCATATTTTCAAAGTTTATTTATTCTAAAAGTGGATAAGTTTCTATCAAATATTTCTCAAATTAATCTCTAAATTCATCATTTAAAAAATTAAATTTGTTATTTAAGATCCTATTCACTTACTAGATTTTGTGTGAGTTTTTAACTTCATTTATATAATCTCTATTATTTTTTATTGTACTGAAATGATTAACTTACTTCTCGAACATTTCTAATTCTTAAACTTCTAACTAATTAAAGTTAATTGGTTTCTTGTTTGGTTGAAATTAGTTCTGAAATGAAATTTATTCCAAAAGAGGATTTATTTTTTCTAACAATTGCTTTAATTAATCCAAAAATTGTTTTGAACAAAAATTAGATTTATTTGAAACAAGTTCAATTATTTTATCACATGCACTTGGTATAAACTTATTGTCTATTTCTTATTCTTAATTAGCAGCTTTAATATCATCCTAAGATTTATTAAAAAATCAATCTGATCAATAAAGGTAAAATTGATTTTTTAATTGAGTTAGGATATTCAAAATCGATTAATTGTTGTTATTTAAGAGATTAATTTAGGAGATTTTCTAGTTATGAAGTAATTTCATCTTTTTGGGATTACATTTACTAAATAAACTACTTAAAAGATAGTTCTTTATGAGTTATATCAGATTGAGTATTAGTTAATATTTACCTTAGTTCCAAAATTTTAGATATTTTTTGATATTTCTTTAGAATCTAAGTATTTTCAAGAGGTAGTTCTTGAGCATGGTTGATCATTTTTTTAACAAATATCAATTTTTTTTTAAGATTTCATCTTTAAGCAATGTAAAATATGAATTTATTTTTTGTTCAATGGTTTATTCTTGATTTTATTTGACTGTTAACAGACTGAGTTAATCAATAATAGACAAGTTATTAACTGGTGGCCATTTTTAGATGATTTAATTAGATCCTTCGTCAATGATTTTTTGCATAACAATGTAATCAATAGGATTAAATGAGAGATCTAAATCAATGCAGAGTGCGCAGTAAAATAGGTTATTAGTTTATTGAGTTTAAGCATCTTTAACTTAGATAAATTCTATTTTATATTAAGGATGCTTATTGCACATTCTATTTGGTGATGTAATATCCATTGTGACTAATTTTATTTATTTTTTGTTATTTCTTTAGGTCTTAGATTTATTATTTTTTCTTTTTTGAAAAATACTATTAGATTAATTTTCAAGTTGCTTTGATAAAGGATTTTAGTAGTCTAATAACTATATAAAGTAACTTTAGGATAGCTTATATATTCTAAAATATAAATTCAAATCTCTGTTTTTTTATTATTTTTAGTTTTAAATAATATTATTAATATTTCTCCTAAAAATAAAATTTATAAAATCTATTCCACTACTTCTTTACTTATTCAGACAATAATTAAATTATAAAACATAGAGTAAAAATCAAATAATTTACCACTGTTAACAACTAATTTGAAGGAGTCATGCCAAAAATTTAAAAATTAAAACCAAATTCAATAGAAAGGAATTATTATAGAATATTTAAAATAAAAATTTCTTACTCAATATAACAATAAAATTTATGCATATTTACAGAGTCTCTATAAATCAAAGAGCTCTCTTAGAATACAGGGATATACTTTAAAACAGTTCAAAACTACTTAATGCTATTAGGAAAAGTAAAAAGCTGGATTTTGGATTCTACATTCATTAATTAAGAAGAAAAACAGAATGAATTTAACCAAAATTTTAATAGAAAAGAATAAAATTAACCCTATTTTCAAAAGAATTAATGCATGGGATGAAAATTGGTTACTTTATGATGAATAGAAAAAGTACGGATAGTGGTTAGATAAAGATGAACCAAAAAAAATATTATTAAACCTGCCTTAGATCCTAAGATAGATATGATCACTAAATAGTGATATTATAAAAGTTTAATACATAATAGTTTATAGCACTTCTAAAATATAAAATATTTTTTTTTGCTCCCAAACTTTTTTATATTCAAAATATTTGAACAAAACTAAAATGAATTATATATTTATTTATTATTGAAACTATTTTAAGTCACTATTATTTATTTTAATATTTAGCTTATGATTGTAAAAAATGAGAGGTGAAACATAATATTTAAGTTAATAAAATTTAAATCAAAATTAAATTATTTAAAATATTTCAATAATATAAATAACATAAATTAAAAAAAAAAATTAATCAATTATCAAATTAAGTTACTATTAAAGCACTATTTAAACTAATCTTTAAATTTGTATTAAATTATCCAATATATAATTTCAAATCATTCAAATTTATTAGATTTTATTTAAATTGATCACTTATACCTAATTTGTAATTATAATTAGGATAATCTAAAACTTCTAATACTTAATCATTTATACTAACTCTTAATTCTATCATGTCATTCTACTACACTACAAATCCATCACCTTTCAATTATTTACTAATTCCACAATCACCATACCTTTAAATCTTATCCTAGTTAATTTTACCATAAAATGATAGACATTCTTAATATCCATAATTGGTATGTATTTTGCTTTCTTACATTAAACCTATTATAAATTATTTATCACCTTAATCTTATTATGAAATTTAAAATCTTAATATATATTTCTTTTCTTTTTCTAAACTTATATCCCCAATGCAATTTAAACCACCTTATTATGATGAATATACTTAAATTTAAGTATTGTCATTTTTATTTATTTAAAGATATTATTATCCATTGTTCAAATTACCTTTAATAAGCTAAATGTTTGGAAGGATATCTATTATATCTGGTAACTAAAGTAATTTAAATATTGGATATTTTATTAGAATACTATCTAAATCTCCTTTTTAATATAAAAGAACTATTCATAAACTAAAGGAGTAAGTTTCTTTAAAAAAGTTTAGTACTGATTATTTTCTTCTTCATCCTTATTCTTTATTTTCAAGGTTAATCTTAATAAATCTTTTATAGTATCATCTGAGAGATCTTCAAAACATTAAAATTCTTCCATTTTCAATATCATATTTTCAAAATTTACTTCTCCTAAAAATGGGTGAGTTTCAATCAAATATTTCTCAAATTAGTCTCTAAACTTACCACTCAAGAAATTAAATTTGTTACTTAAGATCCTATTCACTTATTAGATTTCAAATGAGTTTTTGACTTCATCTACATAATCTCTATTATTCTTAATTTTAATGAAATGATTAGCTTATTTTTCTATCATTTCTAATTCTTGAAGATCTAGCTCATTAAAATCAATTGGTTTCTTATTAAGTTGAAATTAATTCTGAAATTAAACTTATTCCAAAAGAGGATTTATCTTTTCAAGTTATTATTTCAATTAATCTAAAAATTGATTTGAACAAAAATTAGATTTATTTGATACAAGTTCAATTATTTTATCACTTGGTCTAATCTTATTATTGATTTTTTATTCTTAATTAGAAACTTTGATTTTATCTGAAGAAGTATGAAAGAAATCAATCTGATCAATAAAGGAAAGAATCGATTGTTTGATTGAGTTGGGATATTCAAAATCAAATAATGATTATTGTAATAGAGATTGATTAAGGAGATTTTCTAGTTATTGAGTAATATTATCTTTTTTAGGATTACATTTACTAAATAAACTACTTATATGATAGCTCTTTGTGTGCGATATCTGATTGAGTATTAGTTAATATTTACTTTAGTTCAAAAATTTTAGATATTTGTTTAGAATCTAAGTATTCTCAAGGGGTAGATCTTAAGCATAATTAATCATTTTTTCTAACAAATATCAATTTTATTAAAGATTTAATCTTTAAGTGTTGTAAAATATGAATTAATTTTTTGTTCAATAGTTAATTCTTGATTTGAATTGGCAGTTAGCTGAATTAATTAATCAATAATAGACAAGTTATTAACTGGTGGCCATTTTTTTAATGATTTGATTAGATCCTTCATCAATGATTTTTTGCATGACGATATAATCAATAGGATTAAATGAGAGATCTTAATCAATGCAGAGTGCGCAGTAAAATAGGTTATTAGTTTATTGAGTTTAAGCATCTTTAACTTAGAAAAATTCTATTTTATATTAAGGATGCTTATTGCACATTCTATTTGGTGATGTAATATCCATTGCTATTATTGTTTATTTTATTTACTGTTGCTATTTCTTAAGGTTTTAGATTTATTAATTTTTCTTTGTTAAATTTATAAAAAAAAACTTTTTATTCAATCAAAATAGATATTAATTGAAAAGAAGCTAATTTAGATTATCAAAAAAGTAGTTATTAGAATAATTCTAAATATTATTTTTATATAATTTGAGTAATTGATATAAAGATCAGTCAGATTGATTGTAATTTATTTATTAATGCTATCCCAAATCCTAAAATTTTTGTAAAATATAATTACAAAATATTTTTCTAAGAATCATATTCAGTGATCATATTTGTCATGAGTTTTTTTAGTTTTTTTAGAGTATATTAGATAAATTAGAAAAATTAATCAAGAATAAGAATAATATAGTATGATAGAGAAGAGAAATTTATAAAGATTTTCAATAAAGATATTAGCAAATTAAAAAGAAATATAAAAATTAATTTTTTATTTTCATTAAAAAGAATTTATTATCTATATAACTTAATTTAATCATTATTAATGTTAGATACATTCAGCTAAGATAATTTAAGTAATAAGTAATTTAGATAAAAATATTCATAAATAGAAAATAATTAATGAGAACATAGAGAAAAAAAAAAATCTTAAATAACTATTATGTAATTAAAAAGAAGATCATAGATATTTCATAACAAATTAATATAAGAAATTACTGATTGTATATTTTTAATTAAAAATGAAAAAGGATTAAGTAATATTATAGTTTACATCGATTGATTGATTGATATATCATTTAAAATAAAAAAAAAAGTAATATATTTATTATGGATTATCAATATAATTGATTTGGAATGGTTTGATAATATTAGAAGTAAAATGTATAGATATTTCATTATTTTAAATCAACCATTCAAATCTATTTATATATAATAAATTAGATTGGCTAATAAATTTATAAGGAATTTCAAAGTAATAATGAATGATAAGTTGGTCGGTCGGTCTATGTATGATAGATTTCAATATGAGGAGATTATTTGTGATTGAGAGAGATCATGAACAGTCAGTTAAAAATCAATTCCATTTGAAATGATTAATAATTTAGATGCATTTCAAATATTTAAAGCAGTCTTGGTAATTAAATAAAAATAATTAAAAATTCAAAATAAACCGTTTAAGAAGATACAATTTGGTAATTGAGTAAATTAATACTACTTGAATACATATTAGATAAATTAAAAGTAGAAAGACAATAAGAATAAAGGCATAGATAATAATTTAATAGGAACAAAAAACCATATTATAAAGTTTGAAATGAATCAACAGCACTCATTATCTCATTTTGGGATTGATTAAAGCGATTCTTAGCAAAAGTAACTAACTTAGTAATAGTCTTATCAGAGTTCTCCTAACATAGATAGTTTGATTAAGGAATAAATATCTCTCAATCAATTGAACTCATCATCATCTCGTAAATATTTGAGTAGAAGTTGTTGGGAGTAACAAGAAATAGATGATTTCTTTGAGAATTTCCATCAATACATCATTATTAAAGTTGGCAATCAAATGCCCCTTAAATCTAAGTATCTTTATAATGGTAGGTTAATTGATATCTTTGAGAGTATCAGGCAAGAAGAGTGTGCTTAAAAGAGAATAAACATTTAAAAAGAAGCAATAATAATATTAATAATCTACATCTCGATTTGATGAATTAAATGAAGAACGCTAAGAATCGATAGCATCATCTTAATCACCTTAATTATTAAGTGAAGCTATTAACAAGAATAACTTTAATAGTAACAATAACTTTATCAATTATGTGAAGACTGAAACTGGAAACGATTTTGGATATTTCCTGAATTAGATTCAATAACAGGTAGCAATAGATTAGAAGAATCAGAACATAGAGTTGCGATACAGCTGATGATGTATTCTTGCTTCAATAATAATAGTAATTCAGATTAAACTAATAACAATTTAAATTACAATAGCAATTATAGCCTGCTAATTCCTTAAGAGGAAGATTCTCTAGAAAAATTAATATAGAACATTAATATCCTAATTTAGTTTAGGAGAAGAGAGTTCCATTGTAAAAGTAGAATAATTTCTTTATTAACAATCCTATGTAATAATAGTTTTAATAGCAATAATCAATATAATCTAACAGTTTCTCTCGCTAAAAGCAGTAATAATTCTATTGGTGTTACTAAAAATTAAATTATCTAAGGTAATCCCTTCTTTATCTCTTAACATGGTAAGAAGCCTCGCAGTATTACTATCAGCAGCAATTAGGTTAGTATAAATACAATAAATACTGAGAATTACCATTCTAACAAAGAAAATATATAGCCTAATATACTCAACAGAGAAACAAGCAAAGAAAGTTACTCAATCAACCAACCTAATAAGGAAAATAAATTCTAATCAAATAAAGACAATTATTAAAGGGTACTTTTTAGTAAATAACAACAATCAAGCCAATAAAGAAAACGTGAACCCCAACAGCAATATCTAGCAAGCTTGCAATAAAGAATTTGAACTAGCTCATGAAAATCTAAAAAGAATAGAAAATATTTAAGCAAATGTTAAAGTATCTAAAGCTGACTTCATGAAGCGCTTATATTAAAACTTTGTTGAAATCCTTCTTGCCAAACATCCATTTAAAGTATTGATGTTTCCCAATTACCTTAATCTAATCCTACAACTTAAAATAACTAATAATTTGTGATAAACTAATAAAAGAGTTAAACTACTCTACAACAATTCAGTGAGAATTTTACTATCAATAAAAATACTATAGAAAATCCAATAAATCACTTATAAAATAATAATGTTTCTGGTGTGGTAAGTTAACCTTAAAGCAGATAGCTCTCCTCTAATAATAACAACGATGACCACATTAATAGAAACCATTTGAACAATAAATTCAGAACATTTGCAGGCAGAAAAGCCTTAGCTGAGAAAGAAAAATAACCTTTTAACTAAAGTAGTATTTCTCATCACCCTTTAGCTGAATAATTAAGAGAAAGAGTTAAGAAATAATGGGAAATTAATAGAGAAAATATAGTAATTCCTTAATAACAAATAATTAATAAAATTAAAACGGAAATAACATTATTTAAAAGTAATTTATTCCCTTTGCTTAATAAAATAGCATATAGTAATAACAATTCTCTTTTTGCTTAAAATCAAAACGTACCAACTCAAATGCAGTATAAGCAAATCAAAAGAATATTTTGAGAGAAAAGCAAATTCCAAATATTGTATTAAAATGTTGCTGGCTGGCTAGCTTGCTTGCTAGATTTCTTGCTAACTGCTTTGCTGCTAGATTTTATTAGTTTTTCCTTAAATATATCAACAATTATTATTATTAATAATTCCAATTAATACCTCCCAAATACAAGTATAAAATGTATTAAAATTCAAAAAATGTGTTATTATTATTATTAGTGTTATAAATCTATTATATTTATTATTATATCTCCTATCAAATAATATATCTGCTTATATTCTTTATTTCTACATTAATCCTTCAATTAAATTATTTCATCTTATATACTTATAGAAATTTAATAGGGGTTGAATTCTTTTAAAAAATTTTATTGTTAATTATTATCAAAATATTAATTCTATTAAATTATTTATTTATTGAATAACAATTTATAATTCTACCCTTTAATTTAATTTGGTATCAAATAATTTATTTTATTCTTTTTATAAATTAATTTCTTAACTCCTTTATTCTTTTTGACATTTTATTTGATAATGTATTTAATAATCCAATTTTTGAAAATTTTTTAATAGAAATAAACTTCTTATTATTGATACATAACTCTTATACTCATTGATTTTAATAGAATCTTTCATAAAAGATAAATTTAATTTCAATTTTGTAAGAAAAAAAAAAGAAAACGAAGAATGGAAAATTTACCAAATTAGAATGTAAATATGGATAAACAAAACTAACAAATTTATATCATAATTCTTTATTAATTTATGTAAGACATAAGAAAAAAGCAACCTAGTTTAATATGTTTAGGTTCTCTAAATTACTTTTTAAGGTATTTCTTAGAAACTTAGTTAAATCAAAAATTAAAAAGTTTATTTATGACTTAATAAAAAGATATCCGAAGAGAGAATATTATAGGATCTAAAATTTTAGATAACAAGTTAGAAAATATTGCTTAATAAAATCATTAGATTTCTTCTATGAGTAAACAAACAAACCATCATATTATTGATGAAATCTTTAAATCAGTTAATATTTATATTTAGGAATAGCTTCTAACCTTCTGATATTAGATTAATAAATGATAAAAAAAAAATAATAATATTCTTCTTGAAAATGAAGTTTATTCATTTTTAGAGTACTGTCAGGATTAGGATAACCTTACCTTTTCATTAGGTATTTACTTATACTTATTTGAACGAATTATTACTTGAATTAATTTATTCTTTCATTAGAGACCATGTAGATAGTGATGAAATTGGAGGATTGTTAGGAATTTAACTCATATAATTTAATAAGACTCTTAGAAATCTAAACATTTCATTGATGTAATAATTTATTAAAACCTTATTAATTATATAAAATAAAATTTTTAAATAATTTATTAGTACAAATAATATTTCTCTATCTAATTTCGCTGGTTTAATATAAGGGATATAGAGATGCATTAACTTAGCTCAACTGTCATTTAATTTAAAGTAAAATTATTATACATTAGCAGTTATGTTTAATTTAGATTAATAATAATTACATTTATTTTTTATAAAAGGCTTCATTCTATCTCTTTGGCTTATTTAGAATTGCTAGGAAACTCCTTAAACACTTAAAAATCTTACTTACTTAAACTTAGATCTTAAGTAGTTTCTTTTAAGATAATTTTATTATTGATTAAGAATTATAAAAATAATAGGTAAAATAATTTAGGTTTAGGAATGAATTTAATATCTAAAGGAATTTCTAAACTATATTAATTATAAGAGTTATTTCTTTCTCTTGAGTAAGTAGATTACGAATTAAATTCAATTTAAGTATCTTCTTTAAAAAAAAGAAATAATATGATCTAAGATGAGAATGTAATTATCTTAGGAAAATGTCTTATAAGTTGTTCTAATCTTGTAAATATAACAATACAACTAGGGTAGATATTTAATAGAAAATGTATCAGTTTTTAACAAATAAATATAAAAAGATTAAACTTAGTGACTGATCTTGGACATACTAGCTTAATAAAAAATGTTTCAAATCTCAAACATCTTTAATCAATAAGTATAAATGAAAGATAATATAAAATTAAAGAAAATAATGAAAAGAATGCAGATACAATTTTAATATCTCCTATAAATAATGAATTTAAATATTTTGAGTTGTAAATGATTATTCTTTAAATTTTTTTTTTAAAATAATTATTTTTAAAGGGTATAAAATAGGTACTTTATTCCAATTTAATAGTTAGCAATAGGAATCTATAAGTAATGCAAGAATTTAATAAAAATCGAGGTGAATTTAAAGTTAGATTATTTAAACAATTATACATACATTTAATAGAATTATATTTTAATAATAGATTTAATACTATCAAAAACCATGAGCTCATTTTGGTTATTCAAGCTATCAATTCATGCTAATAATTACTCTCCCTTAGTCTTAATTTAAAGTAATATTATTAACCTTTTATGTTATTGAAATCTTTTTAAATATTTTAAGAAATATTTAAATTTCTAATAACTGTACCAGTTTAGATAGTTTAAGCTTATTTGTAGGAGGTTGTCTATTACTTCAACATCTAAGTATAAATTTAGGGTATGTTTATTAAATTATCTTCTATTATTTTGGAGTTAAGCAGTTTTAATATAATCAAAAGGTATAATAATCTAGAAGATAAGGGGATCGAAGTTTTAACTAGAAGAATATCTAAATTGAGTTAATTAACTGAGCTAAGTTTAAAGCTAAAGTATTTAAATCTACATTTATTAGTGAAAAATTAAATATTTTTTTAAAAAAAGTAATAATTAAATGAATTAAAAAGGATGTGATTCTCTTTGTGAGTGCCTAAAATAGTTAAGAAATTTAGAAAAATTTTACATTTCTATAAGGTATTTATAAATTAAAATTTTTAAATTAAATTCAACATTTATCTTTAAAAAGTGGGAATTACAACATTGATTTAGACAACATAAATGATCTAGGATTTGCTATAAGCAATTGTAAAAATATTAGATATCTCGGATTATAATTATGGTATTTATAAACAAGCCAAAACAAATTTTATTTGTTAATATTTAAAATAAAATTATTAATTTAGGGAAGTAAAATAATCCAGATAATTTTAATCTTTAATTTTAATGGACTTCCTCAGAAGGCTTTCTAGTCTCACCTCATTAAACTTATAAATTAAGTATGAAATTATATTTCTATTTAAGACTATATTAAGTATATTTTATTTATTAAAAAGAATTTAAGAAGAATCTACAAATAATTATTAAAGTATACTTGAAGGAATCCGCAAATTAGCCAAACTAAATTCTTTAATGATTGTTATTGGGTTTGTTTATTATTAAAATATTTTCAAAAATTAAAAAATTTCATTTTAAAATAGCTCAAATTAAAAGATCAAATAATTAATTAATAGAGTTAAAAAGATAAAATATTTGGTAAAAGCACAATCCCTTAAAAGATATGGTATTAATTTACTGACCATGAAGAAGAATATAATCTTTGAAAATATTTAAAGATAACGAATTAACTAAAAAGAAGTATATATATTATGTAAATTGAATGAATGAAAATGGTTGATTTAGTTATTGTTTGCATATTCCTTTGTAAGTAAATATTTGTATTAATGTAATTAGAGATTAAATGCCTAAATTATCACTACACACAAACACTATAAATACATAAAAAAGAACCAAGAAATTATTAGAAATGTTTCAGAAAATTAATAAATCCAAATTTTCAATTAATTATTCAATTTCAGCAATGGAAGGTTTGGGTATAGCAGACATTCCATCTAAAACTTTAATTAATTCTTATTGATTCATTCTCAATACTTTAAAAATGATTTCACCATCAATGAAATTGTTTTTATCAGATTTAGTGTAAGCAATATTCTATTTAAAAATAAAATAATTAATAAATATTATTTATAGAAAAAAAATAAAATTTACTTTAATTGATTTCCATCTATTGTAATCAAATTTAAGAGGGCATTTGTGTCTTTGCAAGATGGATTCCTATAAATCTTAAAGAATTGTATAAGCTTATTCATTCAAGGTCATGATAATACCAATCCATCCTTTCTTTGTACCATATATGACTTATTCCAAACCTTGTGTTGTAATATATTTATCTTTTACATCTTTTGTGCTAATCTATCTTCTCAAAGAAGTTTATATGATGTCACCATTATTTATTGCTGATAAAACCTATCATTTATTTATATCATATTATTTCAATTATAATAATAATTCAATCAAAAAAATATTACCAATAATTTTATTCTTTCTAAATCGTTTTCAGCAAACTCGTTTTAACGGAAAATGAGAATATTTGAATCTTTATCACAGAAAACTATGTTTTCATCTCCTAGGAATTTGGCATTAGTCGAGAAGACAGGGAAGGGTGATTTAGCGACAATCATTGCTTTTTACTTTATTCTTGGAAAAGTTAAATACCTTTCATTCTATCGGCTACAACAATTTAATTTTTATTGTTGCAATCCATAGATAAAGCTATCATAGATAAATTAGTTTATGACATTAATTCTGATAAGAATCTTTATTAAGAATTGGATTTTAAAAGAGAGTAATCAGAAGCACTAGTATAAGGCATTTAATAAACTTTAAAGCTGTCATGACCTAATATAGCAGCAATTGAGTTTTCGCTGTATTTAGATAGATGCATGACAGGTATTTTGAATTCAACTTTATCAACGAGAATCATTTTATTTTCATTATCAACGAGATAAGTCTGTAGGAATCCCTAATATCCCTCATGTAGAGTAGATTTACCTCCAATAAAGAAGTAATCTCCAATAGATAGAAGAGAATAAACACAAATACCATTTAACTTCAATTAATGCAATAGATCTTAGTTCTTAATTGAGTGCAATAATACATTAGAGCCAATAGCATCTTCTTCTTCATTTTCCACAATACTTACAGATACGCACATATTTTTAACAACCTCAACAAGTTCAGTTTAGCATCTAAATTCATTCTACTCCTTCACATCCTTACCAAAACTATAAATATGGAATTTCTAACTGACTTCAATTCCCCAATTTATAAACTATTCTTCTTAGCCATAACCAAATAAGGAACACCATTAATTTCGATTTCGTCTATCTAATTGACATCTTGAATATTGAAGTAAGTCTTTTAATATCTCTAATAAGATTCATCTACCTTTCTCAAAGACAAAATACTAACTTCATTTGAAATACAAGCTACATTTATTAATAAATAATCATTAATTTTTATTACTTTGAACCCAAAACTCTCTTATAAAGCCAAGAAAAATTGTAAAAATTGTAAAAATTATATAATTTTATTAATTATTTTCATTTCAAATTAGCTGATTTTCATAAGAATAATAAATTACATATTGAAAGAGGAGTGCTTGATTGACAATAAGCAGAGAAGAGTTACAATTATCTAAATTTGACTGGCTTGTATCCTATAACCATGTTCTTTTAATTACTTACAGTAATATTATTATTTTCACTGTCTACACTGTAATAAACTAGAGTGATGATACCATCACTATATCCAATGAGTAATTTATTTTCTTCATGGAAGATAAGACTGCGAACGACTTTTTAATTAGGAATATCAATTCTATAAGTCTTAGTAGGATGGTTAACATCAACAAGAGTGACATAATTTTAGAACCATTGAGCAGCAGCGATAAAATTACCATGGGAGGTAACAGCACTGAAAGAGTATCTAGATTAATAAGAAAATGTCTCCACTTTATTAATTTTGTTATTGGTAAAATTATAAGCTAATAAATAATTATTGGAATCGGCTGTGATTAAAATATTATTATTGCAAGTGGATAATACTATTCTATTATCATTAATTTAAGCTTCAGACACTATGCTAGCACTTTCTAAATCAATTAGCTTGATAGTTTAGTTAGAAACTAACCAAATTAATTTATTATCATTGCTATCTAATTAGAATGCATTTAATAATCCACAATTGAGATTCAAAATAACTCTAAACTATCCCTTTTCTTAATCTAATTTTAAAATTAAACTTTAATTGTCGAAACCTACTACTAAATACTATTAATGAACTACAAGCATTTCCTTAATAGGGGTGCTAAATTTTATTTCTCCTTTTGAGATCAAACTCATACCCTTTTAAAATATATTCATTGAGTGCTCTTTTTAAGGACTAGTAATAATTAATCTTTGGTTGAAATCGCTCTCCAATAGCTTCATATTGAAAATTGAAGATAAATTAGATAACTTCAACTTCACTTCTAAATAACTATCAAGACTTTAGAAATACTTATCATGAACCTTTATTACCTTGCAGTCATCATCAACAGAGGCTAATAAAATAATAAAATATTAAAATTATTTTCAATTAAAACTAAATCATCAAAGTTACTTATAAAGATATGCTATTCTGGTAATCTGATAATGCTTGTAGGAGGAGAGATTCTACCAAGAAATTTAATATCGAATGACTTTGTAGGGAGTATAATATTGACTAAATACAAGGAAGATTAGAATGAGGCATCTTATGTAGCAATCAAGTAAGTAGAATCTTTTACGTGAGAGTGGCAGATAACTGTAAAAGGGAAGGGAGAATTAAAATCAATAGTGGATTTATCATTATAGGAATAGTATTATATTTTATTATCACAGAAGAATATGACACCTTATTGATTGATGAGTTCAAGAGTGTATAACATATTGTAATTTGTTTGGTGGGTTAAACAAAGCTTTTTATTTGATACCAGTTTGAATTGGGTATTTTCAAGTTATTCTATTTCTAATTAAGCATAAACATACTTTTACTCTTTTTTGATAACTGTAATATACACCAATCATGTGCTGATTATGGTTGTGCTTTTATTCAACGACTGTAATGGAATAAATCTTTTCCATTATTGCTTATTTTCTCAATTAGGATTGATAGATATTCTTTATTTCTCCTTCTAGTTCTTTGAAAGATATTATGTTTATGCTTTTGTAGTAAGAGTAAATACCTATGATACAATTCGATTCTTGCTTATTTACCTTCAATTAAGACAAGAAAACTAAAGAAACATCAGTAATCTTCTCTTAATCTTCATTTTGGAGCTACCCTTATTCTAAAATTTACACTTCTCCCTTAATGTTGACTCTAAAGAATCTGAATTGAAGATCTTCACTGATGATAAATATAATGTCTCCTTTGTTATTTTCAGATGATTTAATCACTTAAACTTTCAAGATATTGCAGTAAACTTGGATTTCAGACACATTTTCTAAAAAGCCTTTACTTCTACTATTTTATCTCCATATTTCTATGCTGTTTTATTTAGTAAGGATTATTGCATTGACTAAGTTGCTGTTGTTTGATGAATCTGATTCTATCTCCATATTTTAATCATTTTTGATGTTCACAAATGAAAGAGGAATTCTTGCTTCCTAAGCAGATCCAATGCTATAACTCTTGTAAATGTTGTGGATGAAGTTGTAAGAATTCATTTTACTTTTTGTTGATAAAAACTAACTGTTTTATTTAACTCTAATTGATTGGAATTATATTGATATTTTTTAACAAATTAAAAGAATGATCTAATTATATCTTTTGAGCTCTGTTTGATTATATATGATTGATCCAACCTATCTTTTGTTAATTTCAGAAACTATATAGATTCAGAAAGAAAGAAAGGTTGAATAGATTACTAATTTTATTTAGATTTAATTGATATCAGACTATCTATTAATAATCTTTAAAATTTATCAAATTTTATCGCGCTCTTTCTCAATTACTTCCAAAAATGCAAATCATTAATATAAGGACCCTTCTGGTAACATTCCATTTGACTTCTTCCACTTCTAGAAATCTTCTTAATCCTTTACTTTCATATCCATCAATTGCTTACATATAAGCCCCGCCGTTTTCAACCCTCTTTTCAATATCAAGTAAATATTTAAATCTTCCTAATCTATTATTTTATCATTAAGAACGATTTGAATTATTTCTTGCTCTGCAATTAAAAGATAAAATAGCCATTAATTAAATTCACAAATACTTGAAAATTAAATGTTTGAACTAATTTAAGTATTAAAGAAAATAAAAGAAAATATATAATATGGAAATAGAAATAAATTGAGAAAAAATGATAAATTAATAATAACTAACTAACTAGTTTAAAATCATATGCATTTTATGGTGTTTTAATCTTAAATATTTTCTTTTAATAGCCTTCCTTATTTGAGATAAAATCTAAATATTATTATTTGTTGATTAAAGAAATTTAAGAGATTTAGACATAATTAATATATTTTGCATTAAATATTTGTTCTGAATTAATAATTAATTGCAGAGAAAGTAGAATATTTTCTCATTTTTTGATTTCTAAAAGTAAAGTAAATGTAAACATATTTATCAAAAAGTCTATTAGTTATGTTAGAATATGAGATTGGCTGGCCAGTTAATAATTTAGAAAATAAAAATAAAAAGTGAAAAAGTTAATATCTTAATTTGAATGGATAAGATTATTTCTCAAAAATTTTTGACCTTTCTTAGTAAAATATTACAAGCGATAATCTAAGTTTACTTTGTTAAACTATATAATAGTTTTATAAATTTAGATCATTTACTCTTTATCTAGAAGGAAATAGTATTGGTGATTTAGGAGCTTAGAAAATAGGAGAAGGAATATCATTATGCTCAAAGTTAACTTCTTTCGATCTTAATTTATATAATAATGAAATTAGCAATTTGGGTGCTGAAAAATTAGGTTACGGAATATCTTAATGTATTAATTTAACTTCATTCACTCTATCACTCTTTATAAATAAAATTGATGATATAGGAGCTTCTAAATTAGCTGCAGGGATACCACAATGTAAAAACCTCACTAAATTTTCTCTTTCTTTAAGATTTAATAGCATAGGAGATTTAGGGGTATAGAAATTAGGAGAAGGAGTTGCAGAATGTTCAAATCTCTAATATCTCTCACTAGAGTTATAGGATAATAATATTAATCTAGGTTCTGAAAAATTATTGGAAGGAATTAAATTATGTAATCTTTCCTCATTCGTTCTTTATTTGAGTAATAATTCCATTAGTAGAGAAGGTATCTAAAAATTAGGAGAAGCTTTAGCTTAGTGTTCAAATATAATTTCTTTCTAGCTCTATTTATGTAATAATGATGTTAGTGATTTAGGTGCTAATAAATTGGGGCTAGGAATTTCATAGTTGTAAAAACTCACTTAATTTACACTAGGGTTAAGAGAAGCAAATATAGGTGTAATTGGTGCTTTAAAATTAGGATAAGGAATAGCTCAGAGTTAAAGTATTTTTTAATTCGCTCTATTGTTAAGTAACAATACTATTGGAGATCTGGGAATTAAATATTTTGGAGAAGAAATCAGAAACTGTTAATCTCTTACTACATTCACTCTATATTTAATGAATAGTAAAGTAAGTTAAAAAGGAATTTCTAAATTTAAATATCACTCCTAAAAAGATGCTACGATTAGCAGCCTATAAACTTTATGCTAAAAATTGATAAATATACATTAGATTCTCCAAAGATATCCTCCTTTTATATTTATATTTTACAATTTAATAATTTTATTTAGATTAGATTTGTTTAGATTTTTTAAAAATGAAAAATATTGGGAAAAAAAGAAGATTATTCATACATATTATATTCTATATTATTGCTTGTTTATTTAAATTTCTATTTTTTAAATGAATAATGTAAAAGGTATTAGGAAATTATACTTTTAAAAATGTAATTAATTAATAATTTTCTAAAGTAATAATGCCATTATGTAATTAATAATAATAAATTTAATAATTTGAGTTACATTTTTAGAGAAAAATTATAAATAATTATAATCAATAAGAAAATAAAAATTTTATTCTATTATTGTTTATCAATACTTATAAAAGTTGTGTAGAAAAAACTAATTAGTTTTTCGCTGTAAGGGATTTTAAAATAAAAAGAATATAACTAGTTCATTAATTTAACAAATTATACTTTAAATGATGAGATGAATGTTAATTAATTGGGAACATTGTCAAACCAAATTTATTCTTTAAATAGACTTTTTTAAAGGAAAAAAAAAAAAAAAAAAACTGGTTAACTAATTAATGAAGGATGAGATGGATATATCTTTACTTGGCTGAGACTAGGATTCAGCAATTAGTTGGCTAGTTTAGTCTATTCGAATGATTAAAATATAAATATTTTTGATAATGTACTTAATTTGAAGTAATGGAGATATTAATTGAATAGTATTACAAAATATATTTTATTTTAAATGGAGTTAAGAGAAGATTTCTTAAGAAAATTAATATAAGATTAAATTAACTAAATAAATATAAAGGTAAATAAAATAATTAAGTTATGATGAAGTTTTAAAATAATATATAAATATAGATTATTTTCAGGTAGGTAGGCAGGCAGGCGTTGTAATTTGGTTGATGAGTATTAAGTTTTTTTGGAGAAAATTAACTATTAGAGTTTATTCAGATTTAAAATAGATGATTTTATAATAGCCAATTCTAAGTCGTTTAAATGAATTTAAAGAATTCTTTCGAAAATTAAACATAGGATTTATTTCTATATGAATTGTCTATTTTTGTGTTTGAAATCGATAATTTTCTGAGGATTTTCAAAGATTTCTAAGCGTGTTTTTCCCAAATTTAGAAATACTTCAATCAATATTTACCAGAAATTAGTAAAGAAGGAAGATGAGATAGAGATTATTATGAGAATAAATGTTTTTAATTATTAGTGTTAATATTGAGTGTATATAACTTATTAGATTTTAAATAAATAAATTAGGGTAATATTCGAGATCACCTTCAAGTCTACAATTTTTAAATTTTTCCTTTTAATTCAATTAAAGTAAGATTGAAAAATAAACCTTTGTATTTTGCTTTTTAAAGTAACTAATAGGGAATGAAAGAAGTATTTTCTAATGATAAATCAATTAATTCTTCTATCTGTCTTTGCTATAATAGTTATTGGGACAGTCTTAACGCTTTTTACTTCAGTACAGCAAGCTCCATTGTAAGTGAAGGTAAACTATAAGAAATATCTACATGCAAAAGCGCCACCTTAGTAAGAGGGAAGAATTAATTTAGGATTATCAGGAATTTTAAAATTAATTCCTACATTTTCTTTCACTGATTTTGGAGGTACTATTTATGCTAATTAAAGAGATCCGATTTCTAATTTCTTTTATTTATTTTAAACTCCAACATCTGGCTTAAAGAAATTCTATTCTCTGAAAAGTTTAACTAAAATACTCTTCAAAGGCTTATTGCCTTGATTCTCGAAGGTGAGTTGAATAGGAATAACTTCGCCAGGATTGAATTCGCTTCTTCTGATTTATACTCTTTGCTTGTAAAAGCCATAATTGCCAAAAAGAAATTTGAAAGGATGTCATTAAATATATCATTAATTGGTTAATTATTTTGAGCTGTTCCTATTTTCATAATGTTAACATTATTCAAATCTAAAATATTGTTGTCATTAATCTCCAACTCACAAACCATCATATACATTAAAGTAAATCTAAGTTTATCTTCTCCTTCAGTTTCTGTTTCTTTGTCTTTATGTTAGCTACCTAACATCTTCTCATTAGCCTTGTCCAGATAATAAGAAGGTTGTAGCGCATTGGGTAATTAATACTTAAACTAATAATTATGAGTTCCTCTAGGCAATTTCTAATTTAATTAAATCATATGAGCTATTCTATCTATTACTGTATAGGGTTTATGAGCTGTTCCTTGTAAATCATCTATTCAGTTGCCTTGAATTTTAAAGTTATAACATCACAAAAAGTGTCTTATGTAAGACTCAATACAACACTTCCTTCAACAGTTTCTCCTGGAATAAATTCTGTTTTATTGAAATACAATTTAATATTCCCGATAGATACAGCCTTCTCGCTTTTAGTTTGATTTCCACCCATTCTACTCTCTATTTAAATTTTCTGCTGTTTTTTACTTACAATTTTAAATGATTTTTGAAGATTTTAGCAGCTTTTTGATTAATTTAGTTTTTTTTTTTAGTTTTTTTTTTTATTAGATTTTTTTAGGTTTTAATTCTTACTCTTTTTAGATGTTTTTAAGATAAAGATTGTATTGATGCTACTCTATAAAAAATAGAGATTTGTATGTATGTATATATAATTTTACAAACAAACGAGTATAGTTTTGTAATTACTTGAAATTTATTCCCTAAAATCTCGTTTACTGTGGTGGAACGAACAAATTTTAGATAATTTTTGATTCTTTTCATTATTTTCTGTTTAATTGATTTTTTATCACTCCTCTCTCTCTATCTCATTTCATTTCATTTGATTTGATTGATATTCTTCTATGTATTTATTATATTACTATAAACCTCTATTTTTTTTTTTTGATCCATATAATTATTAATTCTTACAACAAAAAAAAAAAAGATATTCTGTAAAAAAAATTTATTTCATGATAATATTTGCTTTTTTCGCTGATCAATTTATCTAGTTCTTTCTAAGTTTAAAATTTTAATAGAATCTATCATCCTTTCTCAATTAATTACATACCTTATCATTGATTGTGCATCTTATTGACATCTCTTCAAAATTAAACTTTATTTCTTCTTTTAAATTCGTTGCCAGAAGAATTAACCCTTTTTGTTCTAAATTTATTCAAAATTGCATTTACTCTTTAAATTACTAGAACCATTTATTTTTTAGAAGTATCTTTAATTGATATTTAATTCAAAAATACTTTTATAGTTAATAAAACATAATAAGGTAGATATCTTTAGGTTTCATCCAATTTAGTTAATTTTCCTCAAGAAATATAAGTTTTTCTATCACACATCTAAAATTAGTTTAAAAAAGGTTGTTTCAATTATTCTATTTATAAACTACTGATAGTACAAATAATCAGCAATTGATTTCTTATTCTTCCTAGACTATCTATTTAATTTAAATTAAATATTTTAAGGAAAGGATTGTTCACAGAGTTGTTAAATTTCAGTAAATAAATATTGATCGACTTTCTCATTTATGTTTAAAAAATAATAGTGTTATTTATCTAGGGTTAGGCTAAACTTAAAATAAGTAATTAATATCTTCTGATATTAAATATTAACAAAAGTTACTTCAGAATTATCATAGAATGAGTATTTATGGAAAGTAACATTATTTTGTCAATAGATAAAAATTAATCTCGATTTCTATCTATCTATTTCATTTAAATTTATTAATTTTGATAGAATTAATTGTAATTTATTTCTATTTTTACTAGCAACCAACTTGACTTATTTTTATTGCAATTCCATTAATTCTAGCTTAATGAATAAGAAGATCAATAATTTGCTTAAACATAAACTTAAAATAAATTATTGAATACCTATATTATTGCCTTATTATTCTATTTATTTATATATTATTATAGATAATATGAAAATCAAGAGAATGAAGTGGATAGGATGAATTAGTTAAATTAGAATAAATAATTAAACTTAATATCTTATAGATTACTATACATAAAATATATTAAACTTACAATAATTAGAATTTGTTACTCAAATTAACATCAGTCAATCATTCAATCAATCAATCAATATAATTAAAATTTTTTTTTTTTCATTTAATAGAGAATCTTCAATCTTGCCCATTTTAAGATCTAAAATTTTATGATAAAATATATAAGAATGGATTTAATAGAAAGGTAAATGAAATGAGATGTTTATTTTATTATTTACCTTAGTTCCTTCTGAGAGAGTTACTAAAAGATAATTCTCAGATTATACATATTATATAGAGACAATTGGTTTTTGGTCTTAAGTCACTTGGATTACAGAGAGAACTCTGCCATCCTTTACACTCCAGAAAATAATCATGCCAGTATCAGTGCCTGATATAAATAATTAATACTTTGAAATATAAATAGGACATCTTAATTTCATATTGTTATGCTTCTAATTCATGTATTTTCCTAAGTCAAATTAGCCATTCTAATTGCATTAAATAATTTATTTCAGATAAACCTACATTTTAATTAAAATTTTACCTATTATAATTATAATTCTGGAGTATATTTTCTTATTTTTTCTACTGTGCAAGCTCCTCCTTGGGAAATAAATAAATATCTAATATTTAAATTTTATTATTACTAATTGGATTCATTATTTATTAATATTACGATTAATGATTTATAATGGATGAAATAGGGATTTTGTCTTAAAATGAGTGCGTAGAATAATATTCAAGTTTTAAGTTATTAAATCCATAATTGAGAATAGACCCTTTACTTGTTCCTTTTTATATTTAATTATTTTATTATTGTATTTTATTTAAATAATCTAGTATTACCCAAATACAACTAAACATTATTTTTATCTATAGCACCGCAAATTAATTCAGCACCATCTAATCTTTTTTTTTGAGATCCTCCTGCAACTATTTAAAGTTAATTAAGATCTAATATTCTAATACTAGTAGGCATCAATAACAAAGCATAATCATTTGAAGGAAGATAATAATAGAAAGTATCTCTTCATTTCCGACTTAAAGAGAGTTTGATTTCTTATTTAGTGGTTCATTTGGTGCTACATTCTAATAAAATAAATAACCATGGTGAGAACCAAGTAACAATAAACTTCTTTCTTAGCAGTAATGCAAGCTTAAAATTCTGAAATCAAAATATTTCTTTGAAATAAGTGTATATTTTGGTATTAGACAACCCTCTTCATGAATAATTCTAAATGCTAGCACACTTCCTAATATCTAACTATCTATAAATGACCAAATTCTTCCCAATCTACTCAATGGAGTCAAATTCTTTTATTTTAAATTAAATTTAACTTAAAATTATATTCTTTTCCTGAAAATAGAAAATATATCTATTTTCTAAATAATTGAATCTACCTGTTAGGTAACGAAGACAATATTATTGATAGAATCTTAGTAGCTACAACTAATTTCAAGCTCTTCTTCTATTATATCATGCTTATGGATCAGTTTAGCAGGCTATTTATTACACAATAAAAGGCATTAAATAAAAACATTTAAAGATTTTAATGTAAATTGCTCTTGTAATAATATAGAATAAGTAATATTATTTACTAATAATTCTAAATACTCTTCATCTACAGTGTTTTTTTTTTTCATCATTTAAACTTAACATTTCTGATACCTATTTATTTTATTCATATTTCTGATTAGCTTTTCAAACTTATTAAATTAAAAGTATCTTACTTATTCAAGTGAAAGCAAATCTTTTCTTTATTGTATTTCCTATTTTTAGATTATAAATAAAAGAATTTAATATAATTAGCTAGTGGGAGTCTACACGTTTTGTCAATAAAATTGAATCAAAGGAAAAACAAATAAGAATATGAAGAAAAAAAAAAATACCTATAGAATTGTACGAACTATTCTCATATATTCCTATACTTAAGTATCATTTTATGAATCTTCCATTTCTAAGCAATCAAAATTCGAAATAGAAAGCAATTTATACCTATTTTAAGAAATAATATTACATCAATAAACAATTCACCTTCCTAATTTGTAATAGTGAAAAATAAATATCTAAAACTTACCCATAATTAACTAGTCCTATTATTGTTTTTGAGAAAGATTCGTATGTGACTTAAACTATTTTTCATGTTAGTGGTTCATTTAATATATGCACTTGATTAGATTTATTAATCAATACTTACTTGCTTTTTTCATAAAGTGTAGTAGGACAGGAAATATTGATGATGAAAAGCAATCTTCTATTTACTTTCTTTTCTTGAGATTATTCTACTCTTTTATAATTGATTACATCTATCTACATATTTATATTTTAATAAACCATTGCTAAATTATTTTTTAATGATTTACCTTCAAATTATCTAAGTCAAGGATCTTCTTCTTTTTCGATAATGGTGCTTGATCTTCAAATTCATTTACTAGAATTTTGGATTTAAGGCTATTCTGCTATACTTTTTCTTGTAGAAGTAGATTCTAATCTTCTTCATTAAAATCTCCTTGTTGATGTGTCATATTCTATAATTATACTTCAGGATTTGTATCACATTATAATCCATTCTCGTCGCAGTTGTTCTACATTAAAACCATTAGTATCTTATTGCTATTCTAAATTCTATTAATTCTGATCTAGTCCATCCAAGTGCATATGGACTGCTTATTCAACATAACTATATTCTATTTCGTTACTGTAATCCTCCATTCTACTTATAAACTAACTTATAACTATTTCAACTATTTAAGTATTTATGCTTAATTGATTTATTATCTTTTAACTCCTCTTAATTTCTATCAGAAGGAAATTTTGTTTAATTGATTGATTGATATGCAACAATTAACTATTTGATTAAAGATTCTTATAGATGACCTTATTTTTACAGTTTTTGAAATTATGGTTTGTAATTATTTTTGCAAAATCAAAACGAATTGGTAATAAAGAATTTTTGCTTTATAAAAAATATTCACTTTCATTAAAACCTACATTTTATAATTAAATAAAATATCATATAGGATAGATCAACTTGAATTTTCCAAAATCCAAAAATTGTTTTTCCTAAAATAAGTTTTTTTAGCCATTAAATAATGTCAAAATATGGTATAAGTTTTTTGAAAAAAATAAATCAGTAAAAGAGAAATCACAAAGAATGTAAATTGTATCAAAATTAAATAAATTTGAAAGCTTTGAATTATAGAAGGAATTAATAATTCATTTATTAAATTTATATAAAATATATCTGTTTGAGTTAATTTTTAATAGCACCTTTACTTTAAAAAAATATGTAATGATACAATGTTTTTAATTAATTAATATTATTTAAATTGCATAATTATTTCAATCGGAATAACTAAATTGAGTTAACCTTTTTAGCTTGCAAAAAGTTCGACTAAAATTTGATTCTTTTTTTGAAAATTATATTGTTGCTATCTATCAAATAATAAAATTATAATCACAACAAGGAATTATGAATAATTAATTATTATCTTACTCAAAGGAAAGGTGAAGTACTGTAATAAAATTAAGTTTTGAAAACATTTTAACTACTTCTGAAATCCTATTATTTTCTAATTCAAAAACCTTTTTAGAAATATAATAAATATTTAATATTTTTATTAATTAAATTTACCTAAATTTTAAGCTGAGAATTCTTAATGTTTGATTATTCTTCAAGTATTGTAAGAAGGTTAAATAATATTCGCCTTTAAATTTGTTTCCTCTGTTGTTTAAAAATAAATAAAAAATTAGTTTTTAAAGGAAGGATAATTTATTACGATAAATCTAAATATAAGTTTTCTAGATTAGGAATACTAAATATGCCTCTTGAGAGATTCTCTATTTGAAAATAGTTTAAACTGTTCCATCTTTTTATACAAATTATTTTTTAAATTCAAAAAGGTAAAGTATCTTAAAGATAATTATTTTGTTATTAAATTATAATTGTTTTAAACTGGTATTGATTGAACTATCAATATATTGTTATTTTAGTAATATTATGAAGATAGATAGATACATACCTTAGTGTCCATCTAAATTTCTTCAATTTATCAAATTTATATAGCTCTGAACCTATAGTCGTTTTATTATCGCCTTAAGCTTATCTAATTCTTTAAATTGGGGTTATTAAGAATAATAATTTTTTATTAATAGTTAAGTTACCCTTAATAATAATTTGAGAACTCTAAAACTAAGCATTTCAGATTAATACACTTTGAAATTTCTTTTTCTAACAGATTAGCCCCTTTTATTCCAAATCTATTGTCTCTTTAAAATATTAATTTAATTTATAATTACCAATTAATAATTTACATCATATTAATTATTAAATTTTCTAGATAAAGGTATTAAGAAATGAATAAGCCAACATTTTATGCTCCAATTTCAGAAATTATATTATTCCTAATTATTTAGCAAATTTAAGATTAAATTTAATAGGATTGATTTACTTTTAAAAATACCTAAGATTTATCTCTAGAATTTTAAGATTTTTGCAGCATTAATTTCCAATTATATCAGAAAAGTTAATATTTATTATATTTTGAGATCTTATGAAAATATTAATTATATTTAATTTTATTTTATTAGAATAAAATAATATTTATTACTCCAAATTTAAACTCAACTAATTTAAATGGGGTTTCTTTTATAAAGTTAGGAATAGCTCTTCTAAATCTTTCATTTCAAATTCTTAGTCCCTACATTAAAAATAAATTTGATTTAATAATAAAGAATGGATAATAATACTTACCTTTTATGTATAAAACTAAAAGAAGTCGTAAGTCTGTCTATCTTTAGTTGTTAAATAAAATAAATTTAAAAATTATATTTAACTCTGAAGTATTTACATTGTCACTTTGATCTATTTCTTCATTTTCATCACTCATTTTTGTTTCTTAATTGATAATTTGCAGCATTTTTTTTTTTTTTTATTAAAATCTTAGAATTGAATTATTCTTAATATTAAAGGATATTTATTTATTGTAAACTTAAATTATGAAATTAAAGGTATAATTCATATATATCTTGATTAATAATAATAAATATTATAAATTATTTATAATATAAAGTTTAGTTCAAATTAATTATTATATATGGAGAAGGTAGATAATCTTTGTTTTAGAAGTGAATGGCAATGAAACATATATAATATTATATAGAGAAAAATAAATAGAGATAAAAAAAGTAAGTAGAGGGGAGGAGGAAGGGAGGGAGGGTTTAAAATTTATTTGATTTATCTCAAATTTTCATGGTATTACTTATTCCACTCCCAAAGAATTAAAAAAAAAATTTATGAGATCAAATAATATTCATACATGCATACATAAATAAATACATGCAAAGAAAAACATCTCATACTAAGTTGTTTAAAGTGTGAATTTTTCTGTGATTACTGCACACTCATAAAAATAAAAAAAATTATTTAATTTTAGGTTTTAAAAGTGTAATAAGAAATGTTTAATTTCATAATAGATGTGGTTTGAAAATATGGAAAAGAGGTGTGCTGTTCAATTTCAAAAGATTTTTAAAAATTCACTAAAAATATGGATAATTATTACTTGAGAAGGAGATTTTAAAATATTAAAGAGTTAATAGAATTATTAATAATATTGAATAGAGTTTAGTAGAATATAAATATAATTTAAACATAATCTGTCTAATAAAGTAATTAACTGATCAATAATCTTAATAAGGTTGCTATTAATATTTATAGACTGGAACTGAATAGTTATTTTTTATGGTAGGTTGGGATATATTTTAATTTTCATGTTAATTTAGCAATAATTTTTAAGAAATAGGTTAAAAGTTATTCCTATTTTAATAGTAATTGTTATTTTAATTAGGTAATTGATAATCTCTTTAGTAATTATTCTATTTGTCTAAATTATTATAGTTAATATTAGGAACACTACTATAGTTATTTTAATATCCAATTAAATTATTTTTAGTACTACTCTCATTAATATATTTATTTCTGTAATTATGATTGTCTTTAAATTAATTATTTCTACTGAATATATTAGCTTCTCTCATTTATCCTTAATCATTCTTCTATCTATCTTGAGGTGAGTAGTATTATTCTCCTTAATATCTCTTTCCTTAGTTCTATTCACCAAAAATGGGTTTTATCTAGAAAAAGGAGCACTTCTATCTATTTATCTGATATTTTGAGATCTTGTTTAAGGTGGCTAATTAATCATAGGAAGAAAACTTTCATTTTATTGGATTGATTAGAATTAATCTGGTTAAAAATGATATTCATTTTATGAATACTAACTCGAAGGCTTATATCCTAAATTAGCTTCTATTTATTCTAACATGAACTTTGCTTAATCTAAGTTATATTTAGGATCAGTCAGTATTATTTCTATTTATAAAAAGATAAGTTAAAACACATTTATTTAATCTATCTATTCAATTATGAGAGAAGAAAATTACTCTTTTTTAATACATCACTCGATTTGGAATTATTAAAGACTCTTTCTCGTAGTTTTCTTTCATTGGATCTCCTTTCTAGTCAAGAAAAATATCATTTTCACCACTGAAATATTTTTTTTTTTTAGGCGAAATTCAAAATCTTTCCTTAAAACTATGTCATAGTTGAAAGATGTCCTATTTTTCTTCTTCTTCTCTTCTTTCTTTGTTTCATTAAGCTTTCCCTCTTTTTCTTTTTTTTTATTCTTATTTTAACAGTTCTTTATTCTTTTTTTAATGTCTCTATCATCTCATTGATTTTTGACTTTCTCATCTCATAATGCTCTTTCTGATAGATATATTAAAACCATAATAGATTAATAATATATAGGAATTACTTGATTAATTCGTAAATATTTTAAAGAATTACTCTACCCGCTCTTATGGAGATAAATTGTACCAATTTTCAATAACAGACATTATTCTATTTTATAATTTTAATTAGATATTTTATAAAGATGTTTCAACTAAGAACTATTTATATTATTCTCCTTGGCTTCAATCTTATAGATTAGTTTTATTTTTATTATTGAATTATTAATGAGTGAATGAATGAATTAATTAATATATTATTACTGAGTATTAAAGTAACATCAATCAATTATTATTAATAATTATATATTACTAAAATGTGGATATTATTAATTTCCATTGCTAATTTCCTAATTTCCTAAAGAACCATTTATCTTACAATACTTATTCTACTTATACTATTTGCTTAATAAATCATTGCACTTTTACTACTATTATTATTTCATTCTATCATTTATGAACAAGAAATAATTAAATAACTAATTTTGAGATAAGATTAGTATTTCAAAATCCTTAATAAATCTTAATTAATTAGCTTCTTAAAATAATAAAATAAATCAAAAGATGATAAATTAAAGATAATTTATTAAAATTGATATCTTTGTTTTTTTTTTATAATTAATTATAATTAGAACTTTATAATTTATTAAGAATGATACTTGCACTACTTAATAATCTTTAGGGATATTCAAATTTTCTGATTAACTTAATTTAACTTTATTCACTATTATTTGGAGGGTATTTTTAGATATTAGAAAGGGAAGTATTACCTATTTTTAAAAGTAAAAATAAATTTGGCTGTAGAAAAATAATATTTTAAGAAAACCGTTTATTATTAATAAAGTGGGATTTAGATTTGATGCAGATAAGGTTGATTCCACAAAATAATTCTGAATAAACATTAACAGATTAATCAACATATTTTAAGACAAAAAGTAAAATTATCAAAATTTGAATTTTAGGGAGTAAATAAGATATTTATCATTAATTATATTATAGAACAAAGTGAAAGGTAGAGATAGATAGACAGGTATTATAAATAAATGTGAATCAAGCAAGAATTAAATATATTGTCTGTAATCAACTAATATTTATGACAAATATTTTCACTATGTAATTAAATTTGTAAGATCTCTTTATGATTAGATTTTGAAATTTTTTAATCCACTCAAATAAATAAATAAATAAATAGATAGATAGATAATCACACACTTAAATGATCTGTAATTTATCATAGTTTTTTTCTTAAAGAATAATCATGCAAAAAGGAAAAAGCTTCTTCAGATTATATCTACAAAGTAGCGTTCTTTAAGAATTATTAGATAAGTAAATAAATCAAATCAAAAGAACAAACACCAAAAAAAAAAAAGTTAATCTTACAATCTAACAATTAATTATTTATATCCAGCGAAAAGAATTTTAAAAGATAAATATTGCAAATTTAGTCAGAAATAATATTTCAATAAAGTTAGACAAATGACAGAATTTAGGAAGAGGCAATCCAGCTCTTCATAGAATGGGGTAAATTCCATGTAGAATAACTTGGATATGAGTAGAGAGAGCAAAGTGAAAACCCTATCTATGCAATAGTCCTTATCGAAGAGGATGGTGATGTTTGAATAAAGACACACTTTCAAAGAATAATTTAGTAATGTAGGATAGGGTGGAAATATGCTGACAAGCTTTCATAATAATTTGAGTAAATAGTAATCTACTGTTAAAACAAAACATGAGATAGAAGGGAAGTACAGTATTTCTAACATCGCCTAAAATCCTATATCAAATTAAATGATTGAAAGTGAAGTTAATAAGAAAGGAATTTTCGAAGAATATTAAGAGCGTTGGAAACAGAACAATAAAAAGATTTTCAGATATTTGATTACTTGGCAAGTAGGGGATGATGGTAAAATAGAAGATCAGTTAAAATTGATGATATCCTATTTATCTATTATATTCATAATTATTTTATTCCTATGCGGATTTGCCACCACCTATTATTTCCATCAAACGAACAAGGAAAATATTCAACAGGCAATAGAAAGCTAAGGTAAAAATCAATCAATCAATGAATTAATAAATTAATAAATTAAAAACAATCCAAATTATGTTTTAACTTATAACTCTATGCTTTTCTTTTACTTAGGATCAGCACATAAATATACTCACTTTTAAAGAGAGTTAATCAAATACGTGAAATAAATAGATAATTTTCTATTAAAAAATACAGTAAATTCAAAATTTAAAGTAGTGGTTTTGAATTGCTTTGACTAAAATTGGTCAAATTAAGAACATTTAATACATATTTAATTTACACTTGATTCTCTTCTCTTTTAATTAATCATTTTTTTAACTCGTAAAAGCTAAAACTATTCTTTCCAACAGCTTGGTCTAATACAAAAACTCAACTGAATATATATTCAAAGGATATGAATTCGTCTTAAATTATCTGAACGATCTCATCCTCTCCAAACTAGAAATATCTCACAAGGTCTATGACTTTAACTATATAAAGCAATTCCCATATAAAGGTCCGAATAAAATGCATTAAAAAAACTGATTTGAATACCAATATGTGCAAAGTTTATACAGGAGTAAGATTAATAACATTTATTTATTTATAGTTAAAATGTATGAAATTAATTTTTAAAAATAACAATAATTTAATATTATAGAATGTGAAATTTGATGTAAACCCTGTTAGTTTAGAATGCATAGATTGGTATGAATTTGACCCTAACACCAAGCCATTGTAGCATGAGTACGTTTATTAGGAGTAAATAGACACAGATACACTAAATGGAGCTATAGATATTTTGAACTATATTTTGGAGAGCTAGATATTTGATGTTTTTATTACTAAATTATATAAGATTTACTTTGCGTTTGAATACAGATAAGTCATGTACGGCTATCCTGGGCTGATTATGGGAGCAGTTCCTGATTCTTATAGAGTTCATAGTCGTTCTTGGTATTCTAATGCAAGAGAATTTCATATCAGCCAAAGCGATGAATAGGTTTTTAGAGTTATCTCTACTCCTTATTATGATGTTGGATCAGGTTTTAGAGTTGTTACCATTTCCAAAGCTATTCTTGCACCTTCTAAAGATGACACTGAAAAGAGATATTTAAAAGGAAAAGGAAGGTTTATGGGAGTTGCTAGTTTAGATATAAAAATAGGAGAATTTTAAGAACTATTTTCAGAGATTAAATTCTATGATACAGGGTATTTGGTTATAGTAAATAAGCAAGGAAAATTACTAAATGAACCAGCTGAGTTTATTAAATAAGTTGAATTATAAGGTAAAACTTTTGAAGATTTAGCAATAACATAATTGATTAAAGAGAGTGACTGGGAATTGATTTTGAATTAAACTGAAGATCAGTTGTTATAACAGTTAACTAGCATATAAGGGAATAATTTAGTAGTTGCAAGCACTGTAAATACAGAAGATTATTACAAAGATCAATAAATCATTATTATGTTAATTATTCCTTATGATGAAGTTTATGGGGAGATAGAAAATCAAAATCAATAGAATTTAGAGAATATCTTAATTTCTAGTATTGTTAGTCTAGCTGTTTTTATTATTGCTACTATCTTCTGTATGATTTTTGTTAAAAAGAAAATCGTTAATATGGTATCTGCCATCTCTGAATTGAACAAATGCGCTCTAAGTCTAACATCTGGTGGGGGTAACAATGCAGCCAATAAATTAGATAACACGAATAATCTAAATGGCAGTGCTCCTGTATTAGCAAATAGTGATGGCACTAATTCCAAGAGAGAAGTAATGGATAAGCAATTAGATATAAAAGAATTCATAGAGTTAAACCATCAAAGAATTAGTTAAAGGATTCGAAAATTAACTCAAAGGTATTTCTAAGTTAGGTAAAGGAGGTTAGAATATATTAAAGAATGGTAAATCTTCATTGAAGTATGAGCAGGCAGAATTTGGAGGAACTCAATTACTTAGCTATGTTGAGCCTCTGCTAAATTACTTAAATGTTAAAAGAGAAAAGTTTGATACTGAACCTTCTTTCCAGCTATCGAATTATAGTTCTATTTCATAAATGAATATAAAAACTTTAACGAATCAGTTCAAAAAGCCTCAAGGTAATGCTAGTATTTCGAATATCCCAACTCCATAATAAAACTCTTCAAAGAATAACACATAAGAAGATGTAAATTAAAACGGAAAACAAATAAATCTGATAAATCATAATAATAATCACTAAACTAATGCAATAAATGAGAAACACTACAGTGATTAAGTTTTAGAAATTAATGGACAAGAAGATTCCTAGGATTCTAAATTAGAGGGAGGTAATTCTAATTTGAACAATGCTGCTATTGAGAATTCAGAAAATGCTAATCCAAACGTAGAGTAAAATGAAAATAGAGACAATTAAAATATTAATTCAGAGAGAGTATAAATTCAATCGAACAATTAATTACTCTCAAATAGGAGTGAAAACAATTTCTTCCTATTCAGCACTAAAAATACAAATGCAAATTTCATTTTAAGTCCTTCTTAAAATAACTAAAATAGCTAGGAAAATAATGAAAAGTAAAACATTGAAAACCTCATAGCCTTTAACACTGGTGAAAATGATACGATTGATTTAGATTCTATAAATATGTAATATAATAACAACAACAACAACAACAACAACAATAGCAATAATAACAACGATAGCAATAACATTAACAATCAAAAAGCTAAATGATTCAATTTAGATAATTAATTAATTTATATATTTCAAATTATTTATTGTACATAATCACCTCTTAATCTCTCTCACTATTATTAATTCATATTTCCATATTTACAAACAGATTATAAAATAAATAGCTAACTATATCCTATCCTATTACTTTCAAAGTAGAGCTAAATAATGATGTTTAAATGCTACTAATTAATATCAGTCTTTTTATATTTTACTTCCTACAACTAACTTTATAATTTAAATCAATCTTTATTAATTAATAACAAATTTAATCATATTTATGTAGAATTTCCAAATTTAATTCATTTTAATAATCTTCTTAAATTATAAATGAATTAGACAAATTTTAATCTTTTCATATTTTATAATGATAATCCTTTTTGTTTGGCTCAATATTTGAATAAATAGGAGATGATATTCATTAACTTAGATTAAAATAAAGAATTTATTAAGTATTTATCACAAATTATTAATAAATAATGCAAAGATTTATCAGTATTTTTTAAATAATACAACTTCTTATTATTACCCTCCATTTTATAACTAATTATTTACTTTTAACTCTCTCCAATTTTAATAGTACTTTCATTTAAAATCATAGAAACCAATCAAATAAATAGAAACTTATTATCTTTATTCTACAATATATTAAGTACTTAATAAGCAATCTTGCATGCTAAGATTTTATCTGTTTAAAAAAGAATTAGAGCTAAATTATGGATTTTATTTGTTAGATAGTAAATTTATAATTATAGAACTTGATATGATAATCTGGCTGTTAGAACTTGAAAATTAATATAGAAATGTGGGGTGAGAGAAAGTGTATAATTTTATAAAAACAAAACTCAATTTGACATATCATAAATTATAAGAATGATGCTATTTGAAATATGTTGATGGATGATTAGAAACTTTATTTGAATGCTTATTTTTAATTTTACAAATGACTTAATTATTGATAGATAGATAAAGACAGATAAATAGAAAGACAGACTGACAGACAATTATGAAGAATAATTAAATTTTAGTTAGTAAATGTAGGTAAAAATGAGTATTTTTTAATCTATTTACTTAAAACTAGGTGAATATAAGCATATTGTTTGATTGATGCTTATTTACTAAATAAGGCCATTAATTATTAAAGGATGATTAGAAAGATAATATATATTTTAAGTAAAAGAAAGAAATCAATAACAATAACAACAATTATTACTTTAGCTTATTTAAGAACTGCAGCAATCTTTATATAAATATAGGAGTTATTCTTGAAAAATCTATTTAAAAAAATGATAAACGATAATAGAGATAATAGATCAAATTCAGATGTATCAGCAGGAGCTAACAATTAAATTCTAACTCCTGATCTGAATAAAGAGAGTAGATTTAAGTAGTCTGCAATGAACCAATCTCTAAAAAAAAAAGATTAATAAGATGGTGAATGGAAAAATATAGTAATCCGTCAAAGATAATTCTCTTTCTAGCTAGCTAATTTCATCTTAAAATAACTAAATGAGATCATAAATTCATAAGAAAAATATAGAGGATGAAAGCAAGAATATTGCCACCACTGAGTTGAATTAGAATGAAAATAATGAGGTTAAAAGAAAGGGAATCTTCGAAGAATATTAAGAGAGATGGAACAAGAATAATAAAAAAAATATTCCGTTATTTGATAACTTGGAGGGTGGGAGATGATGGAAAAATTGAAGATCAATTAAAATTAATGATTACTTATCTTTCTATCATATTTATATTTATTCTAGTTATCTGCGGATTCGCCACCACGTACTATTTCCATTAAACGAACAAAGAAAATATCAGATACTCTATTGAAAACTAAGGTATATTTATATATAAAGATATACTATAAGTCTTTGTAGAACAATTTTAAATTCCATTATAAATACTTTAGATTACAAAATTAAAAACAATCCAAAACCTTTATAAAATGTTTGTTATCAACAGCTATTTATAACATTAAAATAATAAAAAATAGCTCTCTCATTAATTGCTAGAAATAGCCCTTAACTTTAATAATAATTTACGTTAAATTATAAATAGCCAAAACAATTCTTGAGAATGGTTTAAGCTAATATTAGAACTCAACTGAATATATATTCAAAGGATATGAGTTTGTGCTGAATTACCTCAATGATATCATTCTTTCTAAATTAGAAATCAGCTATAAAATATACAACTTCAACGAAATTCGCTAATTCCCTTACAAGGGACCTAATAGAATGCATCATAAGGGTGATCCCGATAAATCTAAGTGTGACATCTATAAAGGAGTAAAAAATTATTCTATTTCTTCTCTCCTACTTAATTTACTTATTTATACTTTATTTATGAAAGTAATGCAATTCCTTCCATTTTATTATTCCAAACCATCACTTTTATACAATTTATTATACTGATTTTCAATTAAATAAGAGCAAATAAGAATTACAAAATTTTTTGAAAAGATTTTGAAACTCAAATTGTTGAAGTTTAATCTAAATTATCAAATAAAGCCGTTATATAAATACCCTCTACCTCTATCCTCCTTATTTTTTAAATCTATTATCATCTTTTATTACAAAATATCTCATAAAATGCTTATTTTAAAAATTAAGTTTAATAATATTTTTATTCTTTACCTTAAAATTTTATTGATTGATTGATTGATTGAATAAATTTTATAACATTGCATAACTCTGGTATTTGATTTAATGATTTCCTAACCTAAAAATATTCCTTGATAATGCTACCTTATGATACCACCTGACAAAAATACTTTTTTAATATATAAATTGGATTATTCTTATTTAATCCTTCCATTACCATGAGTTGTTACAGTCTAAATAATTTTTGGTTCATTGTGAATCTGATCCAAAAAATTGTTCCCCATATATGAGCAGAAAAATTTTGATAGCACATTTTTTTTTTTATTAATACGTATTTAGAAAGTGTAATTTGATAAAGATGAAGTAAGTATGAAGTGCATAGACTGGTATGAATTCGACTCAACTACCAAGCCAACGGTTCATAAGGATGTTTACTAATAAGATATATCTACCGATAAGCTAAACTAAGCTATTGATATACTGAATTATATCTTGGAAAGTTAATTATTTGATGTGTTTGTTACTAAGATCTATAAAATCTACTTTGGTTTTGAGACCAGATAGCATTTATTCATGTTCCCTGGTCTGATTCTCACAAGTACTCCTAATACTTACAGAATGAATGAAAGAGCTTGGTATAATAATACAAAATGGTAAAAATTTCCTTCTTTCTAATAAAATTAAAAGAGAAAATAAATACCCTAAAAATGAATGCATTCATTCATTTTAGAATGTAGCGAAAATTGATTTAGAGCAGTTTATAAAAGTCAAGTTAAGGCAAAAGTTAAATTTATTTTCCTGACATCATATCAAATTAGATCATTTACAACTTCCTTCACTTAATTCTTATCATGTCTTTAAACGAAAATATCTTAGCCTTAGCTGCTATCATACCATAAAATAACTAATTTTTAAAACATTTATTTAATGACTTTAGGTACCACCTGAATTAATAAGATAACTCGACATTTAGAGTTATCTCTACTCCATATTATGATGCAGGTTCAAAAACTCGTGTTGTAACTATCTCTAAAGCAATCACTGCTCCGAGTCCAGAAGATACAACGAAGAGATACTTGAAGGAAAGGGTTTATTTATGGGTGTTGCTAGTGTGGATATTAAATTAAAGGAGTTCTAAGAGTTGTTCCAAGATATTACTTTCTATGAAACTGGTTATTTGGCGATAGTAAGTAATTAAGGTAAGCTGTTAAACGAACCTGCCGAGTTTATACGATAGATAAATATGGAAGGAAAAGATTTTGAAGATCTCTCTATTACTCAGCTAATTGAAAATGATTTATGGGAGCAGATAAAGGAAAGCAAATAATAGCTATTACAATAAACTACTAGTAAACAAGATTTAGAAATTGTTATAGCCAGCAGTGTTAATAGAGATAATTTCTACGAAGGTGAAAGTGTTGTCATTATGTTCATTATTCCAAGCGTAGAAGTGTATGGAGCTATTGATAAATAAAATTCAGAAAATTTAAAACGAATATTGCTGTCAAGTTTGATATCTTTTGGAGGATTTTTTACTTGCAACGATTATCTGCACAATCTATGTAAAGAAGAAAATCATTTAGATGGTGTCAGCTATCACTGAATTGAATTAGAGTGCTCTCAAACTGTCAGGATAAAATAATGATTCTAGTACTCACTCTAAAAAAGAAGTCATGTAAAAGCTTAATGAAATCCAATAGAAGGCTGAGAGAAACAATAAAGGAGCTAGTAAAAGGATTTGAAAATCAACTCAAAGGTATTTCCAAACTAGGTAAAGGTGGTTAAAATATATTAAAAAATGGCAAGAATGTACTTAAATACGATTCTGCTGAGTACTGTGGAACGAATCTAGCTTATTATATTGATCCTCTATTGAGTTATCTTGATAGTAAAAAAGAAAAGATGGATACGGATTCAGTAAATTACAAGCCATCACACCCTTTATATGTAAACCAAATACCTGTAAAAACATTATCTAGTCATTTAAAGCAATCTCCTTTAAAAAAAAGAAAAGTTGCTCCATTAACTATAATATCAGATAACCCTAATGACACTCATGGAGAGCTACTTAACATGTAGAGTCAACTCAATTAAACTATTACGTCCCCTCTCTCAGACATCAGTGGAAATAAAACCACTCTTTTCAAAAGTAATTTAAACAATTCGAAAGCTAACCCTAACCGTTAATCAATAAAACTCTGTCAAAATGAAAAAATTGCTGGAGAAAGCAACCAAGCTGGAGATTTATAAAATTGTAGCGAAACAGAAATTGATGATAATGATGATGTCGATGATATCCATTATTAATTTTGAATGAAAATAATAGCTTAACTTTTTAAAAATTTCAAATTTTTACAGCTCCTTTATAAGAAATGAATTCTTTACACCTTACAAATGCTTGTTTTATTCATAATAGACAAATTTTAATGAAAGATAAAAGCTGAAATGTTTGGAATTAATAAAGGAATGAAAGTGGATATTATATATTAGATATTTATAGATATAATACGTTAGTTAAAACGGGAGGATTATGATAACTCACACATAGTTAGAATGTAAAAGAGATGATGAGATTTTCAGTTTAAACTAAAAAAAAAAAAAATAAGAAAATTGAATCTAATGAATAATAACAAATTTGAACTATAAAAGAGAATGAATGAATTAACTAACAATTTATTGTATTTATTAAAATAATTTGACCGATAACGAGAATTAATAAACAAAAAAAAAAAAGAAATTTCTATCTATCTTTTCTATCTTATTTCTTATGCATTTTATAATAAAAATTAATTATCACTTAAGCAGCAAACAAACAATCAAACATTTATTTTACGATTTCTTGCATGTTTTGTGGTTTTATTAATTGATTACTCAAATATATTTTATTGCCATAATGACATACATATACTTGCTCATTTTTACTAAAATTCAAATCAAGATATGCAATTATCATTTATTTTTACAAAATATTTTTATGAAATTCTTCTAATCCATATTCGATACTAATAATATTTTGCCTTTTAAATGAATTCCACTTAGTCTCATATTTATTTTAAAAGTCAAATTTATGAATATGGAAATAGCACATTGATCGTAGAAAATTTTTAAAATTAATCAGAAAAATATTTAAATTTTTCCTTGTTTCGTTTTATTTTCCTTTCAGAATTTATTAGATTTAATTAGTAAGATAATAGTATCTATTGGTAAGAAATGAAAAGAATTGTCTTAGCTTATATAAATAACAATTTTTCTGCTAACATGTTACAGTATACAACCAGAAAAAATTTTTTACATTAAATAAACTATTCTTTTCTGCTGATATCTTAGAGTTTTTTATCAACCAATTTATCTAAAACCTAAAATTAAATAAACTATTTTTTTGCTGATATGTAAAGTATAAAATCAGCCAATTTACCTAATATTAAATAAACTATTTTTTTTCTGCTAGCTACAATTTAATGATTTTTGTTGTCATTAGGGAAGATTAATTATCAAAAATCAATATGAAAGAAATTGGCAATTTTAAGGGAGTTAAATTTTATTTCATTTAAAGATCTTTCTTTCGTGTCTTATTCTTTTATATTACTCTGTTAACGTTAAATTTATACTCTCATTCTTGAATTACATCTATTACTCGACATTACTGTAATGAACATTTCCTAAATATATTAACTTTTTAAATATATTAAAAATATCTAAAAATTTTGTATTAACAAAAATAACAAAAATGAAAAAATGTAGTAAAGTTTATCCTTTGATAAATTAAACCTCTCTTCCAAATAAAAAAGACTAAAGTAATTTATAGAAGAAAAAATTTCTATTCCATATTTATATTTACTAAAATTTATTAATATGCTTTTGAAAAGAAGAAGAAAAGAGCTGATTTAATTAAATTTAAAATACGCTAAAAATTGATAAAAAAACTCTAAAGTTGAGTTTAATTTTTCCCCATTTTTTTTTTTTTTTTTTTTTTAACTTTTCATATAATTTACTGATGGGGTTTATACTCTTTTTAATAAATAAATTGGATGATCAATAACACTTCAAATACTGATAGGAATATTTCAAAAAATATCACTGTAAATTAAAAAAAAAAAAATAGAGAGCAATAATTAGAAATTTACAAGTTTTTTGGGAGTGAAATCTAAAGAAAGATAGGATTTAAAGAGAATTGAAAGTAATTTATGTGTAATAATTTATTAAAAATAAACTTAGTTGCATTATAAATAAGATATAACTTTGTTAACAATTTTTTTATGGCATTTTAAATATAAATTTGTTATTTTTAGATAAGGGTGAGTATTATGAGTGAGAGAATGAGAGAAAAGAGAGGAAAAGAAGGAAGGAAGGAAGGAAGAAAGTTGTTTTGTGTATTTATTAATTTATATTCTTATATTTGATAAGGTAACTTTAATATTTCTTAATAAACCTGTAAACAACTTTTTAGAGTTAGATACCCAAGCTTACTGATTATTAGAAATGATCTTTATTTTCTTAGTTTTTTTAATAACCTCTTCATTTGATAGATTCTATTTCTGGAAATTAGTCAGCAATTTGGAGGTGGGTTACAATAAATCTATCACCAGGATAATAAAGCTCAAATGCAAATACATAAGACTCCTAGAGGTTAAGAGTTTTAAATTTCTCCTTAGGAAGAGTGTTAACGTTTTCATAGTTAGGGTAATCAGAGTAAACAAACACTTTCTGTGCGATACAGAAATGAATTTCTATTTCTTTATATTTTTGTCTAACACCTTGTGTGTGTAAGTGATTGCCTTTAGTTTTAATAGCACCTGCTCTGTCATCCTTCTAAGTGAAAATGACTTCTTGTTAATGCATGTATTATATATCCTTAATTTAAGTGGGAACTAAACCACAGAAATAATGGAAGTTGTTGTTTTTTGTTTCAACCCTTAAGCGCATTACATAAATCAATTCATTCATGATAGGGATATTCAAGTATGCAGAGGAGTAACCTTACTATACTTACTTAAAAACAGCATTTTTCTGATCATCTACTCCTACTACACTTGCACAATGACCATCCTTAAAATTGGTCTTAAGGAAAGAAAGTTTCATTTTACGTTCATCTTAGGTTTTAAGCAATTCATTTATCTAGCTCATTCTCAAGAGTTTTTGTAAATCTAATTAAGTAAAAGAAATAATTTAGTTTAAAAAAAATAGCATAAAAATAAAAATATTATAATAGTATGGTAATTTATTGATTTAAAAATCATCGAATTTGATTAGCCAGCCTCAAAAAGAAATCAGGGAGAAGGCAAATTAATTATACTTCCAAAGATTATAGAAAAAGAAAAATCTTCTAATTTTAAACAATTTCTTCTAAAACTCATCAAAACATTCAATTTTTAAAAAATATTTTTCTCCTCTTGGCCATTTATTTACTTGCTTTGCAAACTTTTTAGAACCACTTTTAATAAATAAGGTTGTAATTGATAAATTTATAAGTGTAAGGCCCTTAAAAAAGATTTGTGGTGGGAATATAAATAAAAATAATAAAAGAATCAGAAACATGAGAAAGATTTGATGATATTCATAAATTCTTTAATTAATCTTTACTTTGAATTAAGGAGGGACCTGATTACATATTTTATGTTTTAGTTGATGTAACTGGAGTACTGACAGGGCTGTAGCTTTAATCTAAGGAGTTTTAAATATTGTTTGAGGAAATAAGTTAGCCGATTTAAGAAAACTCATCGAGCTGCTGCTAAGTAAAATTATCAAATGTTAAAGGTTATCTGCCCTACATGAAAACTTTATCAATAGGAATCCTTGAAAAATAAGTTTTTAGTTTACTTAATCTCTATCGAAGCTCTCTTAAAAAAAAAAATCACTACAGAAGTTGAATTTATTAGAAACAAGTTTCATAATGAGATCTATTTAAGGGTGTTATTCATCTACAAGCTTTTCCTCAAAGGTACTACTGAATTATGATGTTGGGGTAATGGTAGATTAATAGTCTTATATGTCTTCTTCGTTGTCGAGGATAAAGAAATTTATTTACTTTATAGATTCAAGTATTCTCTATTCGATTTCACTAGGTTTTTCAAAATCAAATAAACAATTCAACTCTTCGTGTTACTTTATAGCCAACGAGAGTTTATCGGTATTATATTAAATAGCATCATGCTTTTTACTTAATGAATTCCACTAATCTTTATTAAGACTATTATTGTTCATCATTAGTATTTAAAATTAAAGTTTTGAATGTATCCAATGAAGCAGCCTCTTCATATATCTGTCTTACTGTTGTATTTGTATCGCAGTAGACCTAAGCTAAGTAGAGCATCTACTACTTATTACTCTCTATACTCTCCTTTATTTTTCTCTCTAATTCCTCAAAGTATTTTTCAATTTTTGAACAAATCTCCTTCTTAGGGTATTTGGGCTCTGTCTAATTGAATATCTTTATAGCCTTCTATAAAATATTATCTTAGTCGTTCAAAGGAGGCCACTTCTCCAAAACAGTTTTTTCTTCAGCGGCTTCTATAATTTCTTAGATTGTCAAAAGAGATAAAGGTTAGATATTCTCAGTTGTGAGGCATTTCATACACTTCAAGATTTGGTTTTACTTATGAAATAAGTCACATTAAACTGCTTCCAACTAATATCTAGTATGGATAGGACAGAATCTATGAATTGTCGGCATAATGTGTGTGTTTGTGTTAGAATTTTAATGTAAATTTGTTTTTTTTATAAAAACAATTTATTCGAATCCTGATGGATGTATTTATTAATAAATCTTATTATTTATTTTTTTTTTTTTTTGAGATTTAGATTATTTTTTTTTTTTCACTTTTTTTTTGTTTTTTTTTTATCATAATAAAGTTTGGGTGCTTCTCTCACTCTCATAGCTTTAAAGCATCTTAAAAGTCAATTAGTCCTCCCACTATAAATTAATTAAGGAATACCTCAAAATTCAAAAACCTTATTAATTTGATTAACCAGAGAAAAAGAATAAGGAAAGAATTTAAGAGAAATTTTTATTTAATATTTTCTTCCCTATTCAATCTTGATAATAAATATTATTTATTTGATAAATTCTAATCAGATTTTTTTTTATGAATCAAAGGAAAGTTCGATGCATATTTGCTATTCTAAAATATTATTACTTTCTTATTAGAAAAATTTTTATTTCTAAATCAAATATATCCATCTTAATATATAAACTCTTTCATAAATATTACTTCTACTTCTGTCTTAAAATCAATTTTATAATCTGTATCCTTTGATCAATAATCTCTCCCATATACGGTTTTATTACACTTCCAGCATTAGATGAATATTATGCTATGCTATTTAATATTAAATTCTCCTATAGAAGTCTTTGAAACCTTTAATCCTATTTCATCGTATTATTAATGATAATACGCAATTTAATTAAAATACCACCTATACTTCTTTCTGCTGTTACTATCTCCATTATATTTGCATTATAAATCTATGCTTATTCATTAATTATAAACCCTTAAATTTTACATAATCTATTTTTGTATAAAAAACCTATCAATAAAACAAAATAATTTTAACATATTTATACAATTTTATTTGATAAAATTCATTGGTTTATTTAATTAATTTATCTATCAATTTCTCTCTAAAGAAATCTAAATTATTCTTAATAAATTTTTAGCCTAAATTTCAAATAATGTTGCCTATTATTATAAGGAATACGTAATCATTAATTTGGTTTGTCATTGTATAGATAATCACTTTTATTACAAAATCTCTTTATTGTATATTATCAGGAATTTCAAAGTTAAAAACATTAGTATTATATAACGTTCAAATAAAGAAATATTTTTACTTATAATTAAATTTAAAAAAAATCGTCATTTTTTGTGAAGTAAATAACCGATTTTGTAGAACTATTTTGGGAAGAAATATTTAGAAGAGCTTTTCCTTCCTAACTTTATAAAAGAAACCCAATTAGTTTGAATTTAAAATTAGAGCAATCTCTTTAATATTCTTTAATTATTATATTGAAATTGAAAATTAGAATTAAATAATCATAAAAGGAATAAAAACAAACCCATTTAAAAAATATTTAAGAAAATAAAAGTTAATTGGTTAATTTTAGAGATTAATTACTTACTGAGATATATTAATTATTTTTGATTCAAATTGGAATAAATAATTGATAAAATGAATAAAATTATAAAAAGGATTTGCTAAAAAAAAAATAAATAATTATAAATATATCTTTTTTTTTTTAAGAAGTCTTTCATCTAGTGTTTATCAACCATTAAAGAGATATTTTATTCATAAATTCTTCTAGAATACTAAAGTTTTTGTAAAATACATTTATTCAAAAATGAAATTGATTTCTTTAAAATAAGGATAATTTACAATTATTTATAAAATTCAAAAGGCAAATTTGTATTGCTATCGTCAATTTACTTTTTTTATATAAGTGATAGATAAATAGTGATAGGTGTAACCTATCATTATTTATCTACCATAAAAATTAATATAATAATATTATTTTTATATAATAGTATTTTATTTATAATTTTATATTTTGTTATTATTAAATTATAAAAAGAATTAGAATTTTAATTATTAACAAAATTAGAATTACAAAAATAAATAAATAAAATTAATAAATTCTAATCATATTATATATTAAATTAAAATATCTGAAACAATAAAAAGTAAAACAAAAACAATATAAATGCAAACATAAACTATTAATTATAATAAAGACATAAATAAATTAATAAAATGAAAAATAAATTTAATTAATATATTTAAAATTAATCTACAAAAATAAATACATAAAATAAAATACTAATAAATTATAATTATAATTTTTAATTTTTTTTTTATTTGATTTGATGCTGCAAAAACAAAATTTGAGAGCAGCAATATCTGTAATTAACGTTATGTTCTTTTTAAAACTTAATTTGTATGTAATTCTTCTTTTTGGTAATACTTGTACAATTAATTGACCTGACCATCTTTGAATTGTGAAGATAATTTCAATATATTTCAAAATTGGTTTAAGAATAGCTTTTACTTTTATTAATAATATTAATTTTTAAATTATTAATAATTAATAATATCTATTTATATTATTAGTTATAATTAGGATTATTTAATCAGTAATTGATTTACAATCTATAATTTAATTATTTACAAATATATATTTGTATATTGTCTTTAAAAGGTAGAAATCATTTGATGGAGGAAATTGTTGCAAAACTATAGGAAGATTAAAGTGACAAGAATATTTTAACCAGAAAAAGTGTTAGTAACTAAGAAGATGATAAATAATTAAGATCGTTACGCAATTAAACAGATCCATAATAAGTAAATTTGAAAAAATGTGCTGACCAAGAATACAATTATAGATAGAATACTGATGGTAATGAAAGTGAAAGTAAATCACTCACTTAAAGAGATAGCTTAATTGATGAGAAGAAGGAAAAGAAAAAGGGATTATTTCAAGAATATTAAGAGCGTTGGAGTAAAAACAATAGAAACATTTTCAGAAAATTGATTATTTGGAGAGTAGGAGATGATGGAAAGATAGAAGATTAGTTAAAACTAATGATCACTTATCTTACTATAATATTCTCTCTCATTTTATTCATTTCTGGATCTATAACATCCTATTCATTTAACTATACCAATAAATAAACTATAGAAGATAATATCCTCAACTAAGGTAAGAATGGATTTTACTCTCCTTCTTTCATACTTACTAGAATTAGAAATATGGAAAAGAATTCTTTTATTTTAATAAATCATTTAACAACTTTGATTATTTAGCTAATGAATATTATTATTTTAAATAAAAAGCAAGGAATATACTTGGGAATTCAATAATGTAATATCAAATTAGACTGAAGAGGTCTTTGCTGGATATGAGTATATTGTTACATATCTTAGTGATATATTCTTAGCTAAATTAGGTGTAAGCAATAAGCTCATAGACTTTGATACAATTTAGAAATTTCCACTAAAAGGCCCAGGTAAAATGCATTTTAGAACTGACCCTTAAGATTAATGTAAGCTATACACAGGAGTAACAGGAAAATTTAATTAAATTAAAATTTAATATTTATAGAATAATACAATCTTTTTTTTTCTGTTTTCTTTATCATAAATAAAGGATATTTAGTTAATAAAAATGAAAAAAAATATGAGATACTTAAAATCAAAATATTATATTAATTTAATTATCTTTTATTTTTTTTTTAGACTGCTTTGAAATTTGATAAAATCAGTTTAGAATGTACAGATTGGTATGAATATGATGTAAATGCTATTCCAAGTGTACATAAAGATGTTTATTAGGAATTATTCCATCTTAAAAGCTAATTGACAGCTTAGATGTTTTAAATTATATATTAGAAGAATAATTTATTGATTACTTTACAACTAACATCTAGAATATTTATTTTGGAATTGAACAAAGAATGACAATGGTTATGTTCCCAGGCTTGTATTTAGGTGAGCTAAGCAAATATAATATGTTCATACGTCCATGGTATGAAGGAACTAAAAATCTACATTTATCTGCCATAGATAATAAAGTTTATAGGGTAGTCACAAAGCCATACTAAGATGCCATTTTGAACAGTAAAGTTGTCACACTTTCAAAGTCTATTATATTGCCGAATGAATAAGATACTAAGAAGAGGAATGAAGTGGGTAAAGGTCAATTTCTAGGTGTAGCTAGTGTTGATATTGTTCTAAAGAACTTCCAATCAATGTTTGAGGATTTACACTTTTACAATACAGGTAATTAATTCATTCAAATTAAAAAATAATTAAATCTTAGTAGACAATATGAAAATGTTTAGGAGATAATATTAAAATATAAATTAATATTTTCAGATAAAAGAAGATAGTTTTAATTATTTGCATTTAATTTAAGTAAATTCCACTCATCCATCCATGACTATCCTTAAATGAAAAGATTAAATCTTAGAACTTCCAAATTTATTTAAAAATTTTTTCACATTTAAACATTTATGCTCTATTTATTTTAACTAGGATACTTTATGATGGTTGATTTCAATGGATACCCAATAAATGAACCAGTTGAGTTTCGAAAGCAAATAACAAATGACGGAGAGATATAAATGTCTGATAATGATGAAATAAATATAAACAAACTTCTAAGCTAATCAGATTGGCAATAAATTTAATAATAAGTTGCAGCAGAAGATAATGAAGCTGGATATACTTTAATGGAAGCAACCACTTTGTAAAAGTTAGATATTTTAATTGCCATTAAGGTAAATAGTATGAATTATTATCCAAATTAGAGCATGGTTAATCTAATAATAGTCCCTAAAAGTGAAATTTATGGAGAGATTAAAAGATAAAATGATGAAAATTTAAAAAATTTAATGATTTCTAGCTTTGTTTCTTTTGGCTTATTCTTTATACTTTCTTTAATCTGTTCTTACTTGATTAAGAAGATGATGGGAAAGATGGTATAATCAATTACTGAATTAAATTAAAGTGCTTTGAATTTGATTGATAGGTAAGATACTTCTCCTACTCAAAGAAAAGATAATAGTTTAGTGAACTAATCTAATATTTAAACAAAAGAAGGTAATAAAATCAGATAAGAAGTCATGTAGACTCTTGACAGGATACAAAAAAGAAAACTCAAAGTTAAACTATTTAATAATTAGTGAAAGGATTTTAAAATTAATTATAAGGAGTTTCTTAATTGGGAAGAGGAGAGTAAAACATACTTAAGAATACAAAGAGCGGATTAATATACGATAAGGGAAAATATTCAAACACTTAAGTGATCTAATATATAGATCCTCTTATAACCTACATCAATTAAAATGTAAAGGAAGTAGGAATTGAATAAGATGCTAATAATCAAACTTCAATATCCGAGAGAATCAATATCATTAATTCCTTTAATAATTATCATTCAAACTAAATTTCTATAGAAAGTGAAGGTGATAGCCTCTTGCCTGATTCTAATCCTAAATTTTTATAAAGAAAATTTTAGGGTAACTCTTAGTAAATATTTAATACCCATACATTAGATCTTGTTGAGGTAAATGAAGAGTGATAAAATCAATGCTAAATTTACAGTATTTTCTTCAATTTTCTACAGATATAATATCTAGAAGGTAAAAAAAGCACTAATTTTAAGGAATTTAAATAAAAATATACCAATTAAATTTCTTTAAATTGAAGTAATAAGGATATTTTAGATTAATTTTTGATTATTTATATGGTATTGTTAGTGGAAAAGGAAATAATTCCTTAAAATACATAGCAATAGCTATCATATTTACTTAAAAAAAAATACAAATTTATAATAAAAAAATGTGTGTTTATTGTAATTTATAAATTAAAAGTTATTTAATTTAGTCTGATCGATCAGCATTAAACTATTTTGATTGATTTTCTCTTATTTTAAAAAAATTTAATTTGAAAAATATATTAATATTTAAAATCTTTTTATAAGAAATTGCTACCTTACAAAAAATAGCTTAACTGATATTAAAATTTAAGATTTAATAATGTAATATTATGGTTATAGATAACTTTACATAAATTCTATAAAATCAATATTAAAACAATAATTAAAGAGAATTATCAACCTAACTAATCCTAACATAAAATAAATTGGTTTAATAAATAAATGAAATATGCAATGAATAATTATTTAGTTTTGGTAACAATATTTAATCATTTATGTTTAAAACTAATATAAAAATTATGGCAAATAGATTGATATAATTTTGTTTCTAAAAATATCAAATAAGACTAGTTAGTGAATGAACAAAAGTTTTTTAATTTTTTTTTATCTAAAAGAAATTATGTAGTATACTTATTAACTCATAGTTAGTTAGATAGATGGAAGTAGTTTTTCACCTTACCAATTATAAAGAAGCTAAATTCTACATACCAAGATTTTATGAGCTAGAATCCAATTTACTATTAAGATATATTATTTGCTTAAAAAATTGTTAGCTTTTAATATTTTAAGTTAAAATTACCAATATGCTTTTATTTCATTACTAAAAGCTAATATTTACTTTTGTTTTAGTAAAAATTAAATTAAGGATGGTATCATCAACCTAAAAAGAAAAATTAACATTTTCTATTGTAACTAAATTATATTGATTTATCTTCTTAAACCTCATTGGAGCTTCATTCTAGGGAACTTAAGATTCCTATATTACCTAATTTTTAACTAAAAAGCTACTCTCCTAGAAAAGAGGATTTCGAAATATATATTTTCTATTTCTTATGGGGTTTTAAAATTCTTCTATATTATAAAATTTATTTAATTAGAGATATAGCAAAAAAAATAATTCTAATACTATCTTAGGATAACCAATACTTTCTATTATTTATTCTTATTCACATCCTCTAAGAATTGTGTAGACAAATAATTTTTTAAATCTTAATTCATTTGAGAGAGTTTCTTAATAGATTTAATACTTAAACTTAAATTCATCATAAGAGGTAATTCTTCTTGAATTTAATACCTCTTCCTAAAAGAAAAGGGGTGATAAATGTATTACCATATTTAAATTTGTGGAAAACTCTCCTTCAATAATATTTCTATTTTTAAATGAAAAAATGTTTAAAAACGTTAATTGGTTGAACAACTTTAATCCTGACCATAATTAATTTAATCTTGTTAAAATAAGAGATTTCTTAATAAATGGAACTATAGTTATAGTTGAACATCTTTATTAACTTAGAAGAGTAGTTTGGAGGGACTTATGCCTTTCTTAAAAACATGTTTTCCCTCAATTTCATGATCATTTTCTTATTTTATTCAGTAGAAAGATTACCTTTGACCTTTAAAATTTTTTTCTTTGCTATATTTCTTTCTTAATCATAAATAATTAATGAATATTTGTTAATTTAATAAAATTAATATATGAGAGTAAACTTTACTTTTTACAATAATAGAGAGCGTTTATTCCTCTAATTAATATTTATAAATTAATTTTTATTTTTATAATTAATAACTTTTTAAGAATTTATCTGAATCACTCCATTCAAAATTTAAAGAAGATGATAATTAGTATAATCAAAATTATCTAATTACCATTTAAGTACATTGAGTTGAGTTGCCAATATCTTATTTCTAATATTTTTCGATAAAAGCAAGTAATTGTTCAAAAATAATATATTAACATTTTGATAAAGAAAAATTCATGTTTAATAATTAGATTTTAAAAAGTAGATAAAAATTTTGATGGTTTTGTTAATTTAATTGTTAAAATCCACTAAATCTATTATTTTATCAATCTTTGTGTTTTTTTTTTTTTTAGGTGATATTAGAATGGATTTCTTAATATCTGATCAGTAAATCTTGATATTCTTTTTTTAATGGAATTATTAAAGTACTTTTAAATTTAATTTTAAGTATTGATCATAATTTGAATTAGGGTTAGTATAGTATTTCCATAAATTTTTGAAGGTAATATAAAATACTTTTTTAATTTATACAAGTTTTTAGACTTATAGTAAATGGGGCAAATTAAAATAGATATAAATATAACAGATTAAATTCTCAAAAAAAAATGATTTTTTTTTTAGACATTTAAAGGAAGTGATTAGATTTATATTTTTTGCTTTATATTGAGGAATATATATAAAAATAAGAATACTATGATAGATTATTTAAAAGTATTTATAAAGAATTTTATTTTATGCTTAAATTCAAATGTTTGCACAAATATTTGATAGTTATTTTACAACAAATAAATAATATTAAAAAAATAATTTTTTATACTCTCAATATAAGATTTTTTTTTAAATGGAAGGATAATTTCAGCAGTTAGTATTCTTAAAATGTCAACTTAAATATAAGAATTTATATTTTAAACAAACATGTATTTATTATGCTTTACAATTAAAAAGGGATCCTAATAATAATAATAATTTATAAAGCTTATATTCCTATTTATAGTAATGAAAAAATATATCCGTATCCTATTTTTAATTAGAGAAGATCTTCATTCTTACTTCTGATATATAGGCCACTTTTTATAGTTATTTCATTTTTAGAATGAATAGTTTAAAATAATCAATTTATTAGAATAATATAATGGCTGATTTATAAATTGTATTTTTATCAGTAAAAATATTTTCTTTCTATCATCTCAACAAAAATTTAGCATATAATATTAAAACAAAGTTTAAAATGTGAATTAAGAAAAAGAAAATATTGACAAAAAATATAAAAATTCTAAAAAATTGCAAAATAGTCAGATGAATGAAGAAAAATAATTATTAATTTATAATAATGCATTATAATGCTTTTTTCTGAATTAAATTTCTTGATAAATAAGAAATTTTATGAAGTTGCAGGTTGATTTAAGAAAGAGTTTAGAAACGAATTAATCAATTCTATAGTAAAAAAAAAGCTAAATTAATATGATAAAAAGAAAGAAAACACAAAACAAAAAGTAAAAAATAAAATAAGTTTAAACTGATAAAACTGAATAATAAGGATAAAAAATATAAAATAATTAAAAATATAAGCGATATTTTAGAAAATAAGAAATTATATTAGTGATTTTAGATTCCTATTTATATTTAATCTTTCCCCTATGTTTTCTTTGTAATTATAAAATTTGCCTAAAGTGGATTGTTTATTCTTCCTGAGGGTTTCCACATTAGATAGATTTTACTATTTTTAATTTAATATGATAAAAGATAGAGATTAGAAGTATAATTTGTAATATTCTTACAATTAGTGGGTTGAATAACTTAACCATTTGTGGGCATGAAGTGATAGTTTTAATTTACTCATTCTCCTTGACTCATATTTATAATAATATTCATAATAGTGAAGGGTCTAGTTATCACTCATTAATCTTATCATTTCTTTTTAAAAAGAGGAAAAATAAAAGTCATAGGCTTTATTATATGAAAATAATTGCTTTATTCATCTGAATTTTTTATCTTTATCCAAGCTTTTATTGTGAATTTTAATACATTTCATAAAAAATTGATTGTAATTGATTAATACTTTTCATCCCTTTAGTATAATTATCCTGCTTGTAATTTATGAGCATCCCGCAATTATTTTAACTTATACCCACCATTATTATTTGAGCACATTTGTTTAAACAACAAAGAAATCAAAAGGAAAATGAAGAGATTTAAAAAATCTATTAAAAGATGTTTGTAAAATAAAGAGTAGAGAGTCAAGGTTTATACTAATTACTTCTTGTAAGCAATAAGAAAAGGAAATGACTAATTTTGCTCTTTCCCTTTCAATAAAATGAATTATTAAGCCATTTTATGATACTCATTAATATTTTTAATTTATACATAATCTAATAAGCTATGTGTAGAAAATATGAGTACATTTACTTTAAGTTTTCAATATATAAAATATGATAGCGGTATCAAGAAATTTTATCCTAACTTTAAACAATAAGGTCTTATAGCAATACATTTTTTTAAAATACAATCAATAAAGTATGGACAACCTTTCTTCTCTCAATTTTTTGCAATTATTAAGGTATGGAATCGGTTTTTAAAATAAGGAAAATTAATATTATGAGTTTCTTAATACTAATAAAATTTGGAATGTTAGATTAGATTTTTGTAAGAAGGAAATAGATTGTAATGCAAATGCTGGTACTTGCACTGCCTGTGATGGTACAAGATAAAGTGTTGCAGGAACTGATACTCCTATAACAGCTTGTGTTAGTAAAATAGGATATTTTGCTGCTAATAATGATAACTCAGCATGCACTTAATGCAATGCAACTCGTACTACTGCAGCTATTGGTAAAACTTTAGCATCCGATTGTATATGTAATTAAGGATATTTCTCTGCTGTAACTGATAATTCAGCATGCACTCAATGTCAAACTACACGTACGACAGTTGCTGCTGGTAAAACTTTAATTTCTGATTGCATTTGTAATGCTGGTTATGCCTCTACCTTAACTGATAATACAGCTTGTACTATATGCGAAGTAGGTAAATTCGCCGCACAAGGAGCTACAACTTGTACTAGTTGTGAAGCTACTCGTACTACTGCTGCTACGGGAAGAACTCTTGCTTCTTTGTGTATATGTAAAGCTGGTTATGCCTCTGCTACAGCTGATAACACAGCTTGCACAATATGCCCATTAGGTAAATTCGCCACTCAAGGAGCAACAACTTGTACTAGTTGCGATACTACTCGTACAACTGCTGCTACAGGAAAATCTCTAGCTTCTGATTGTATATGTAATATGGGATTTTTCTCTGCTGCAGCTGATAATTCAGCATGTACTCAATGTGAAACTACCTTACTACAGTTGCTGCTGGTAAAACTTTAGCCTCTGAATGTATTTGCAATATTGGATATTTCTCTGCTGCAACTGATAATTCAGCATGCACTCAATGTCAAACTACACTTACTACAGTTGCTGCTGGTAAAACCTTAGCTTCTGAATATGTTTGTAAAGCTGGTTCTTCCTCTGCTGCTACCGATAACACCGCTTGTACTCAATGCGCTGCTAATAACTGGTCTGCTTAAGGAGCCACTACCTGTACAGCCTGCACTAATAGCGGTACTTCTACTGCAGGTTCAACTGCTGTTACTGATTGCAAGTGTGAAGGAGCTACAGCTATTGATGATGGTACCATTGCATGTACTAGTACAAATTCATTATCTTTAACCTATGCTGCATCTTTAATTCTAGTTATAGTAGCCTTCTTCTTCTGATTAAGATAATACTATTCTTAGTTACTATTGGAAACTCTTTATTTAGAGCATTATTATGTGTTATTTATGTTGATTATGTTGGAAATAGTAAAAAAAATTTAAGATTTATCATAATAAACTTACATTTTTAAATTTATTATATAATGATTAGAATTTTTTCATTTTTAATTATAAATTACTGAGATATAAATATAATTTACTTACTGATATACTTTATAGCTTTATCTATTAAATTATTAGAAGGATATTAGTTATTAAATTTATATTAATATGGGTTATCGAAATTCTTCTTTTTCATTTTTTTAAGCAAATTCTTTTTTTACATTTTATAAAAATCCTATGAAGAAATTCCATTTAAAATATAAATTTACAATTAAAAATACTGCACTATTTTTAGAATATCTTATTTAAATATTATTTTAGTAAATTTTAAAATAGTAAAATTTAAAATAGTAAAATTTAAATAATCAAGTCGAATTAAAATACTCTTTACTTAATACTACATATAAATTATTAAATAAATTATAATCAGATAAATCCATTTATGGTATTAACTCTAAGATATATTGGTGTGTTCAAAGAGTATAATTGTTTTAAAAATAATTCAATTTAAAATAAACATTTTTTTTTGGCCTTAATATAATCGTGTACGAAATAATTGTTAACTACAGTATATAGCAAGTATTAATAAAACCATTATTTAATGTTCAAGAAGCCATCAAAATGATATAAATCTTAAATAAATTTAAGAATTTGTTATTTTAATATATTTTTTTTATTATTAAAAAACACTTTAGATAATCAAAATTTTAATAGAATTAATATAATTTTGCCTTTAAAATATTATGAAATTGGTATTCTTTCCCTAAGCTGATAAAATAAAACGTGATTAAATTTATTTAGAGTAAAATCTCAAATATTAAGAGATTAAATCTAACTAAGTATTATCACATTATTATAGAAAAATTTGGAGTTATTTTTGGAGATAACTCATTGTATTTTCTTAGATAGTTAGTTATTTTTTTTAAAAAATTTTATTTTAAGTTGAGTAAATTGCAAATTATTTATTTATACTTCATGAAAAGTATCATTATTTTATTTAAAATTTTAAAATAGATTTTGAAATTATATCAAGGTTTTCCTTAAATAGTTAGTTTATAAAGATGATAGTTAGTTTCTTTCTCATAATAGATAATAATAACGCATGAATGTAATTAAATTTTCTTTCAATTCTTGATTATAGAGTAGATAAAAGTAATTAATTGTAAAAATTGATTGTTATAAGCCTATCTCCCATCTATTAAATTAGAGTGATTTTTAATTCATTAATACTAAATTTAAAGCCATTCATTAAAAATCTCTTTTTTGGATATAAAAGTATATTTGGGCTTTACTTATACCAACATGAAATCTTAACAAAATCTTTTTTGTTCAATTTAGGATTTGGATTTTTAAATACATATAATTCATAAATTTATAAAATCAGTTTTATGGAGGAGATTGATTTAAAGGATTTATGATTCAATTATTTTCCTGAATTTCTACTATCCACAGATTTATTTCAATGGCTAATTTACAAATTCATTCTTAAATTCAAAGAAAATCTGAGTGAAATTTTCTGAAAATTAATATACATATGTAAAATATAAAATAAGGAATTCAAGTATGAGGAGTAGAAGAAATTAATCTCAAGTTTAACCTTTAACTGGTAACTCACCCATAAGGTAAAATGAAAAAAAGTTTAACCTTAGAGGTTATTAATAAGTAAGGTTAGTAAATTGAATAGGGTACATCTTTTAAGCTATTAGATAATCTATCTTAACTACCTCCTTTTGAGCTAATCTCAACTAAACCTGGATAGACTAATTTACAATCAACATCATAAAAGGTATTCACAGAGTCAAACGTTCAAACAATAGTAGAATTATAATCCCCACCACCATTAAACAGTAGTCATGAAAATCTAAACTAAATTAACTAAAATGAATAAATCAAAGATAAATTTATGATTCTGGTGCTAATAATAGGTTTAGCTTCTTACATTGGGCTAGGATTATACGCTATTTAGATAAGTAACCCCTACTAAGAGATAAAGGATAGATACAATGAGGACGAAAAGGTAGTTGTAAAAGGATTCTTTAGTGTAATTATAGCTTTTTGCATTACTTTTATAGTTGGATTGTTATTAAAACCATTCCTAAGAAGAAACTTTAAACTAACTTTATAAATTTCGCTAGTATTATCTGCTACTATACTTATTGCATTGGTTTGTTATTCTTTCTATATCAGGTAATTAGCCCTAGGAATTGTTTCTGCTATAGCTACTCTATTAATAATAATAATAGGTTACTAATATTTTCAGAATATTCATGTACTTAATTCAGTTGGATAAATATCTAACTTCTTTAATATCTTATAGTTTAGATACATAGTCTTATTGGTATCAATCACTTTACTTATTTTAATATCTATCTCTTTCACCATTGTAGTCGTCACTAAAATACTGTTTTCTGTTTATGATAACCCTAATAACTAAAAAATTCTATAAATTTCTTTGCTGCCGCATATATTTTTTTTATCTTATTGGATTAATAATACTCTCATTTCTTTCTATTCCTTTGTAATAGCCCGCCATGCTTCATAATTTTTCTATAACTATAATAATACTTAATAAAATGAAATACGAACAATTAGCAATCAAAATAATTAACAATAAAATACAAACTTGTTAAGTATAGCAAATGAGAAGAATGATCTTATAAATGGAGATAATCAACAGCCCTCTTTGAATAGTGTGGAATCTAATAGTGAAAATTTAAAAATGGATGGCTAATATAGAAAGGAAATAAATGTAAATTAAAATAGAACTCCTTCCTAGAGTAATATAACTAAAGATATAAAGGAAAATAATATAGAGAATCTCACAATGAATTTGAATACTAAAAGGAAAGAAAATAGAAAAATAACCCCTTTAAGTATGAAAGAGGATAAAGTTATCAAAGCTAATGATAACATTGCAGCTGAAAATATTACTGATGAAGCCCAAACAGAAAGTATTAAAGAATCTCTTAAATTAGGGATGAAATAATTAGGAAGTATTGCTTATTGTAGTTTAGTAAGCTAAGTTGTGGAATTTATTTTTCTTATATTAACTGTATTAATATATGGAAGTGGCTTGGTACTTTTTATTCTCAGACACTTTAGGTAGTAAGAGAAGTAATTATTAAAGTAAATGGATATTTATCTATTATCAGAATTGCTTATGACTAAGCCGATTATTGTTCATCAATTAAGTTAGTTTCTTAGTAACTTCTTAAAAAAATTATTACTTTGCTCTAGCTATCTACTTTTCTAATTAAATCTCCCTAACGATTGAATTCTTTTGTTTCATCACAGGCTTTGCTTTTTGGAGTTACTCTTATTGTTTTAATCGACTATGATTATTGGTTTTTGATTTTTGTCTTCATTTTATTAATTTTTTGCATAACCAAAACAGCATCAAAGATTTCAGTTGTCAGCTTAACAACGATCCTCTTTTCATTTTCTACCTTTTTGATCTTTTAGCTACAAGTAAAAACTAATAATTAATGAAATCACAGAAATTCTAGTAAATTTATCTACATTTAAAGTAAGCAAAAATCTGATGTAAGAAGAAAAAGATATAGATGAACTTTATTGAGAAAAATTTGTAAATATTCCAAATAAAATAAATAAAAAGTACTAAATTTATGTTATGTTTTAAAGAAATTATTTAACCTATAAGAACAATTATAATATAAATGTCTGGATTTAGAAATTAAATAGGTAAATTAAAGATATTTTAAAATTCCTTTGATTCTTATTTTATTTGATGCAATTAATTTTGGGGGGAAAAAAGTTACTAAAAATATTAAGGATAATCATTCTTATTATTTCTTAAGCATCAATGAGTACTCCTTTATGATAATATAAATCCAAATATAATTAAAGGATCTAAAATCTTAATTTAATCTAAAAATTTTAGAAAAATGTAAATAGTTTTTTTTTTTTGGATTTTTCGTTTTAATTTTAAGGAATATTGAAGCTTTATATTATATATAAATTGTTAACTCAATCAATCAAATAATTTCATTAATATTTTTGATGTTTTTTTTAATTAATAAATAATTCTCCAAAATCTAAATATGCATGACTTAATAAATCTAAAGGAAATAAAACACAAAACAATGATTTAATAATAATAAATTATTTATCTGTTTATCATAATTTTGAAATTATATTGGCATATTTTATAACTAAATAAATTACTAATTACTCAAAAATAATTTAAAAATTATTAAAATACATTACATATCTAGCAAGTTATTATTTGACATATCTTTTTAATTTATAAATTTCTAAAATTTTGTTTATATCAATAACAATATTATCTTTCATATCTATTAATTAGAACAATCCCTACTAATTAATCAAATGAATCTTTAAAGGTATAAATTTAACAATGGTCTTTATAAAGTAAGATTATGTAAATAAAAAATAATGAATATCCTAATATTATTATTTATGATCACTTCTTCTTGTGCTTGCTAAAAATTAATTAAATTACACTTGAATTTAATACTTTAGATTATAATTAATTAAAAAATCCTCTAAAAATAATAAATTCAAGTAGAAATGGAATTAAATTTTATAGTATTAGGATATCTGACAGAAATCAAAAATTAATCAAATTTATAAAATATCTATCTGAATCTAAAAAGAAAGATACTCTTACAATGAAAAAGTTCATCCCTAGGACTAGTAAATATAATAAAATTAAAATTAGTGGAAAGTAATTGATCTTGAATGCTAATAAAAAAATAGGAAGAAGGTCCGCTCTCATATAAAAAAATGTAAACTCTTCACCAACTGGAATAATTAATTCTAATAGATAGGAAATAGTAGGATAAACTAATCCAACTATTACCTCAATTAAACATTTAAGAGGTGAAAATGACCTGAATATTCCAAATAGATAAAATGAAAATCCATCTGAGCAACAGAACAAATAAACTTAGACTTTAATTCCAGATAAATATATGGCAGTTATATTTGTATTAAAACTTCTTACTGTGGGTAGCTTTGGGAATTTATGCTTTTGAGGCAAGTGACCCCTTTTAAAAATAGAAAAAAAGCCCATAATTTTAAAAGAGAACTAAATAGTGAATGGATTGTACTCAGTTATAATTTCTTTTTTGCATAACTTTTATATTTGGTTTGGCACTTCAATACTTCTTGCTCAAAAATTCCTACAAAACTTTAGTAACCTCTCTGGCTTTATCTATTATTTGCATGATTGGGTTGACTATCTACTCTTTCTATTAAAAATATATTGCTTTAGGAGTTGTCTCTGCTATTTTTTCAGTTTTAGTTATAGCCATAGGATTGAATATCTATGAGAATTTAAGAATCCTTGAAAAAAATAGCTGAATTGTGTTTCTAATTTCATTTATTGAAAACAAAGTATTTAATTCTACTTATAAATGTTTCTTTAGTTGTTTTAATAGAGATTGCTTATTCTATTTTAGGTGTAATAAATATTATCTTTAGTCTTGCTGATAGCTAAGAAAGTTAAAGAGTACTTATCTTTTTTGGAGCTGCCTATTGTTTCTTATCATATTGGGTTATTGGATCAACTATAAACGTATATACTGTTTTGCCATCTCTAGAAAGTGTTGTAGGTGGTATTTTTCTACATCAAAAGTATAAGAAGAGAAAACTAAATAAAGGCCTAGAGATAGACCATATTATAAAATCCTAATAAAAATTAGGATAAAATAGAACCCTGTGCTGTTCCTGAATTAAAAAAAAAAATTATTCTGACAGAAGAATATAATCAAGAAGATAATTTTAAGCAAAATAAAGAATAGTGTAACCAAAACACAGATCAAGTTATAGAAGAGATTGAAATTAAAAAATACTAATTAACAATAAAGCGAAACTATTTTTATAACCATTTAAATAGCTCTAAAACACATTGGATCAATTACTTATGGAGGTTTTTTAAGCATGTTATTCAACTGCATATCTTTCATTTTTAGAGTACTTATATATGCAAGTGGGTTAGTATTCATATTTAGAGATGATACAAAATCATGTTTTTAGTATATAACAAGAATGAAAATTTACCTTTCTATTGTTAGAATGACTTATGATTCTTCTGATTACTGTGAAAGTTTTAAGAATGTGTGTCATTCCCTTTCAATTAAGAGTTATCATTTCATGTTTGCTCTATGGGGAATCAATTAAATTACAAATGTAACAGGTTTCTTCAGCTTAATTACAGGATTTGTGGTTGGTGTTGCTCTCATTGTAACTATAGATTACAATCAATGGTATATAGCTTGCTTATTTATATTCCTCTTATTTGTGGTAGTCAAACAAGGCTAATTATTAGTTATTGCTAACTTCTAAATGATAGTTTATTCTATGACTACATATTATGATATCGAAAAGAGAAAGAAACTGAAATAACACAATGAGAAGTATAAAAAAAAATCCAATAATTATTGAATGAAGCTTATAATCGCCAAAAAGAACACATAGATATAAAAGAGTTTTACTGAAATTTTATTTCAAATTATATTAAATTAATTAATTAATCAATTTCTATCTCCATTTCTTAGCCTTTCTTTGAATTATATTTTAGTGTGTTTATTTTACCTTTGAGATTTTTATCTTTGTATTAGGAATTCATCAAAATTCCTAAACATTCATTTTATATTAACCATCTATTATAAATGTTATCGATTTGTGGAATTACCTCAATTCAAGAGAAAACCCTTTTTGAAACTACCTAATAATAAACCTTTTAATATAATCAATAAAATTATTATTATTGATTGAGTATTTTCAGCAGTAAATCATATTAAAATTAATGTGTATCTGAAAGAATAATTTATAGTTGAAATAACCTCATTTAATAATTAATTTCAAAAATTCTACCTCACTTCACATGAACAAACTCTCATAAATACTTTTTCTTTGATTTTAAACAATATAAGTTTAAATGAATCTTCAATTTAATTTTTATTTAAAAGTGAGAATTATTAAATAATTTCTCAAATAAGGAATTTAATAAATGCATTTTTGATTAGAAAAGTAAAAATAATAATTTATAAAGAATAAATCTTAAAATGTTGAAAAAGTTAAGATAAAAGTTACTATTAATAAGATATTCTTTATTTTTGATATTTAAAACAAAATGAAAGATTTATTAATAAATTCAGTTAGTTGATTATTTTTGCTATTAAGAAACTATTCGAATCTTAATTAAAATAAAATAGATTTAATAAATTTTTGAAATGGTAGCTTTATATAATAATGAAAATCTTCCATAATAATAAAATGATTAAATGCTAAATAATTAATTGTTAGTATTATCTTCTAAAATAAAAAAAATGAGTCTGTTTAAAGCTATCTTATTTCTTAAGCTTAATAAAATAAATACAGAGTTATATAATTTGATTATAATTCATAAATATTTCCATTTTTTGAATAATCAATAAATTTGTTTAGGCTTGTTAAAAAATGAAATAGTAGATTTCTTTTTAGTAAGAGCAATTAATTTAACTCTAAGATAAGATTTTTAAATAATTTAGCAAGATAATTTTGTTTTTTTAAATTCCTGCTTATTTTTTCTATTTTAACTATTATTATAAGATGTATTTACTTATATTGTTAACTAACTATACGTTTAAGTCATACATATAATGTCTTTTCTATTCATAAAATAGATTGAAAAGCTTTTTAAAAATTCATGCTCTTTATCAACTTTATTTAATTGAAGATTGAACTGATGATTATTTTTGATATAAATTTCATTTTAAATTAAATAAATAAATTAAAACAAAATTTTTTTAGGTTTACAAAAATGTATTATGAAAATATATCTGTATAATAAAGCTAAACTTTAGCAGAAAATGGAGAAATTTAACCTTACTTTTGCCATCAATGCTTCATTAGCAATGACAGTAAATTAGATAACTGAGTCTTTTTGAAGATTGCTAAAGATAAGTAATCAATCAATCCTTTTTATTCATTATTGATTAGCCTTTATATTAAGATCATAATACCTTATAACTCCCTCTTAATAAATGTTTTTCTAATAACCTTTTATAATAAATAAATCTATAGGAATTATATGACAGTTGAAAATGATAAAGGTTAAGTATTGATTATTAAAAGAAAAAATGTAGGATTAAAAGATCTTTTATTGCAATGCCTCTTCCCATAAACTTTAGACAAGAATATCTCTGCAATTAAGCTTTCGATTAATACAAATAAGTTGTAATGTAAGCGTAAAATCATAATCAAGGGATTAAGAGGAGTAAATGAATTTATATAAGCAGTCAAATAGATAGATTAATAACATAATTTTTTATATAATAAATTAGAATGTTGAGGAAAATTAGAAATTCCTTGTTGATTTTGAAAATTCTTTGAAGTTATACAGAAAGGGATCATTTGATCAAGATGATTAAGAGCTTAATCAGATAGATAAAACCTTCAATTAATCTAAACAAAGCGAAGAAGATGAAGTGTATTTAAATAAAGTTAATGATAAACAATATAAATATTAATACATAAAATATAAAAATAGCGATGAAGATAATGAAGCAACTAGTAATCCCTTCACTCTAGAATCCACAGCTAATTATTGTTTTAGAAAATATTATGTGCACAAGCATATGGTGTAGGAAAGAAGGTCTGCGAATTCATTACTGATTTCTAAAATAATTACAGAAATGTTGAAGAATCAGCATAGCTCTTACCAAAACCCGTATATTTTTTTTTATTATTATTTTACTCATTTAGGTTGTAAAATCTACTTCATTATCTCCAAATGATATCCAAAAATACAAATAATAAAAGTATATTCAGTAAATAAATCACTTCAATGTAAATAAGAATAGACAGCCTAAGATTTTAAAATCCATCTAAATCGTTAGTTATCAAATATGAAATGGATTAAATAAAAATAATATCAAGTAGAGATTAAATAAATAAAAATATTAGATTATTTGAATCTTTTTACGTTTTGGAATACCTGAGTTTTAATATTTTTCCAACTAAATAAACCTTAAAATAAATGGAGATAGTTAAAGATAATATCTAAAATTTAAAATTAAATCAGTTATCAGTTTAATTTATAACTAACTAAAATAATAAATAGATGGAGGGAATTATTGCTTTAGTAAATGAGATTGTAGACAACTTATTTAGTGATTTTAATTATGGAAAGAGCGAAACTAAATCAGTTATGCCCTATTGTAAGATTTCAGTAGAGAAGTATGTCTTTGGTAAGTTGAGTTAGAATCTGTTATCCATGTATAGATTTAAATACGACTAATTTGATCAAGCATTTAAGAAGAAATAAGAAGAAATTTTAGAAAAATAATCTATCATTCAAGTATTTAAATTCCTTGAATCAAAACGTAGATATTGGTTAATTTAAAATGAAGAAACCTTTGATGAGGAATACAAAACAAATTTGGAACTTCGTCCTTATAACGATGCAATCAGAGAACTCGAAAAGATGTAATTTGTGTCATCTCCAAGAGAAAAGCTTAAATGTACAATGATGATGCGTTCTATGATGAGAGCTGGTGTCATCGATTTCCATAAAGGTAAAGAAGAATTAGCTAGTATGGATGATGAATTACCTATAGTCATTTATATAGTTCTTATGACAAATATCCCTAATTTATTTACTGAACTTCAAATTGTTGAAGATTTTATTATGCTTGACCCCACAATTGAAACAGAGTAAAGATTCCTAACCAACATCAGGGTAAAATTTATAAAAGTTTAAATCATCTACTAAATATCTAAAAATATGAGAATTAGATAGACAATTTAATTTTAAATAATAAAAATAGGTAGCTTCTGAGTATATTACAAAGGAATGGGTTGCTTAGTGAGATCACCATTGACTCTAATTAACTGAAAATAAATCTGTCTTAACCTTCAAAAGTAAATGAAACTAAAAATAAAAGTACGAACCTTATAAAGTGAAACAAAACCAAAATGATTTACCCTTTTAAAATAGAATAATATGAATGTTTAATTGATAAAATAAATTTCTAATTATAATAAAAATAACATCTTTCTTTGTATCTTCATAACTTAATTGTCTTCTTCTACCTTCTATATATTATTTTGTAATATCTATTTAGTTTATCGATTTAATTAATCAATATTTCTATAATAAAAACTATTTTATTGCTACTTTTCTTATTAACATATTCCAACACACTCTCTTTTCCTCATTTAGTATAAATTTTGATAAAGAAAATAGATAAATAAATTAATATTTTTAGAAAATAAATTTTAGAAGCAAAATAAAATTTCCAAATTTAGATAGAATGACTTCTGTAATTGAAGAAAAAAGAACGCATTAGATTGTACTATTAACAAAAATACCCTAATCAAGATTTTTATAGTTAAAAATACTATAGTTAACAATAATAAGAAGTGTATAGACCTGGATAACCTTTTATTAGCCCTTAAGATGTAAAATAAATAATAATATGCCGTTACAAAATCAAAAAGATTATCATCTTAAGAAGTGAGTAATATTAGCCCCTAAGAGTAAATAAGCAATCGAAATAGATAAACTATAGAAGAAACAATGTTTGATTTTATTCCAAAATAATCTCAATAATCTGATTTGAAAGAGAAAACCTTCCTCTTATTAATGATCATAATTTTAAAAAATAATTAAATCAATGAAGATTTAGGAGAGTACTTATAATCAAGTAGAAGTATCTGATTATAACTTTTCGAATTAAAAGGATTATTATTCTAACAATGAAATTAAAATTAGTAGCGATTACAGAAATTCATTATAATCTGTAACAGGTGCTGATATTCAAGCAGAATTTCAACAACTAAATTCTGATAATTATTAATAATTCTTTACTGAATTATCTAATATATAGTCAGAATAGGATTTAGCAAACAAATTTTCTATTTTAGTCAACATAGTAAAAGATTTATATATTAAATCAATATAACCATAGAATAGGGATTCTAATTGATTCGAAATATTTAATATAATTACCTTCATTTCACCTATTCCTAGAAATTATTCAGCAACTTTCTTAGGAAAAATTAGAAGTGAATTATTTTTAATATCAGATTTGATAGTTCCAATTAAAAATTTTGATAATTAGGTTAATTATATAAATAAAAATATAGATGTAATTAAGTAAAAGAATTTATGGATATGTTTTTATAGTGAGTTTGTGTGGTTAATTTTTGGTATTTTATTTATTTATTATAAATATAGGAAAAGTAAATAATAACTTAAAATAATTAAGTGAATAAATTATGATGTATATTTACAATTAAATTTTATTATATTTCAGCTATTTGCTTGAATGTTATTAACTTAATATTAAGCTATAAGCTTTGACAAAAAGTTTGTTAATTCGTTTTTCTTTATTTTAAAACTATCTTATAATCCATTGATTTATTACAGATTCTCTACAAAGATTCTATTTTATTGAGATGTTTCTTCCTCTAATTTCTTCAATCTGTCCATTAAACTATGCTTGATAGATTCATCATCTTTCTTCTAACTCTGCAATCTTTTATTCTGAGCTTATTCAGTTTCAATTTAGATTTCAATTTGTTTTATTAGTCTCTATTGATCTCTATTATCTTTTTTGACTTTTTCCAATTCGTCTTAAATTTATTAACACTCTGATTATCTTTGTTACACTAAAGAGTTTAATCCTTAATTAATTTTCTCTAGTTCTACATTTTATTTTGAAAGGATTTCATACTAGTTTTCTATTTTGCTCTTCTAAAGTTACCATTAATATTTTTCAGATTCTTATTCCTATTTGTATTTCTTCAAGACATTTAATTCTACAGTTTATTTTTCAATCTATTTATTTGGAAATAATTTATAAATTAAACTTTAAAATAAAACAAAAATATAATATGTATGAATAATTAATTACCAGAGAATCTTTTTCTTGATTTCTTCTTCTAGTCTTTTATATTTCTCTTATTGTTAGACATATGTCTCATTTTACAATTAAACTAGTTTTTATAATTATTATTGGATGGCTTATTTATCTTCTTCTAAATTTTTATTTTCTTGATTCTTTTCATCGTTTTATTGCTTAAACGCGTTTATTAGCATTTTATTATAAGATTCATTCTCTTCTTATATGTTAGCAAGTTAGTTCTAATACTATTAAATCTCTTTAGCCTGGAGTAGCTTTTTATATTTATCTTCCCACATTTGGGCATCTTCTTTTTTTTAGATTTTAATCTTTATTCTGATGTTTCTTTTTTTCTTAAATGGCAGCTCTCAACTATTCTTCGATTTCTTCTAATTTGAGTTATTCTTTCTTTAAACTTTGCTCACTGTTCTTAATAATTTTTTTAGATTTATTGTTTATACTCCTTCTATAAAGATTCATTCTTTTATTTAATATCAGCCATTTCTCTATTATATTCAATTAGCTTTTATTGCATCTCTTCATTCTTCTTTTATAGCTTGTCATTTTCAAGCTTTTCAAAATTATATTTTGAGATTAATTCGTTATATTCTTAATCCTTTTATTCTAATTTTATATTAAATTGATTGTGTATTTTAGAGTATTTGTCTTTGTCTTTTTCTAAGATTTCTTGTAACTTGTCTTAGACCTATAGTCTCATCTGATCGCTTTCAATTTAGAATCTCTCATTCTATTATTAAATGATATTTTACAACTCTTCTTCTCTAGACTTTAAGTAATCGATGTTATTATGTAATTCTTGGTTTTAAATATTTTAATTTTGTAATTTATTTTCTAAATCCTATTGTTACTTATTCAGCTATAAAATACCTTTTTGTTTCTCTTATATTTCTATTTCTAATTCATTTATTTCTTCCAATTATTTATTACTTTTATCCTCTAGTTACTTTATGATATCATTCTAATTCTCTAAGGTAAGTTTCTATTAATCAATTTCATAAATAACATTCTTCAATTCTATTTTAACCCTCTCCAATTCTTATTTAGTCTTCTTCAATTCATTTGTCAAATTTTGATTCTCTTGAGTAAGTGTATTTATTTTTAAGCTCTTTCCTTAGTGTCAGAAACTAAAGAAGATAAATTCTACTTTATTTAATTGGAACTCTCCTTGAGCTTATCATATTCATCTAAAATAGTTCTCTTCTCATAAACTGTATTTTAGAGTTGTTCCTAAATTTAATTATTCTCTTATTTCAATTGAATTATGTCTCGTCTACATTAATAAAATAAAACTATTGTAACAAAATTAAGTTAAATAGATAAATATTTTACTTTAGTTATTGATTCTCATTTTAATAAAGACTGATTTCTTATCCATTTTCTGAGATTTAATTTTCTAAATTTTAAATAGCAACTAAATGCTCTTTTATAGCTTTTTATGTTAATTATTTTCTTCCTAAGATAACTTATATTGTTTCTATAAAACTTCTTTATTCTTTTCTACATTTTCTAACTCTAGTATCCTTGCTTACAAATCTGAAATTTATTTCTTTTATTCATTAAACTTTGTTATAATTTTTTCAATTTCTCTCTTTTATCGTTAATTCTGTTTTCAACTCCGAATTTCTCTCCAATTCTAAGTTTATAGTTACTATTTTCATTTATAAGTTAATCTATCCTTTAATTTAGATCTCTAATTGTTTCCTAATTTCTATTTAATTCTATCTGCATCTAAGGAATGTTTTCTATTGATCTATCGGCCTAATCCAAATAAGAAATGATTTAAAAAATAATAGTAAAATATATTTTTTACTTCTATGAATTTGTTCTTCCAATCTTCGCACTCAAGAATTTTATTTTGGAATATTGATTATAATTCTTAGTATTTACGATTAAGATCAAAATAATCTGATTCCATTTTAGAAGATTTTCCTGAAATATCAATGTATTTATTTCTCAAATGCGAAACTGAATTATCTCTCTCTTGTATCATCGTTTTTAGCTCCTCCACATTAGTGCTTAATTAAATAATTATATTTTCTTTTTCTTGTAATTTCTATTCAAATCCTTAAGCATTTTGAGTTTAAAATTCTCTTGTGGTGTTAGTATCTTATAATTTATAAGAACTACCTCTCCTCTCAGCTGAAAGCATCCCACTTGAACTTCTTACTTAATCTTATTAGACTTATTTCTAAAGCATATTCTTTAATTAATCAACTTCAGTTGATTTTTATTAAATTTACTCTTTAGATTTTTGATAGTTCTATCTTAACTATTTCAGTTCAGTTTATAAATCTGCATTCTAAGTAATGATATCAGGCTATGATTGGCTTTAATTAATCCAAGATTATTATTAAACGATCATTTCTTCTAATTTTTTTCTTAAGATATTCAATTTCCTATTCCTTTTCGCTGAAATGTAATTTCAATTCTTCCAAATTTTGATAATCTCTAGATTTTGAATGAACATCTTCTTAAATTAAAGATTACAACCTCTAAATATTATAGTCTTTTTATGAAAAAGTGTCATCCTATTAATTAAAAGTAAGATTTAATATAGATTGAATGATGAAATTATTAATTATAATTTACTCTAAACATTGTGATTTCCTATTTATCCTCTTCACTTTTCATTTGAAATTCAAATAATTTTTATTTTAATGACACATTTTCTTTTTCATAGGATTTTAATTCATTATTTTTCTCTTCTAATTCTTTGATTTTACTCAAATACTATTCTCTCTCCTCTTGTAGGCTAGAAATCTAATCAGGTGGACTTTGTTTCTCTTAGTTTTCATAATGATTAAGCCACAAACTTGAGTTATTATTAGAATTTCTTTATAATTAATTGAAGAAATTAGAAGTGTTATTATTATTATTCATGCTATTAAAATGAGGATTATTTTATTGTAAACTATTGTTATTTATATTGGGTTTAGCTTTAACTGATTAATTGGGTGCTTATTAACTATTTAATAAGCTTGAGAGTGCATTTCCTACACTTGAATTGTTTGTGTTATTCTTTTTTATTACAGATACATATTTAATGTAATTTCACTATTACTATTTCTATTAACATTACTGTTAGTATTCTAACTACTCATTTCTAATTAAGAATTCTATAAATACTATTATTAATTCTATTAAAATTAAATTTATTGCATCTGTTACTGCTGCTATTATTAATTTTACTACTATATTTACTAGTTTTACAATTGTTATAATTAGTACTGTTATAATTGTTAGTGTCCTGGTTAATGTAATTATTATATCTGTTAAGTATTTTGATTTTATTATTATTGTTGTTACTATTATTTTTAGTACTACTATTACAACTACTGAAAGTTTTATTAAGATTAATTGATTGGTTATTGGCTTTGTTATGATTGATACTAGAGTTATTGTTAAGAAAGCTAATTTGAATCATATTATTTCAGCTATTGTATCTATTAAGTTGGTGTGTTCTGAATTTGCTTATTTACTTAATTAATTTTTGAAGGCTATAAAACATTAAATGAGCTATTTTATGATTAATTAGCAGAACTATGAATATTAGGATTCCTAATAATTTGATGAGATTTAGGAGGAGTGTTAGCTATTTAATAATTTGAATTATATAATTAATTAGAGGTCATTGGATTGCTAGACTGAGTTAATAATTATTAAGGCTGCTTGTAAATGTTTTATATATTTGGTTGGGACCGTACTATTACTGGTGAACCACTTTATTACTTTAGTGCCGAATTCACTTAAGAGGGGAGTTGATTAAACTAATTATATTTATTTATAATAATTAAATGTAATTTACAAATTTTAATAAAGTGTTTACTATTATTGATTTTGTCTTAAGGTTGAAGATGATGGCTTATTTGTAGGAGAATTGTCTCCAGAATTGTTGAGTATTTCATCAGTATTATTATGAGTAGATTATTAATGGTTTTAAATTGAAGTGCTAGCTCCATGAGATTATGAAATGGATCTCTAAGTATTAGATCTAGTTTTTGTCTACTAAGGAACTGACATTTAATGGAAAGGATTTGGTGCTTTAGCTGATTAGGCTGATGAATAAATATTAGGGTTACTGTTTCTATTCATATTTCCATTTAGTTATTATTGTTGAGAGTTTGATAGCTAGCTGTTAAATTAATTATTTTAAAAAGTTATGGGATTGTTTTAATTGCTGTGGCTGTATCTGCCTTGAGGGTGTTAAATCTAATTCTGAGGTTAGTTTTGTGATGAAAGTTGCTGTATTTGCTGAGTCTAAGATGTAGAATGAAGAAGCTATATTCTTTGTTAAGTGCTCATTTCAACTTTATTTTTAAATATACCTAGTAAATTAAATATGTTTTTCTATTTTTATGAATGTAATATCTTAATATCTACTTTTAAATAATATTCTTAGAAATTTTCTTATGTTTAATATATTAAAATGCACTTTCCTTCTTTATTATATAGATTTTGATTTATTTTTTCTACTTTTTTAAATAGTATCAGATTCATTCAAATATATTAATACTGAATATTAATCATACATTTAAGTTTTCATAGCTAATTAACAATTTTCGAAAAAAAAATTTTTTTTTTAAAACTATTGGCAAAAAGCTAATATTCTTTCATTTGTTAACCAACAGTCTCATTAATTACAATTAATTATAGATTTAATTTATTTAAAATTTATAAATATATTTTAATTTTTGTTTTTAGAATAAATTAAATATCAACTGTGTATGCTTTATTATTAAAACTTAAAATAACTAAATTTAAATTTTTTTTTTTATTTTTTTTTATTTATTTTTGAAATTCATGAAATATTTACAAATATAGGATTTATTTAATAAATCTAAAATTCAAAATTAATATTTTTATATAGAAATTATTTAATATCTGTTAAAATAATTTATGATAATTCACTAAAGAATATTAAAATACCTAATAATCTAATTTCTGTTTTTAATTATTTTCTAGTAAGATTTGAAAATATTATAATAAGATATTTCCTATAATAATCAAGAATACAGTTATCTTTAGCATAAGATTGTAATTATAACTAATAATAACAGTATAATAAAATTAAAAGATAAAGTATATGAGCTATAAGTGGTGCATGTACTTACTCCATCATCTATCACTATAGCACCTACACATTTGCAATCAGTAATACTAGTTGAACCTGCAGGAGAAACGCGATTTTAAGGGCAGGATCTACATTCATTTACACCTTAGGCTGACCAACTATTTGCAGTACATAGAGTACATGCAAGCCTATCCTTAGTAGGAGAGGAATAACCAGCTTTGCATATACATTCAGAGATTAAAGTTTTACCAGGAGAATCAGTAGTTCGAGTATTATCACATTTAGTGCATGGAGAATTGTCTAATGCTGCAGAGTAATATCCAATCAAACAAATACAATCAGATACTTAAGTTTTACCAGTTGATATAGTCGTACGAGTTACATCACAAGACATGCATAAATTGGAATCTTATTAGGAGAATTTCCCTATATCACATGGAATACATGGCGAATTATCTTTAAAATTTGAGTAATACCCTTCTTTACAAAGACAATCAGAAACATACAAATTTCCTTAAGAGATAGTAGTTCGGGTAGGATGACATTCAATGCATACTGAATTATCATAATAAGCAGAGTAATACCCAGCTTTACAAATACATTCTGAACCTTAAGTACTACCTTATTTATCAGTAGTTCTGGTAATATCACATTAATCACATACTGAATTATAATTTTAAGTAGAGAAATACCCATACTTACAAATGCATTCAGAAAATTAACTTCTACCTATATCCATAGTAGTCCTTGTAGCTTCACATTTAGTACATACCTAGTTATCATTAATATTTGAGAAATATCCAATTTTACAAATACATTCAGAAACTTAGGTTTTACCTATATCTTTAGTAGTTCTTGTAGGATGACACTGAGTGCATACTGAATTATCATTTTAAGAAGAGAAATATCCATAATTACAAATACATTCAGAAACTTAAGTTTTACCTATATCTTCAGTAGTCCTTGTAAATTCACATTGGGTACATACTGAATTATCTTAAAAATCAGAATAATACCCAACTTTACAAACACACTATGAAGCCTAAGATTTACCTTCGCCACTAGTTGTTCGGGTAGCATCACATTAAATACATGGTTAATTATCCTAAAAAGTAGAAAAATACCCTGCTTTACAAATACAATCAGAAATTTAAGTTTTACCATGACTTTCAGTAGTTCTGGTATCATCACATGGAATGCATTCAGAATTATCACTTAAAGCAGAGAAATAGCCAATTTTACAATAACATTAATATGCAAAAAATTTACCATAACCAAGAGTAGTTCGTGTTTCATGACATTTATTACATTCCGAGTTATCTTATCTATTTGAGAAATACCCAAATTTACAAGAGCAAGCAGAAGCTTAAGTTGCACCTTCATAAAATGTATCACGAGTTGGATTACATGAAGTACAATAAGCACCTTAATTAGAGAATTTACCTTAACCACATTTAAAACAAGTTGAGTTATCTGTTAAAGAAGAGGCTAAACCAGCTTAACAAATACATTAAGAAATCAAAGTTTTACCTATAGTAGAAGTAGTGCGGGTAGTTTCACATTAAAAACAAGCTGAATTATCATTAAAAGCCGAAAAATATCCAATCTTACAAACACATTCAGATATTAAAGTTGCTCCAATTTTAGCAGTAGTACGGGTAGAATGACATTAAATACACTCTGTATTATCTGTAGTAGGAGAGAAATACCCAATATTACATAGACAGTCTCCTTTTACTCTTTTATCAGAGCCATTAGTGGTACGGGAAGCTTAACATTAATTACATCGTATATTGTCATAATTAAAAGAATAATATCCAACTTTGCAAATACAATCTTAAGGTTTTGTTTTACCAGTAGATTCAGTAGTTCTAGTGACATCACATGGAATACAAGATGATAAATAAGAATTATAGTATTTTCCTACATCGCATTAGCAAGTTGTGTTAATAGCCAAATCAGAGATAAAACCAGCTGAGCAAATACATTCAGAAGCTTAAGTTTTACCTACACCATTAGTAGTTCGGGTATCTATACATAATGTGCATTATGAATTATCCAATAAAGCTGAGAAATACCCAACTTTACAAACACACTAATAAGGTGAAACTTAACCTTCACTACTAGTTGTTCGGGTAGCATCACATTAAATACATGGTGAATTATTATAGTAAGGAGCAAAATACCCTACTTTACAAATACATTAATGAATAAACATTGAACCAATAGTATTAGTCCTAGAAGCATCGCATGGATTGCATTCAGAATTATCATTAGTAGGTGAATAATACCCAATTTTACAATAGCATACATTAAATTCGGTTTTACCTAAATCAAGAGTAGTTCGTGTATCATGACACTGATTACATGATGAGTTATCGTTAGAAGTTGAGAAATACCCAACTTTACATAAGCAATCAGAAGATTTAGTTTTACCATCACCTATTGTAGTACGAGTTGGATGACAAGTAGTACATTGAGTATCACCTAAATATGAGAATTCACCTATTCCACATTTAAGGCAAGGTGTGTTATCTGTTATATAAGAGGCATAACCTGCAAAGCAAATACATTCTAATTGCAAAGTTTTACCTGCTGCTACTGTTGTACGAGTAGAATCACATACAATACATTCTGAATTATCAACTGCAGCTGAGTAATATCCTTATTTACAAATGCAACTTTATAATGGAGTATCAATACCTGCATTACTTTATCTAGTTTCATGACAGTTTATACAATTATTACCATCAAAATATTAATTTTCTTAGCATACAACTTAGGATTTAGCTTATTGTGTTATGACTAAAATTAATAAAGCTAATTTAATTAAATTTTTCATATATTTCTTTTGAAATTTATTTTTTTCGAAATATTAATTTTTTTAATAAATAAATAATTATTAATTTCATAAATTTAAGAACTCTACAAATATAATCAAAAACTATGATAATTCTATGTAAAAATAATAGTACAAATATCATTTATTTTTAAAAGAAAATTGAGGGCTATAATACTAAAAAATAAAAATGAAGAGCCATTTATCAGGACATTAATAATGAAAAAATGGGAGGAGGGAATCTTTAAGAATTTATTTTTAGAAAAACATTTCTTATAACAATGAATTCCCTGAATGCCAATTTAGAAAAGCTGCTTCGAAGAATTGTAAAATAAAAAGTGTAGAAATAAGGAAAGAATTAAATTCTTCTCAGATCAATTAATAAAAAACTTTAATTCAAAAGCCAAATCTATGTTATGAGAATCTATCATTAAGATAACTAGGCTGATACTTATGTTAGAGATCCACCAAACATAGAATTAGGTAATAAATTTAATTATTCTTTTATTTTTTATACCCTTTTCCTTTTTCCGTATTGATGTTATAAAAATTTTACAAATTTTATATAATATCTCTAAGATAGATTAATGTTATACAAATCTAAATAAGTTATTTTTATTAGATAATTGCAATATACTATGTTAATATTGTTGGTTGCTAAATTTCCTTTTAGAAATCCCATTTATGATATGTAAGATTATAGGTGAAGCGCTTGCTAAACATTTTTTCAAATAAACATCTTATTTGAAATTTACAATTTTTTGAAAATAAAGATTAAATATGAAAAGTCTATAAAATAATGAACAGTTTATATTCAAGATTAAAGGATATTAAAGAATATTTGAGTTTTAAATTGTTCAAGTGAGTAAAAATAAAAGAATTAGATGATTAATGTTATTGTGCAAATTATATTAAGACTTTTTAATTAAGGTTACACTACATCAATAGTTGTTTATACCTTTTAGCTAACAACTCACAAAAATTAAAAAGAATCTTATTTTAATTTAAAATTAATTTTTGCTTTTTAATTATTGCTTAACTTGTTGAGATGGTTAAAAATAAATAATATATAAGTAAAAGATTCATTATTTTAATAAATAAAAACGCTTCTTTATTAAATTTTAACTACCTTGAATGCATTTTTATAAATTCTATTCTTAAATATCTTAACAATAAGTAGTATAACAAGAACTAGTAAATAAAGATAATTGAAAACAAAAACAGCAATGAATAAATAAATATATATTAGTAAGTTAAACATAAAAATATTCATTAATTAATCATGTATCATAAGTATTATATTCAATGCCACTTAGAATCATATATAAAAGAGCTTAAGTGATATAATAAGTCCAGTAGAAATGCATAGCAGCCAGGGCAATCATCAATCCAATCAAATAGAATACCGACCAAGAAAATATAAAAGCTATTTGCAACTTGTTCATACTCATAAATAGAATAATAGATGATTTAAAATGGAAAGACATAATTTCTTGCATATACCCATAGAATATACTCAATTATATAAAGTCCATAAGTGATCAAAGGTTTCTTCCATTTAAGGATTGTGTACGTTCTAGCTAAAACTAAACCCAGATCACTTATATTATGCAAAAATAGCACATAGAGTCCAACAATCAAAAAGTTAAACATATATGAGTAGAATAATAATAATAAGGCTATTCCATGATGCAATAACCACTCATAATATTTTTGATTCTATAAATTCCAAATATAAGCTTCTATAAAAAAGAAAATGTGGTATCCTATTTATACAATATAATAGTATCTGATCAATAAAGGCGATTCACTAAAGAGTTAGTTTAAATATCTCCCATTACTAAACAAATCATGATAAGTATTTATTTACAATCTCTTTTCGACATCCGAAATTAATGTATATCCCCATAAAGTCATAACGACATAAAAGGAGATTTAAACCATTCTCTCGCATATCAATTGCTGGTATTTTTAAGTCTTCTTCTTGTCACATTTTATATATTATTTAATTTTTTTCATAAAAGAAATGTTTTACTAATATTCTAGCAGCAACAATTAGGGCTACTACTATGAAGCTCCAAAGAAAATCAATTAGCTCGGTCTTTTCGATTGAGGAATACTTCTCATCAGTATGGAAAATATATATTTTTTTCAATTAAAAAGATACCAAAGCAAGTAGAAGCAAAAAATACAAGCCTCCATAGGTATTCCCTCTTACTTGAATAGTGATAAAGTTATGAAGACATATTCATATTTTCACCTCTTGCAGGCTGAGCCCATTCTCGAAGCCATCGAAGGTATCTATTTCGTGCTATTATATTATTATTGTTATTCAGATTGTTGTTGTTTCCTAAGTTGCGATTTTAATGGTTCACAATATGGTTATTATTAGGAAGCAACATTTCTTTGAAATTATAGTGATTTTACCTTATATTTCTCTTTATAAATTACTTTCACCTTATTAAATTTCTTTTTAATCAGATTTGAAGTACAAATCCTTTACATATGCGAAGATTTCTCGATTTCAATTAAATATAATAGAAATTAATTAAGAATTAATTTAACTAAGATACTTACTTAGTAGATAAATAATAAGATTTAATTTATCTTTAAAAATCTACTGGATAAATTATGCAGTTTAATAGTTTACTTTCTACTTTCTATTCCAGTTATTTTGTTAATGGAATTTAATAATTTTTATCCAATAATATTTTTAAAGTTTTTAATCTCCTCATTTTAATTATTAAAATAATAATGGGTAAATTAACTAAATATATTTAAGAAGTAAGTATTTTAAGTATTCATCTAAATAATGTAAAATCCCTGTTTATAATATGTAATTGTAAGATTTAAAGAAAGAAAGATAATTAAAAATTTAGAGATATTGTTTTTTACTTTATCAGCTCATATCTTAATAAGTAGATAACAGAGTTAAAATCCTTTTCTATATTACAATGTATTAATAATTATTTTAAACATTATTATAATCATCACAATTCATTTCTTATATCAAGAATATAGTTTGGTTAATACATTAGAAAGGTTATTTTTAATCAGTTTTATTTTATGGATTATTCTATGATATGTATTTATAAATTAGTGTGAGTTCTCATTAAGCTAAAATATCTTGTATTTTAATCATTATGAATTCTTATTAAATTGGTAATAGAGGTTTAAACAAAGAATATAAAGGGATATACTGAAAAGCTTTATAAATGATTAGTTTTATTAAAAAAATCTAAGAATCCACTGTAAAGCCTCCTGTAAAATAGAAAGCTAATCCACAATTTAAAAAATTACTGTTATTGGATATTGTTATTTTTATAATTTACTTAGTTAAAAATATATAATACACTCTGAAATTTATTAAATTTATTAATGGATAAGAATTCATTTAAATAAAGATCATCTTTTAAAACACAGCAGTTTGAAAACATTTTAGAAATCAATAATTTTAAAGAAAAAGAAAATCAATAATTTTAAAGACTGACTATCATCCATATTTTCAAGATAAAAATCTAATAGATAACATTATATCCTCAAAATTTTTTAATTATTTTCACTTTTATAGTGACATTTATTACCTAACTGCAATTTTTTAAATAATATTATCTATTTGTATAATCACCCAATACATTAAAATAATAATAAAATAAAAAAATGTTTGATTATTCTCAGAATTGTAATATAAAAATTTGGTAATCAATACAGAGTTTATCTCAAATTTAAATTAATATATTATTATGGTTATTGCTAGCCAGCTCAAACAAGCCAAATTAAATTGGCTATTTAGGTTTAATTTAGCTGGTACAGATTTCAAAATTAAAATCTAATGATTTTTGAAAATAAATTACTCTTTTGTTATTGATGGGGAATTGAGAGAGAATTGATTTTTAGATTTTTATTTTCAGAGATATAAATAATGATAATCTGAAAATTCTAAAATGATTAAGAAGAGAATTGATAGACCTAATTTATCTGAAAATTATTTGAATTTACTTAAATAAATGAAAAATACTTTAGCCAGTTTATGAAAATAAATATTTTCACCTACTTAAAATTGTTCTTTTCTTGAAACAATAATTTGAAAGTGAATTGAGTAATCTTACTTTCTGGGAAATATTTTTATTCCTTATTCTACTATTTTTTTAATAAATATTTTCAATTTTATAATTATGAAGTCTTTTATAAGAATCTATTTCTAAAAATAATTCGAGTTTGTGTAAGTTCAAACATTTTCTATAACAACTAAAGCAGCATAAATAATAATAAATATTTAGTTTACTCAAAGTTTATAAATTATGAGAGGAGTGAATTTAAGTTTAAATATAAAAGACTATTGATTAATATGTAAATTAACAAATTAAGGCAAGGATTAGATCAAATTTATGATCAAGCAAGCAAAGTAAATTTATTAAAAATAAATATTTGATCTATTTTTTTTGGTTGTAAGATAAATTATAGAAGTTCCTGAGAAAATATTCCTACTACTACAGATTATATAATTTACTTTTAAAATAATAAAGGATTTCTATGTGATTTATTTTAATTAATTGTAGTCCATTCGAGGTACTGAATGGGAGAGTTGTATTTAAGATTAAGATAATGAGATCATAGAATCTACAATAGTATAATTAATGCACACATAATAATGGAGTTATTTTAAAATTCTAGTTTGGGAACATAAAATGAAAGCGATATAAAAATGATGAAAAAAAGAAATTGATTTGTGGTAAAATAGAAGTTGGAGGATATAAATGAATTTAATTTATTGTCTATATTGAAATAATAAATTATTTAATAAATATATGAAGTTATTAATAGTGCAATACAAAAAATTTTATAAGGAGACTATCAAAAAGATAGGAAAATCAAGAAGTAATAGTAGAGCATTGGGGATTTTCAAATACGATTCTATTAAATAAAGCAACAAGTTCCTTATCATAGGATTAATTTTGGTAATTTACAATGAAGAATTGAGTGATTGTAATATTAAATTCTATGAGTAAAGGGTGTAAAGAGATGTATAAATTAATCGATTATAATTATGAATTTCAAAATAAAGTAAGAATGGACAAATGAGAATGAAAAAAAAAATGAATAAAGGAAGATACTCAAAAAAAAAAGGAGAACAGTGTAGGCAGGTTAGTATTATATACACATCAAAAAGGTTTTTTTAAGTCGAATAATCACTACAAAATTAATAGAAGAATGATCATAATTAATTAATATTAATTGAAAGGTGGAGCTATATAATTTTACAAAATTATTATATATGAATGGAAAGCATTAGCAGCAGAAAATTCAATTAAAACAAAAAAAAAAAGAGCAACTTTAAATGAAAAATTTAATTGATCAAACAAAAAATTAATAAAAAAAGAAAGAAGAGTGGAGAAAATAAGGTAATAGAAGAGAGAAGAAATAAGTAAAGTTAAAGAAAAATAATAAAGTGTGAAACCATCCTCAAAGGTGAAATAAAGAAAGAAAGCACACCAAAAACTTTTGTTTATTGATAAAAACAATAAAAATAAAAATAAGTAATCAATCTATCAATCAATCAATCAATCAATCAAAGAGAGAAGTACTGGAGTATAATCAAGATAAAAGGAAAAGAATCAAGATAGCAAAGAAATCAAGCAAAGCAAAAGAAAGAAATATTAAAAGAATAAAAGAAAAGAAGAATATCAATATCAAACATTCATAGATTATCATTAATAATAGATTAAGAGAAGAATAACTAAGCTTAGCTAAGAAATAATAAATAGGTATCTATCTTAGTTTCAACAAGACAGGCAATCAGTCAGTCAACCAACCATACTAGCTATAAATAAGCCAAACAATTCCATTTCGTTATTGTACTTTTAAACGCAGAGTTTCCTAGGCTTTCTAAAAAGTTAATCAAACAACACTAAAGGGAATCAAATCAAATTAATTGATCATTCAATTATTGCATCAAAAATAAGATAAAGCAGAACAGTGAATTTTAACCTTCAAGCAGAGGTCTGATTGAAAATGTCGAACTTGTAAGCAAGTAAAGAGAATAAGATCTTCAATAATCAATGGATTCTCAAAAAAGAAAGTCAGTTCTGGTAGTTTTGGTGTTGTGTTCATAGGTAAAAAATAAATTCAATCAATTTCTTTTATTCCTTACCACTCCTTTTGCACTTACTTATAACTTCGTTAAAATAAATGCTTATGTTTGTATGTTTGTTTGATTTTTCAAGCAAGGTTGCGCCAAATTCACTAACAAAAAAAATGACCATAAAAAATAATTAATCGAATAGCATAGCAAACCATGAATTTCCACATTTAATTAAAGCTGTCTATACTCTCCATCTTGGCTATCTCTCAATTTTATGTATATTGTTTCCTTTTTATCAGAAATCGGATTCATAATCAGCCTAATTTCCCCCATCTCGTTCTTCAAAATCTTTTTGCAGCGGAAAATAAACAAACAAAATAAAAAAAAAGAAAATTATAATAGACTAAGGGGTGAAAGAAATGAAGAATAGTTATGACATCCCCTTTCATTAGAATAATATAGGATTGTAGAGTTGATGAATAACTGCAAGCTTTAAAAAAGAATAGGAATATTGAGGAGAAATTGAGTGAGATAAATGTAAGCAAGTAGTTCGTGCAATTGAGTGGAGGATAATAAATATAAAAAAAAAGATGTAGTTTAAAAATAATGTTTGTACTAAATTAAATATGAATAGGTATGGATAAGAACACAAAAGAATTTGTAGCTATAAAATTAGAAAAGGAAGATAATGAAGACATAAGAAGTCTCGATCGTGAAGTACAGATTCTGACGAGACTTTAAGGTATTTCTAACGTTCCAAAACTCTATTGGAGTGGCTAGGAAAATAACTACAATATAATGGTACTAAATCTCTTAGGTAGGATTTGGCTTACTACATGAAAGCTCTTAAGAAATTCTCATTGAAGACAGTGCTGATGCTCATGGATTAGCTCATCACAATTCTTGAAAATGTCCATAATAGATCAATTATCCACAGAGATCTCAAACCAGAAAACATTCTGATGGGTAGAGAAAATGAATCCCTCTGGGTGTACATCATCGATTATGGTATTTCAAAAATATATAGAGACAATAGCGGTCGTCACATAACATTCAAAGAAAATAAGCCATTCATTGGAACCACCCGTTATGCCTCCATAGCAGCCCACCAGGGCCATGAATTAGGGCGTAAAGATGATTTGGAATCCCTTGCATATGTTATGATTTTCTTACTTAAAGGTCACCTCCCTTGGTAGAATCTCTAGAATGTCACTGATAAAGATAAAACTTAAGTAATAAAACTATATTTATAAATACAAAATTAGGTCGTTTTATCAACCAAAAATCATCTTGATAATATTTATAAAATGCGGGTTTAATGAGAATGGTAATATGAGATAAGGAGAGAGAGTTATGTTAGATCTTTTGAGAAAGAATGGAAGAAAAAAAAAAATTTTAAGACTAGAGCTTGCTGCTTGAAATTGAGTGATAAGGAAAGAATTAATTAAATTGATAGGGAGAGAATGAATGAATGAATATATAAAAAGCATTGTTAAAACTGATAACTTGAAAAATTAAAAAACCAAAATATACAATTTATGGGAAAGCAAAAGAAAACAATAATTAATTTTTATTCAGAATGTTTTTTTAATTTGTTTGGTTTTATTGGAGATTATCAATCATTTGTTTGGAATCAATAAGTAAACTAATACCACTACCACAGTCAACCAACCAACACTATAAGTTTTTTTTTTTTACTCAAAAAATAATAAATAACTCACTCATTAACTAACAAAATATAACATATTTAAAAACCTCTCTTAGATTCTAATCCTCCTCTCCTCTATAGCCGCTCATTCTTTCTTTCTTTTCTCTCTCACTCTCTTACTCAGATATTTTTCTCCATAATCTAATTACAATTTCCTCTCAGCAGAAGCAACAACATTTTGCAAAATAAATATCTTTATTGTGAAATGCAGTGCTCTCTTTGCATGACCCCTTATCCATTACTAGGAATTTATTATGATGCATTATAATAAAAAGTAGAAAATAGTTTTGGGTTTCCCTTAGAAATAAAAAGTTCAAAGATGAATTAGCAAATTCAAAAAATAATTTAAATATTTTAGAAACAATAGCGTTAATGCGAAATCAATTGTATCAATAGGAGTGTTGATGATGCATTTGTAATATTAAGTGAGAACTTTAATTTTAATTCTTTAAGAAGGATTTACAAATTAGAGATTTATATCAAGATGATCTAGCGATCTAAATATTCAACATAGCATAAATTTTTAAAAAAAAATGCAAAATACTTCATTTGACAATTCAACTAATTTTATTCATTTTTAACAGGTTGTAGGTGATATAAAAGCAAAGACGAAATCAGTGGATTTGTGTAAAGATTTACCTAATGAATTTGTAAAATACTTAGACTATGTAAAGAAGCTCCACTTTAAATCCTAGCCAGATTATAAGTATTTGAAGAATATGTTTTAGAAATTAGGATAGTAAAATAGTGTAAGATATAATGAAAATGATTGGGATTGGAGTGAACATAATTAATCTAAAGATGGAAAAGGTAGCAGCGATAGCAAACCTAACTTAAATGCTGAAGGAGGTTAGGTAGCGGAAAGAAGTGGCAAAAAGAACTTTTCAATGACTCCTATTTGGTCAGTAAACTAGCTTGGTAATGAATTAATGGTACCTGATACTGGCAATGGCCAAAGAAATACTAAGAGAAATTTGAGTTTAACTCCTCTATGCGTTCGGCTTGCCGTAAAAGTACAGGCGGGTCCTTCTTGGGTACATACAGTTCAATAAATATAAAATATGTGCCCACTAATATATATAAGTACAGTGGTAGTTAAATCATGGGAAGTAAATTCGATGTAGACGATGAGAAGAGTAGTAATGTAGTGAAACCTATAGAAGAAGAAAATAAAGAATTTGATGAGCCCACTTAGACAGGCTTCGTCGAATAGGAAATGGATGAGTATGCTGGAAATGCATAAACTCTCGATAAAAAACTATAAAATCTTCTTAAAAATCAAGTTAAAGCGTAAGTTATTTCATTAGTTTAAAAATAAATTTTAGTATTTTTCGCTACGTTCTACAAAATTTATCTTTTGCATAATTAATTAGAAATATGGGTTGGTTTTACTAGCCTATTTCTTAAAACTTTCAAGAAATAGTGATTGCTAATTTTCAAAAATATATTATCACAAATAAATTAATAAATAAATTAATGAATACAAGCAAACAATCAAACAAACAAACAATCATGAATTAAATTTATAAAATAAAAACCAAATGAAAAAAAAAAAAATTTTTTCTGTTTCTTAATAAATAAAGGAGGCTTTTGAAGCAAAAAGACTGTTTATTGAAAGGGATTAGATTATATGTAATTAAATTAAAGAACAATGAAAAAAAAGAACATTTTATTAAACTTTTAATAAATTTTATATAATTTAATAGTCAGTTCAATAAGAGAAAAGTGATGGTATGAGACAGACAAACAAATCGATTTGTAAATATGCTCATTTATCACTTACACGAGAACTCATTATTGACAGACAGACAGACACTAAACCAATATTATAGTTAGCAAATACTTATATAATTTAATACTTTTATAAACTGATCTATAACATTTCTAAAATCTTCCTTGTTCCTCCTCTCCTCCCCTCACCCTTCTAAATAATCATTATCAAAACTCTACCTACACCCAACAAATACAACAATTATCAACCAACCAACTACTCTTTCTTTTTCTCTCAACAAGTCTTAAAATTCTTAATGCTAAATCTCATATAATAATGAAGATGTATCAATATAATAACCATTAACTCGTTAATAATAACTGAAGTAATAAGTAAATAAATGCATTAATAACAGTAAAATAAAAATACCATTAATTACAACTAACTACCTATCATTTAAATATCCATGAATAAATAATATTATTATACAATAAACACTTGCTTTCCTGCATGCATGCATGCATGGATGTATGTATGTATGCCTACTTGCCTATTCAATCAAATCAAATAATAACTTACTCTTGCTCGAGTAAGTAGGACTATTTCATTTTAAATAATTAACAATTCTAATATTCTAGCTTTTTACAGCTGCTCATTTATCCATTCTTCTTTATCATATCACCAATAAAGCTATCAATGCATATAATTTATTCAATAATCAAAAATCATAAAAACATTCATCATTATCCACGTAAGCAAATAACAATAAAGTACAGTACAGTACAGTAAATACTGCAAATAAGTAAGTAAGCAAAGTAAGTAAAGATAGGAACAATTGAAGTGAAATCAATAGATGGATGGATGGATTGATCTATCTATAGTAGAAGAGATTTGCTATAGAACAACTACTTATACAAGAAATAATACATAAATTTATTATTAATTATAATGATTTTACTCTTATATGCTAGAATATTTGAGAATTTTAAAAAAGTTGTAAATAAATTAGTAAGAAAATAAATATTTCATATTGTATTGAGAAGATATCTTAACAAATCCTGATCATTACAGTACCTAACTAACTAAATAACTACCTTCATTATCAAAAATATCATGATTAAACAAACAAACAAACTAATATAACATTTATTCATTCTAACATTCAAATATACATACATACATTCATTCATTATTGCTTAACCTAATTATGAGTAAATTATATACATATATATTTACATATACCTTTTATTAATACTGTTTATTATTCTTTTTCATTTTCACCACTACTCTTTAATTACTTTCAATAGCCATACATGCACTTTGCTTTCATTTAATATCAATATATATATAAAAATTCTATTATTTCCAAATTAAAGAAATATTTCAATTAAAAATTATATTTCTATTCTTCTTCATAATTATTTATCCTCATTAAATTATTTTAATCTGCTTATCTATTCATAAATTATATTTATTAAATAGAAAAACTAGAATTACTTTCAATTCTATTTTTACAGTCAATAAAAATCTACATTAATTTAGATTACAACTTTTTTCTTAAATATCTAGAAAATCAAGTAAAATAAAAAATGAAAGCCAAATTCAATTTTATTATAAGTTATAAAAGTAATGAATCAATTTATAATCTGTAAAAAGAACATTATTGAATAAATAAAGCTGACTTATTTCTTCAAAATACTCTATCCAGTTTGCTATTCTAATAAAAACGAATGCATTAATTAAATTACTTTTGATTAAATAAAAATCTTTTGATTTAAATAAAGATTAATTAAGCGTAATTAATTTTAGATGAGTGATATCTCTAGCATAAAGAGGAATAGTAATTAATCAATTTAGCTGAATAACCATTCTAACATCAACAGTAGTCCCCCATTAAATCTCTAAAATCCTTCAAACATCCACGGAATAATTTTCTAACAGTTGTCCACCCTTAGAACTTTAAAGTAGGCTAGAATAACTCATTTCTTCGCCCTTTATCATCTAAGAATGTCAATATTTAATTTGATGTGAGTAGAAATAATAATCGTAGTCGTAGCAATGTTGAAGAGGATTTTTAATTGAGTATGAATATCGATGAATCAATTCGTATTAATGATGATTAATCTGATAAACTTTCATTGAAACTAATTCATGGTCAAATTGAAAATGAAAATGGAGAGTTTACTCCACAAGACATTTCATTATAAAACTTCGACAAAAATAAGAATTACTAATTGTAATTTTAAGATTACAAAGATCATCGCAAACATCAAAGAGATTTCTTTAATTCTCGCAACTAATATTTGCAAACCTAGTAACCAAATGTTTTAAATTAATAAAACTAAAATTAATAAAATGAAAGATTTCCAAGTGCTTACAACCCTACTTCACACACTAATCCGATCATTCAAGTATTTCCTTCTAGTGCAGAGAATTCTCATAGAAAGTAGCCGTTAGGCAAATAGATAATTCCTTAACCTCAGTAATAATAATCATTAAGGATCCAAACTCCAATAAATCTTGCAATAGCTTTAAATTCAAGCAAAAGAATCTAAAATGCAGTGTAACATAGAAGAGAACTGAGTATAAACACACCTTCCAGTGGATACAATTAAAGTGAAGCAGGAAGAATGCTTTAGTCAGAGTTGGCCTATAATAGGAACTCTTACTAGCCACAACTTGCTTCCAACATTCATTCTACTTCTGTTCATCACGAATAAAGAGAAAGAGGTTTAACCTCTATGCTATCTCCAAATGAGAAAAATACTTTACCTATTTAATCAATCGTTAGAACTTATGATCACAACATTGCAAATAACCCAGTTTAACTCATTTCTGGAAGTCATCCTTTATAAATACCTCATCGCTCTTCTATATTTCACACTAAAACTCAACTATAAAGAGAAGAAATAACAAGTGAAGAGCCTAGTGAGAGATCTGCTGGGTTATTAGATGATAATTTATAAATTGTAAACTAAAATAATTTTAACATTCATTAACAAAATAATACAAATAGTAGTTATTCAAATCTTACAAAAAGGTAGTCCAAATCCAAATAAAAGAATATCTTTTCTTAAATTTTCTTCATAAAAGTTATTCCTCTCTAGAAGAGAATCGTAAAGAAATGGTGTAGGCTAGTAAAAATTATATAATTCTAAAATCCTCTATCTATTGTCAATTTAGAAGATGAAGAATAAGACTTAGATGATGAATTCAATTTGCTGAGATCTCCTAAAAAGGGAAATTTAAACTCTTCAAATCTAGGAGCAGCAAGCATTAAATCTCCAAACGAATCAATTAGTAAAATAAATATCCGTAAAGCTGTATCTCAAAGATAAGGAAGTATGCCAATAGAGCAAGAAAATTCATTAATTGCTACATAACAGGGAATATCAAATAGCCAATAAAACTAATAAGTTACTTAGATAAATTTATTAACTTAAGCTAAAATTGAGGGATTACCTTTGTAAGAAATAGCACTACAACCATCTAACTAATTATAAAACACAATTAATTTCTAATCATAAGATTATGTAAGTCCAAAGAGCATGTTTTAAAAATAGTAAAATGGACAAAAAAGTAATGAAAAAAGTTGGTGGATTTATCTCTTAAAGAGAAGGGTCTGGATAGAATTCAAATGATGGTTCTTTTTAAAGTACCTAGATCCTAAATAAAGAGAAACTATATTCTTCGTTTTTAGAGATAGATAGTAACATTAAAGGTACAGTGAAAGATTCTCTTCATTTAAAAATGGTAACTCATGGTATGAAAAGCTTGGCTTAAAAAGCAGAAAAAAGTAAAAGAAAGGCTCAGATAATAAAATAAATTGATTAATCATATGATTTAGAGAAGAAATAAATTCATTTCAGATTAAATAAGAATCTTAGAAAATATAAAAAGTAAAAAGAAATTAATATAAAATCAGTAATCGAGTGAATAAGACGTAAAATTCGAAGAAGAAATTCAGTATGATGTAGAATTACTTAAAAATTAAATCGAGGATCTAGAAGACCTATATAAGGAAGCTTAAGATCTCTTAACTATTTTCTCAGTAGCAATTCATAAAACAGATACATCTGATCTCAATTTAGATCCAACAATAAGTAAATAGATAAATAAAGAAGTTTAAATTTCAATTAGACTATTTTAATTTTATAAATTATACAATAATCAGCCAAAATATCCCTCAAACTCAGTATTTATTTTAAATTAATTGGCTTGATTTTTTATTTATTTTTGAAAGTGTTATAATGGTAATTATATTATTTAATAGATATGTTTGATTTTGATAGTGAGAGTTTACAAGTATATTCTGGATTCTGTGAGAAGCTGAGAGAAATAGACAGTTCAATTATAGAATATAAAAAGTATTTGAAATTGGATTAAGATGGAGAATAATTTAATGTACGCACATAGAATTTGATGCTTGTAATGAAGAAGTGTGAAGAGTATGAGAAATTTAATGAGAAAAAAAAAGTTAATTAGCTGAATTTATATTTATAGAATGATATTAGTTTAAGATTGGATGAAATATAAGTGCAAATCGATATAAATTTATAGGTTTAAAGCAATATTTAAGAGAGTGCAGATAGAGTTAATAAATTACTTTACATTAAGAAACATTAGCTTAGACAAGTCGATAGATTTATAGAAGATACTTCTAAAAATATGAACTCATGATATTCTCTGGTTCTTCTACTGAAGACATGAAACAATTAGATGCTCTAAACACTCAAATAGCATCAGAAATTAGAAAATTAAAAGATATTAAAAAGAAACTATTGAAGAATCTTCTGATCATTACAGTCAATATTTCCTAAAATTAAAATAAAAATTTCTTACAGAATTTTTATTTCTTTAGCCGAAGCTAAGCAAAGAATGGAATCTCTTTAAGAAATTAATGAGTATATTCTAACGAAGATTCTTCCTATTGTTTAAAAAAAGTAAGATTTGCAAAAAGAAAATAAATCAATCTGTTAAAAAATGATCAAAAAGAGTGATTTTATAACCGAAATGAATAATAATTGTATTTAATTGCATGCTACTGACACTTTGTAACCTTTTAAACAACCTTCTCTTCTAAGTATATCACCATAGTTGAATCCATCATAATCAAATATTAATTTACCAGTCAAAAGTAAGATTTAACTAAATAGAGTACAATCTACTCCTTAATAGTAGTTACAACAATAACAAACACCTCCTCCTTTACAAAAAAAAAAACCTAAGTTGTTAAAATAGATATGATTAAAGAAGCTGCTGAATAATATGATCTAATCTAATAATCAAAGAATGACCTTAAAAGTGAATATCAAAGAAGTATAGAATTATAGGCAGAAATGTAAGATGATGTATTGAGTATTATAACACTTCATAATAAGGTCGGGTGTTTTATTCCTAGTCTTGTTAGTGTCTAAAATTCGTATGAATAAGAAATAGAAAAGCTTAAATCCTCTTAATAGCAGGTAAAATATAGCTTACTTTTAAATAAAACTAATATCTTTTTTCATTTTTAATCCTAAATTATTCTTTAAATAGTAAAAAAAAAACTTCAATTTAAAAAATAATTTAAGATATTTAATTTACTTAAAATAATATATTAGGTTTTTAGTAACTTGAGATATGATGTTTTTGGGAATTTAAAAGAATAATTTTAAAGATATGCTTAAGAGGAATTATAATCAGCTTTAAAGAGAGGTGATTAGATGATAGAAGAATATTTAAAATCTTTTGAGTATTATGATGCATAAATTGAGAATTTAGAGAATGCTATCGAATACATGTAAGAGAACAATTTAGTTGTATTGTAAGGCCATTTAGATGCTAGGAAATCTTTATAGGAAAATGATACTGCTAAATAAGAGGTTTTACAATACATAAGATTGATTTAATCGATGATTACAGATTTGTAGATAGTAGTATAGTTTTAAACTCATTTGAAATTCCTCACAATCGGATTTACAACTATTAATTTGCTTTAAGATGATCTAACTGTTCATTTCAACAAGATTGAAGAAATTCAAACTGCATATGGCGAATTATAAAAGAAAAGTACATCTTCTCCGAGATATTCTTTACAGAATAAATGTTAACAAATAACATATTCTATCACTCATATATTACTTTTTATGAAAATTTTCTAAAAAATTACTTTTTCAAAATCAAATTATATCCTTGCTAGATAAAATCTACTCAATGCTCTAGACCACATTGATGAAAATCTTACTAATGTTTAAAATAACTTTAATTAGCTAATGAATCATCTTGATGAAGAATTCCTTCATTTGCCAAAAACACTTCAATGCATCTCCTTAATCTACTCATAAGAATGTTTTAAGATAATAAAGTTTCCTTAAAAACAATAGTTTTATAAGTGAAGCTCCCCTTTCTGAATCAGCTTCTCCATCGGTCTAGTATCTTCTGTCTCCAAATACTTAATATAATGCAGAATATAATAGTAACAGTAAAAATGCTCATCTAGCCCCAACAGGATCTTATAGGAAAATCAGTAGCAATTTTATTACTACACACAACCCTGCAAACAATGCTAATTCAAATATAATAAGCCCTCCAAAGAATTTTAATAAAGCTCTCACATTCAGCATAGTTTCATAGTAAATCAATAGAATTGGAAATCCAAAGAGTACAAATCTAATTGAGAGCTTTTCTGAATAGGCTATATCAGATATTTCAGATGAAGAAATATCTTCTGAAAAAGAAGTAACCTTTAGAACTGGAAATCTTGAATTCAAAAATAATGCTCACATAAATGTACCTCTAGCCCAAAGATATCTAAAAATAGACCAAAACGCAGAAAGAACAGATTATCAAGAAGATGATGATTTCTTAAATTCCTGCGTTGATTGAAATGATTAAATTTAACTATTTATTATATTGTTTATATTATCAATTAAAATTTGTATTTCTAAATTAAATGATTCTCTCAGTGTAAATATTATTTATTTTATATATAACAAACAAACAACAAGATACATACTTAATAACACTCTCTTTATTTCAATACTACTCATTTATCTATTCACACTTCAATATAAATATTTTACAAATTTTGATTCACTTAAAAATAATTAAATAAATTAATAAATAAATAAGTAAGTATACCTTAAATCTATCTTATTTAAAATTTTATTATAGGATGGAGCCAAATGGTTTAAAGTTTTAAATACAGCATAATTTTAAAAGATAAAAATGGAGTATAAATAATAATTTAAAAAAATAAGAATTATTAATTTACATAGAATAACTAGAAAAATAATTTAAATTCAAATATTTTGTTTATCAACTTAATGTACTAATAGAAAAATAACAAGGATTATAGGATTAATAGAATAAATAAAAAGAGCAATCAATTATTAAATGATTGATAGAAAATCTTAAAGGAATATTTTTTAATCTAATAGCAGATAGATCAAAAATTAATTTATAAATTTACAATAATCAATCAAAATAGTAGGTATTATTGATTCTAATTAATAATTCACAAATTTAACAACCATTATTAAATTAATATTAAACATTTTTAATCTCTTCTTTTAGTTTGTAGAATCAGGAATCTTCTGAAAATTATTGGAAAAAGTAAATAGTAAAAAAAAATCAAATCATCTTAGAAAAAAAAAGGTTAATTAATTAAATAGAGCATAGTAAAATTCAGCAAAAAAGAAAATGTTTTCAGGTACCATTAAAATAGCTAGTTTAGATGACTACATAGCTCCTTCATAAGAGTGTATTCTACCAATATTTGATAAGAATTCTAAGTTAAAGACAACTGAAGATCCTACAGTGGTAAATATCTTTTCTATTTAAACTTTTAATCAAACAATCATAATTATATTCATTATCTAATAAATAGAAAGCTTATGGAGTAATTCCTCAAAAGCCAGATCTTATTAAGAAAACTGCCAAATAGACAGCTAAAGTTACATTAAGTGATTGCCTTGCATGCAGCGGTTGTGTAACTACAGCAGAAACAATTCTTTAGCAATAATAAAGTGTAGAGGAATTCCTTTCTAAGCTCAAATCATATAAGCATGTAGTTATAGGACTATCATAATAAAGTAGAGCTTCTCTTTCTTATCATTTTGGATTAACTGAAGAACATATCTAAAGAGCACTAACTTATTTCTTTTAAGATTAATTGAATGTCTAGTAAGTGTATATTTCCAACTTTAGTTTAAAATATTTAACAAATAGAAAGTTTAGTGGCTATATTATTAATTTCATAAATCTAATGAGTATTAATAAGGCATGTATTAATAGAATTGAACAACAATAAGCAAGATATAAGAGAAAACACTTTTTATTAATAATCTATTTGCATTTAAATAAATAATAGATATCGCTAAATTATATCAAATGCTATTTCTACTAATCAAATATTTAAAAATCGGTTAGCAATAAATTAATAGACTCTCATAATGAATTGTAGGGATAAGTAATTAAAATCAATTTTATTAAAAATAGATATGTATTCGATATGAGATTGGCTAATTAATTGTGCTTAGAATAGGCTTATAGAGAATATAAGTAGAGACATGAAAATAAGTAATAATTACTATTTTATAAATAAAGATAAGAATTAAAGTGTCTTTTAACTAAATAGATAAAGTTTGCCAGTACTTTCTTCTGAGTGTCCTGGATGGGCTTGTTATGCAGAGAAAGCAGTAGAAGAACATATTATTTAATATATGTCTCAAGTTAAATCACCTCAATAAATTATGGGATCCTTAGCCAAATATGCTTTTGCCTCAAAAATGGGATTTGTAAATAATATTCTTAAATGAATGCTCCTCCTTCTATTTCAATTCATTAATTTTTTCTAGATTCTATCAATTTATTCTTTCTTCCTTCTATTATTCTATCAATTTTTTTACTTTACATAAGAGGAAATTATATTTTTGCTATCAAATTAATTCATATTTTGGTAAAAATTAGGATGCAAAGGATGTACTATTTGTTAGTGTTATGCCATGTTATGACAAAAAAAGTAGAATCTGCAAGAAGGAATTTGAAAGTAAAAAATTTAAATAATAAAAAATAAAACAATTGGGGATAAACAGAATGATTGAGAAAATTTTTAAAGTAACAAAATAAACCATTTTAGTTGTGAATGGTTCATATAAGTGAATATAATATGAAATCAAATTATCATACTTTAGAATCAAAAGTTATCTAATACATTCCACAATAATCTAATTAATCTGAAAAATCAAGCAATATTTAGTTATAATTATTTAAATTAACCAAATATTTTGTAATTTATTAGGAGATGGGTTAAAAGATGTAGATGTAGTGCTAACTACTTAAGAAATAATGGATTTATTGAAAAAAAAGTTGAAGGAAATAAATTAAGAGAAAAAGCAAGAAGAAGATAGCTAGGAGAGAAGCAATGGAGATGAGGAGCGTAAGGATGAGTAAATTGTGAAAGATAGAGAATATATAGAAAATAATATCTTCCCTTATGAGAATTTAGATATTTCTCGCACTGTTATTAGTAATATAGAAGAATACCTATTTGGATCAGATCTTTCTTTTACCAAATTGTTGTAACCAATATTATCTAATATCTTCAACTCTACTGTGGGTTCTAATGACTATTTAGATTATATTCTCAGAAGAGCAGCACTTGATATTCATCATTTATCTCCTGATTAATATGAAATTGTTACTAAGTAAAGGCAAAAACTCTGATTTTAATGTAAGAAATATAATAAAATTTAAAAAATAAAACTAAGGTTAACATAATTATAATTACTTTGAATTTAATAGGAAATATTTGTTGTTAAAGACGGAGTTAATATAATGAGTTTTGCTAGAGTTTATGGATTGAGAAATATTTAAAATATTACAAGAAATTTGAAGTTGAAGAAATGTAAATATGATTATGTTGAAATTATGGCTTGCCCTAGTGGTTGTTTAAATGGAGGAGGTTAACTTAAATCTTTGGATGAAAATATAAAGACTAAAGACTTAGTAGAGAAACTATAAGAAGTGTTAAGAAGTAAAAAGAATTATAGATTAAGAATAAAGCTATGTTAATTAAGCATTACAATTGATAACTAAAGATAATGTAAATAAATACTTCTAAACTATCTTTAAGCATATAGAAAAATTAAATACTTCTGGTAGTCTTAATTGGTGAGATTATACTAGAAAATTTCAATGCCATTTTTATAATTATAATATAAATAATAACATATTAAAGTAATTGCTTGCATATAATTCTATTATGTAATATACAGACAGATATTTTCAATATTTATATTAAAAATAACATTTAAAAATTATAATATTCTCTTTATGTGCTTCTAATACTTTCAAAAATATTTAAATTTCAAATTTCAAAATTAATATTTTACCTTTTCATTGCTTTTAAAATGTGTTAATCCCCTACCATTAAACTTAAGATTAAATTCTGAAATTATCCAAATTTGTAGTTACATTGTAACTTATAGAAAATATGAAAAATAAAAAAAATTTTCTGATTAATGTTTAACAGTGATTAGATAATACCGTATTTTTAATTGCTTTTAGATTTGAGTATTTATCATCATAAAAAACCTTTTGAAATAATTAGTAAAGAAGGTTATTAATTAGTTCCAATAGATTAATTTTATAATATTATTAATGATATTAAAATTTGCTTGTATTTATATAATATGTCCATTTTATTCAGTAATTTTTCTATATACTCTACTTAACATAGAAAGAAGGTAATACTTTTAGAACTCAGTCATTTATATTTTTAGATATAAGGGTGAATTTCACAGAAAATGAAAGAATACATTCTATTCAAATAATAAATTTCATGTTAATAAATCCTTCTTATTTTGAAAGTAAATAAATACTACAACTAACTAACTATTAAGGAGTTAAATACATTTTTAAAAATTAAATTTAAATATGCGTTATGTTGATTAAACTTTCTAACTTAAAATTAATTAATGATTCAACCTTGCTTTTCATTACAATAATGCTAAACCTTTAAATTATTTTCAGAATATATAAGATTAAAGTTAGATATGATTGGAAAATATATGTATGCATGTATCTTCTCCTTCATAAAAATTAAAATATAATTGATAATCTTAAGTCCCTAAAACTTATTTTAAATTAGCTATTTTGCTTAATAAAAAGTAAATATTTATCAAAAAAAAAAAAAAATAAATAATTAAAATACTAAAAATAAATAAAAAATGAATAAAATTGAATTAAGCATATTATGCTTGTTTATGCTAACATCCTAAATCTATGCAATTGATTAAAAAAATCGAATTACTTATAGCATTAAAAAGGTAAGTAATTAGCTTACTCAAGAAGACCTCAGCAAAGCAACATAAAGTGCTCTTGATTGGGGAAGTCCTGCTACTAACTTTAAGACTTGCAAATAATTAAATAACAAATACTATGATTTTGTTAATGGCAACAGTTCAATCTAAAAGACAATAAATGGACTAGATACTACCCACAATTATCTTTGGATTACTTTTGATTCTGTATTCACTGATCTTCCTTAATACATTCCTCTTATTAAAACTATTAAAATGAATGTTAAATTAAATGTTGATGGGTCAGATTCAACATTTAGTGGAAAGAATACTGCAAATAGAGCCTATTGTTAGGATTCAGACAGTATTTTCTTGAATAATAAAGGGATGATACTGCAACTATTTCAAAAGTATACTCTCACAATAAATCTAATGTAACAATAAAAATTGAGCCTTTAAATTTAAGTGGAAACCAAAGATTTGGTGTTTCTAATATGTAAATAACTACAGTTTAATGTGGCAATAATGCCGAGTTTGTTCCAAGCTAATCTACTACCAATTGTGTCTGCAAAAGTGGATATTAAATTAGGTATACTTAGCACATGGATATTGACTAAAATGGAACTCATAATTAATAGAACCTCATGATTTGTGGATGATTGGTATTAAAATATCAAATTTATATCTTTACATTTTATTCACTTTTGAGGCTTTGAATAATTTAAAATTATAAAGAATGAAAAATTATTTTATTTTATGCGCTTTCTTTTTAGTATGATATTTGAAATGAATAATTAACATAGATTTAACAATATAAATAATAATTATAATTAAAGAAATGCAGTAATGCATTTCAAGTTAAATTGAATCATTCATTTTTTCTTCAATTAATCTTCCTTAAAGTTGAATAAAAATGAAGCCATTTGAATTTAAGAAAGAAATAAATTATCAAATTTACATTTAATAACATTTTTTTACTCATTTATTTCAATAATTTATTATTTTTTGTGAGCTTTTTTTTTATTATTAATAATCTAATTTTAATTAAATAATTTTAATATTCTCTTCAAATAAGAACATCAATCAAAGCAAATGAAATTTGATAAAATAATGAATTCTAAAGTTTAATCATATTTCAAAATTTGATAATGATTGGGGAGGAGATATTTAATTAGATAGCTTTAAATGAATTATAAAAGTTGTATGATTAATTAGAATGACAGATTCAAAAGAAGATCTTATAAATGATTACTCTAAAAATAACAAACCCTAAATAATTTTAAGGAAAGTATATAAATTATTGATTAATTTTTTTTGGAAATGTTAAATTTAGTTGATAATTTGTATTATCCACTTTTGATTTAAAGTTATCATTTTTTTATTTAAAAACACAAAGGGAAGATTGAGTTAAATTGACTTTTAAGTATAAATGAAAATCTAAGCAATAAATATATACCAAAGAATTGAGATTATAGTAAAAGATAATTTATTTAATGGTTTACTCCCTACTAATAAAGAACTATAGATTTGCAACCATTAATTTTAAATTTTCAATCATAATAATTATTACTTACTCCTAATATTATGTTTTACCCAAGCAATAATAAAATAAAAATGTATATTTTTATAAAATCTTATCATTAAATATTAATATAGATTATTCCATTGTTAAGTGATGCTTTATAGAATATATTTTATTTATTACTCTTGTTAAATCATAGTAGAAAACTTTTCATTTTATTTAGTTTTGTGATCGATTTCTTATTTATTTATCTATAAAAACATTCAAATTTAGATATTTTGACACTTATACATGATGATTAAATTAAATAAAAGAATTTTGAAGTCTTATATTAATTTTACCCCTTTTGAATTTGAAGTTGATTACATTTTTTTTTAATAATCAAAGATTATTTACAATTTTTGATTAAGATTGTGATAAATACTAAAGATATTTAATATGGTGAATGGAAATTAAAAGAAATATAAAGGTAAAAAAAAAATTAATAGTCAGTCAGTCACCTCTTAAAATAGGAATTACAATATAAAAGATTAGTGCATGTAAAAAAGAAAAGGTGAATACATTATATATCTACTATTAACAAATTGTAATAAGAACAATAAATTTCATAAAGCAAGCAGATTGATTGACATTAGTTAGATCAAGATCTCATTATTGATTAAAATAAATTAAATTGAGAAATAAAAAAGTAATTTCAGTAAGTATAGTAATAATTTTTAGTAATTAAGTGAATATAAGCAATAGTTTTACAAGCCATTATTTTTTATATTTTCAACTAAGCTCAAATGGGTTGGATTTTTACCATCATTTTAGCAATTATAGCTTAAATAGGAGATTGTGTGGTAAACTAATTTCCAGAATAATCTAAGCAACTAATCTCCTCAACAGTAGAAACAGATTGTTTTGCTAATAGCTCATTTGAATCTAATAAATTTAAATATTCCATTTTCTTCAATTACAAGTGATGCAGAGAATTCTAATAGTTTTACTCTAACAGGATGGTTTAAATCAATTGGTCATTAATAAGATGGGGATAGTATTATCTTTTTTATTACTAAAGATTTGGCAAAGGAATTGAATACTGATGTTATTTTTTACTTTGGATTCAAAGAACAAACTAAAGAATTTTTTCTACTCTATAGGAGGTGCTTTAAAAATAGTATCACAACCTTTCCCAGCTTTTCCAGCGCAAATTGATAGAAATAAGTGGTTCTTCTTAAGTGTTTCGTTTAAAATGGATCCTCCACCTATTATCAATAATTATAATTTAATAATTATAGTCAAATAAGGCTCTAATTTACAAATAATTAGTGATAGTCAGTCTATAAGTACCTTTACTTTTTATTTTAATGATTCTGTCTTCTTATTAAATGGCGGTCTTGTTTTAAGTTCTATACCAAAAGTTTTTCCTTTAGCTAATCCTTCTTGTGTTTAGATGAAAAAAATGTATAAGTCCATTGGAATTATATCTTTACTGCTTATTCAAATGATTTATAGGTTTCAGAATCATTAATTAGTAATTATCCTGCCAAATTAAAATATCATTTCACGATGGAAAAAGATGATTTATTCATTTAAGGTTCTCACAATTATTTAAGGAATAGGAGTCCAGAAGAAAATCACTTAATAATAGATAATTTATAAGCTTCTGTTGTTGATCCTTTCATAGAATTTAATAAATCTAAAGCTCTTTCTGGAATGAATGTAAACGATGGGTTTATCATAAGCTATTGGATAAAATTAAGTACTAGTAGCCCCGATGCAATAACAGTGGCTACAATACTATTGGGAGATGGAACTACATAATTATAAATATAACATAAATTCAAAGGGTCAATGTGGGAAATTTAAATCTTGTCTAGTCTATCAGCGACTCCTACTTCATTTGCTTCTTCATCTTTCACTCCTTCACCTCCTACAACTAATTCTAATTGGAATTTCTACTTATTTGTTTTCAAAGGAGGTAATATTTAAGTATACACACTCAATAGTAGTAATACCCTATCTGAAATGACACTTCCATTCAGTGAACTGGATAATATAAAAATAATAATCACGAATACGTGAAAATTTAAATCGGCAGTCAAAGTAATCAAAATCTAAAACTTAGAGATTTAAAAATTTTAAGAGGAATAGCTGTATTTACTTATAGCTTTGAAGGATTACATAACTGTTAGTTATCTTATGGATTAGAGACAAAGCAGTGTTTGATATGTAAGTCTACTTATTCAATAACTAATGAAGGTATTTGTACAACAAAATGTCCAGTCTTATCACCACTATAGCCTAATTAGGATTTCATACCTGGATAACTTAGCAAATGTCTCTCTTGTCCTTCCTTATAAAATTTGTTGATAGAATCTTACGATAATTGTATAATTTTATTTGAATTATTTAATATAATATTTATTTATTTACAACCATTAATTTTTATATTCCAAACTAATTTAAGAATACAATTAACCAATCGACATTTTTACTTTATTTATTGAAAATTTAACTATTTTTAAATTTAATTTTCTTAAAAATGTAATAGAATGCAGTGAAATATTAGGAAATTATGATAGCAGCCCCTTCAATAAGTTAAACTAGCTTAGAACTAAAATACAGATATTTTAGTTGGAATTGATTTAAATTTATTTGAAGTTCTTATCTTAATAAATTCATTTACTGATACCAGTATTGTAATTAGTGACATATCATCTACCTCTACTTATACTATAAATTCTAGTAAGAATACTGTGTTAGATATCCATAAATTCAAAAAGGATAAAAAGAATAGTAAGATAACTTCTGGTATAACCAAAGTATAGGGTAAATATTTAATAAATTATCATTGATATTTATAACTTTAACATGTTTTTTAAATTAGGTAATTTATAATTTATTCCATTCAAAACACTATTTAAAACCCCGCCAAAAAGTAATAATTTCCCTTTTAGCCTTTGATTTAAGCTAAAAACCTCAATTAAAGTAGAAGAAAATTTCTACAGAAGGATTTTATGTTGAATACTCAGCTCCGGTATCTATTAGCTGGATAGCATTACCAAGTTGTTTAGAAGTAGTGTAAGCCCTTTACGAAAAAACTGGATCAAAAATGGTAATTTAGAATTTCTAAGGTTAAATAAATTACGCCTCTCCTGTATAAATATATGCAATAAATTCCATTTATTAATCTAATGTATAATTGACACTGCCTACTAAGACTGTCTTCTCAGCTCCTGCAGATTATTATATTGATTAAACTATTGCAGTTACAAACTCTCCAGATTTTGGATTCGATATTGGATATATATTTAATAAAGATTTTACAGTATCTAAGTGTTCACCATTAAGCGATACTATTCCATTTAGTTAAATGAATGTATTATCAGCTTAAAAACATCATCCACCTCGCTTCTTCCAGATATTTTCAACGTGAGATTTAGGACTCCAAAACCTGTTACTGATTATTAAATTTTCTTTGCTTTAAAAAAATATGACAGACAATCATCAATTCTCTCTTATTCTATAAATTAAAGATATTTTTCATATCAATATTAACCACCAACATCTTCATTTCAGTAATTATTTTCTTTTAATATTTATAATAATTTTAATATTTAATTTTCTTAATATAATGATAGGTCAGATTATTATTACTTTACTATAAGACACCCAGGAGTAATATCAACTAAGATATACTAAATAAAAACTATTTCAGGAAGTTAAAAATATACTATTTAACTTGATCAATAACTAACTAGTAAAAATGTAAAGATATTACCTAGTATTATAAATTGGGGTGGATCAAATTCAATTGAAATAGTAGATATATAAGATGCAGATATAAATTTAGATTCTTTTTATTTTAAATAAAAACTAATCAAATAGAATACTTGTATATTTAATTTATGATTATCTATGATTCTTTTACATTTAGAAAATAGGATTATTAAATATTATAATCTATAACAACTAATACAAATAATTTGCCAAAAGATTTTATATTTGGCGTAACAAAAATAACATAAAATTCATTTAGTATTTCTGTAACAAGTCCTGCTTCTGGTCCATCAACTATCTAACTAAATGGTTAAACTATATGGATATTAAAAGGAGTCTAAATAGATCCCAGCAATGACAGAGAAGATAAATGTATATTATTTAGAAATGAAGATTTTAAATGTGAATAATGTAAATATTAATTACTCTATGGAAATAATAAAAAATAAATGTGTACTTGTCCTATAGGATTCGGATTCTAATAAAATATAAAAAAATGTGTTAGATGCAAAGTAGGATGCTAATACTGTATATTCTAAGATAATTCAACTACAAGTGAGTGCCTTGAGTGTAATACTGATGCAAGTTTCTATCTTGAATAAGGTGTTTGCAAATGTAATCCATCTACTAGTGAAGATGATAAAGATTCTAACTACTGTGTTCCAAAAATCGATTCATTGAAAGATCTTCCTAAAATTGTTGTTAAAGTACCAAAATCTGGATTGCTTGCTATATCTGCTGTTTCTGGTTATACATCTGTAAAAATTAAGAATATTTTTTAATTGATTTAATTTTTCATTCTTTTAGTGGGGTGGGCGTTAGTTTGTTGGGTCAATGTAAAAAGGAATAATAAGTTTTACTCATATTGTAATTAAGATCCTTGAAATCTTATAAATAATGATTAGATCCCCTCCCTTTTCTATATTTTTATATCTTAAAATTATCTTTAGAAAGTAGATGGAAGGGGATTTCTAATTAATTGAAAATATTTTGAATAACAAAACAATTAAATCCTTATATTTTAATAATTAATATCATGTTAATAATTTCAATTAACTTCTTAAAAATGAATAATAATAATTCATTAATTAAAATTGTTAAAAAATAATCTTATGATAATAGGCAGCCATTAATCTATAGTAACAATTAACTCTAGCTACATGGGTCAAATTAGTAAAAGGTCCAATTAATTTAATTTAATACCAGAAAATAGAGTAATTTAATTATTTTTACAATATTTTAAAAATATATGTCGAAATAGTTATGACAATGGATCAAATATTTTAATTATTATTTTTATTCTACATTCATTAATATTTATTTTTAAATATTAAAAGCAATACAAATATTTTGTAAGTCGACTTCGATGCAAATGGTTATATAATTGTATAAACAGCTTTACCTAAAGCTCCTTCAACTACTACACAATATAATATTCCTTCTAATAATATATACTATAATTCAGTCCTCTCTAAAGTAATTCCTATTCAAATTATTATTATTTTAAGAAATGAAAGTTTGATTGGTTTAATATTAAAACACTAAAAATGTATTAATAGAGTGGATATGCATATATTGAATTTCCTTAGATGTCAAAACTAGCTATGCTAGTTTAGCAATATATCTTCCATAAAGTGATTATTGGATATATCAAGACGCAATTCTCACAGTTTCTATCTCTTCATTTTTGGATACTAAATTATAATTTTCTGGCGATGAGGAGAATTCTTTTTTATCTTTGGTACAACAATAACAGCTTAGAAACAAGCATTTACATACCATGTTAAACATGAAAACTAACCTTTATTGTTTTTTTTAGCGTTGCTGATGCTAAGTTTGATACAGCAAGATATGTGGTTACTTAAAACAAAAATATCTTCTCATATAAAACAGACAACAATCAATAACTCCTATTATCAACTACTCCTTATCTCAAATTCCCAGATTCTGTAATAATTAGTTTTGAATAAATAACATTTTTCAAGAATTTCTGTTAATTTACGAGAAATTAAAATAAAAATATAGTTTAAATCTTGAATTTTATTAAAACACCTTTAACAAAATATTTATTTTCAATAGATGAAGGATGAAATATTAGCAATTAACTACTAATAACTTGGGTACGGAGTTAAAGGTAATCAATACCTTGTACTAGATTCTAAACCTACAGTCACAGGTTCGATTGTAGTCAGCTTTTGGGTTAAAAGTAGGGCTTAAAAAATTATTGGATGAAGATGTAGTATTAGCAAAAATAGGTGATCGTATGATATTAGGAAGATATTTTAGTAATGGTTTAATATACTAAGTTGTTGTTTGCATTAACAAAGAGTGTTAAAATGTAAATGAATGGTATGTTGATAACTAAAATTGGAATCAATTATCTTTTATCTTCGAAGTAACATCGAATTTTAATGATAGAAAGGGTACAATAGTTAGAGCCTTTTATAAAGTACTTGAATAGAAGCTATACTTTGATTAAAATCCCAATGAAACTGGTACTACTGATTATTTAACAATTGGAAATTCAATTAATACAGTTAATAATTAAGGCTTCTATTATAATTTTTTCACTCTTCTTACAGGCAGCTACTACAAGTATAAAAATTCAATCGATACTGTAAAAGCTAAATACTGCTCTTTGAATGCAGGTAAATTTTACAATTACTGCTTGAAATGTTCTTATCAAAATCCTAGAACTGATCACTTATGTGCCACACTACCAAATAACAGTTCTTGCTATTCTATTGAAGATACTGATGGAATAGCTAAAGGTATTTATGAAGGAAGAGATCCTTACTTGTATTATCCAAATTATGATGTTTGCGAAAGATGTGTTACTGAAAGATGTGCTGTGTGTGAAACTACAATTGATAATTGTACTAAATGTAAAATACTTTTATTTTTAATAATATATTCTTAAATATAAAATAAAAAATTAGCTTGTTAAAATCAATGTAAAAAATGCATTTACAACTAAGAATGGAAGTGCTCAAAATGCAGAGGTAATCGTTCTGTAGAACCTACTTGTACTACATGTACAGATCCAAACACAGCAGACGATTACTTATCCGAAAATTGCCAATGTAAAAATTCTTGCAAAGTATGTAAACCTGGAGATACTTTACCTTGTGGTTGCAGCAATACAGTTGAAATTTGTAATGAATGCGCTGAAAATTCTAACAGATCCTTTAAACCATTATGCGCTTGTAAATTTGGTTACTATGATGTTGGGAAACCTGAATGCGAAAGTACATTTTTAAAAAAAATAATGAATATTTTTAAATAAATAATCACTTAATAATAGAATGCTCAAGTAAATGTACGAGATGCTAAGATTAAAAGGATAAATGCATATAATGCAGTGGTAATAGAAGCAATCCTCCTATTTGCCCTTGTCCCGACTATACATATGAAGATTATGATACAAAAACAGGTGAAGTTTTAGCAATTTGCAAAAATTGTCCAAAAAATTGTATTAATTGTGTAGTTAACTCAACAACAAAAGAATTAGAATGTGCTAAATGCCGTTTTAGAAGTAATTGGAATGGCAAGAGATGTGTTTGTAATGATGGTTTTTATGACGATCAATAAGTTGATAATTGCTCATGTAATAAAAGTTTATGATTTTCAAATTTTATAATATTTTATAAAAATAGAATGCGATATTCTTTGCGAAAAATGCGAACGACCTGGTAGGTGTACATCTTGTCTAGGCAAAAAGAATTCTTAATAGTTCAGGTTAGTGTGTCTGCCCTGATGGATATTATGGTAATTCGAAGTTGGCTGAATGCAAACCTTGTTATATTACTTGTAGAACAGTAAATAAATCATTCTTTAAAAACTCTAATTGATAGAGATTTAAATAATTTTAATTTTGAAATAATTAGTGTTATGGTGATGCTGAAAATCAATGTAAATCATGTTACTAAGATCCATATGTTAGATTGAGAAAAGGAAAGTGTGTTTGTGCAAATGAGGGACTCTTTTTCAATACATTTGAGAAAAAGTGTGTACTTTATACCACCTTCAAATATAATCTCTATTATGATAAAGATATTATGGTACAATGTTATTATATATTTACATAACACTTATTTACTATTCTTTCTATAAAATAGCCTGTTTTATATCTTAATTTCACTAACCCTCTTTCAACTTCTGCTGAAGATGTTTTGAAAAACATGGTATTTGAAATTGAAGGATTAAAGTATAATAAAGATTTCAAGACTAGTATATTCTACTTAAACCAGGGTAGGATTGATGTCAAATTTATTCTTTCAGCTAGTTTTAGACCTACTGTATTGAAAGTAACTGTAACAGATCCAGATGCTGTGATAGATAAATATAAAACTCCTTTGCACAGAAAATACACTAAATATACCATGCAATTCAATCTATACCCTCACCATTAAGTTGACAATGATAAATTATAATATTTGTAGGATATGAGATCCTTTTCTGCCTCTGTATATGATAGGGAAGGTTTCGGTATCGATTTCGTGTGGTTGCTTCAATTAATGACATTCTAAAACTTTCTGTTTAATTCGATGCAACCTACATCGATGATACTTTTATACAACCATTATCTACCAATAAATGTATATGAAACTCTTAGAGCTTTCTCTATATTATAATATCAGAATGTTCCTATTTGGGGGAGTTTGGATATGACGATACAATGATTCTCAGAAAATCATCCAAAGAAATAGCAGAAACTTAGGTAAAATAAATTATAATTTAAAAATTTTGTAAATAATTTTATTAAATTTCATAGATTCCAGAAACAAATGTTAGAAGACTAGGTTATTCATCCAGTTTTTTTATTAATTTTTGAGGTAATTGTTCTTATATGGAATTATGTGGTTTGGATTCTATTTGGTGAAACTAAGGTTCCTAAATGAGAAGTATGCTCAAGATCAAGATAAGAAATTGCCATGGTTGGAGACTTTCTACAAAATGTTCTTGTATTACATGTCTAAAGTAACTGAAGCCTTCTTTGTTACATTGACTATAGTCGTCTTTATGTAGATTAGAGATCCCAGCTTCTCCCAAGCATTCAATGGAATTTCCTATCTGCTGAACTTCATTTATTTAGCTTCTTTATGTGGAATCTTCTATTTCTTCTATGATTAGGTTAGAAACACCGATATCTCAGATATTGATTACAAAAATTTAGCTTGTAGATCTCTTGGAAATATGCTACTTGATCTAAGGCTATCTGATTCCTTTTTAGTCAAATATTATCATATGATAACTTATTTCAAGAAACTATTCTACTCAATTATTATTATCTTTGCTGTAGATCTATAGGAAAATCATGTCATTCCATTGATTATTATTGAAGTTCTCTTCTTGATATTCTTCATTATCTTAAGACCTCTCTTCAAACCCATTTATAATATAGTGAGAGCTTTAATCCAAATCCTTTATATTGGTATTTTAGTGTAAATTTTTAAAATAATTAAGAATAAATAATATTTCATTCCAAATTTTTATTAATAAATCATTCAATAGATTCATATTACTCTTGGGAAAAGGTTGGGTAAGCATGACTCAAAATCAAGTCCTCATTGATGCATCTGATGCTGAATCATACTATTAACAAGGAAAGCTTTTGTTGATTCTCCTTTTGATTTATAATTTGATCAGTATAATATTTACAACTATAGTTGCTGCCCTTCACTTCTATTAGGATTATCTCAGATCATAGAGAGAAAAAATAAAGGAAAAGGTCTTTGATAATTTAAAGAATTAAAAATTATTCAATTATTAAGAACTTTAAGAGGTTGACTAATACTAGAGAAGAGATTCATTGATGAGAATTATTGATTTATAAGATAATAGGAAGGTTAATCCTCTTCCATTATAAGATATTGAATAGGAGATTCAGACTAAGAATCCCTTTGGAGATGATGAAAGAATTAGTAGATAAGAAAGTAATTAAAAACTGACCTAGTCTGGTTTTTACACAATCGTGTTAAGAAAAGATATTATATGGAGAAACTTTATAGATCCTATTAATAAATCATTTACTATTGCAGTAGAAACAGTTGAAACACTTGGTGCTAAGAGATAGGCTAATCCAATTTTAAATAAAATTGAAACTAATGTTGTAGTTGATTATTCTAATACTAGCAAAGTTGTATATAAAAATGGATAAGAAGAATTTAGAGTGCTTTCCAGTCTCCTTTCAAAATGGAAAGTATAAAAAATACAAAAATCTAAAGAGAAGTCAGTTGTGTAATTAATTTGTCATAATACAGCTTTGGTAGTGTCATCGATATTACTACCCCATTAAGAGATATAGATTATTATTTAGTGAGTAATAAATTTAGGCTCATTTTATGATCCTGTTTTATAACTATTAAGATTCATGTTATTATTTTCTATCAGATACTTTAAACCAGTTTTTGAATTTATATATTATGGTATCCCTAAACCATAAAAATCCTAAAATTATTTTTATATTTGAAGTTCATTTTAATACAATTTATTCATGCTCATATCAAAGATTTCTCTTTTTTATTTAAAATTTAAACAGAAAAATATTAAAATATTGATAAACTGTATGTATATTCTCATTAATTAAGGAAACCGTACCATCAAATTTTTTGGGCTATTAGTGGCCTTAGTTAATTTTTTTCTTTTCCTTTTCAAAAAGTGGCCTTAATTAATGAGAATGTACAGTATTTACATGCATTTACCTCTTTTTAAAAGTAGAAAAATAATTAAAATACATATCTATTTCCCTTTTTATAAAAAATTCAAATTAGTATGAAAATTAACGAGTGATTTATTTATATCATGAGGAGGACATTTTTTTTGTAAATGAGAAGTAACAAGAATATATATATATAACTACACACATTTTTTATATATAATTCAGTTCATAATTTTCTTTGATGACATTCCTCCTATGTTTGAATAAGAATGGGTATTAACATAAACTTAATTGACATGATCTAACGAGTCGTTTATAGTATCAAAATTATTGGGAGAATTTTAAGCACTTGCATAATGCATATTTATTGGATGATTTAACGAATCATTAAATTAAATATTCTGAGTGTTTTATTGTCTTGATTATTATTCTGGATTTTATTTTTATTTTTCTATAGATTGAGGTATGGTTTATTCAGGCTAGTATTGTTATTGTTGTTATAATTACTATTCATTATAATACTATTAATGATTTTAGATTCTTTATTGAACATATTCTTGTTAAGCTATTAAATGAGGTTAATTAGTTTATTAAATGTTATTATTGTTACTGCTATACAATTATAATATGTTTTAATCATTATATCCTTAATTTTATCCGTACTATGGATTATTTGAATAAATTCTCTATTGTTATGCATTACCGCTATCACCTCTTAGTAAGGTCCTTTGCTAAAATGAAAATTAGACTTTTTAATCACTATTATCTTGATTTCTAAATGTTCCTGGAGTTGTTACTCTATAATCCAATTATTAATTGCCTCCTTAGAAATTCATTTTTTAAGTTGACATCATTGTCGAGTACGAAGCAAATCTATAGGATGGTAAAATGAATTTTTCATCTAGAAATTCATCTTTAGTAATTATTCCATTTCCATCTTTATCAATTCTATTCATCAGATAATTAAAATTCTCTGTAGTGAAAGTATATCCATTTCTCGAAAACAATTTATGAATGCTATTTTTGAATAAGTAAATATTAAATTATTATCTACAAATTAAAAAAAATTAATGTTATTTTTGAAATTATTTATATTGTTCAATTCATTTTATATTACATATCAAATCCATGTCCTTTGTTACTGATGTTTTAAAAGGCTGTAAGAATATTTGTTCCATATTTATTTGCAAAGTACATTTTTAAGCTTCCAATTCTCTAAAGAACCTCAATTCTAATTATAAAAGCTTTACTGAAATATCTTCAATAAAGAAAGGAATCTCTGCTTGAGTTATTTCATTTAGAGGAATCTACAAAGATCCATTAATATAAGCTTAATACTAATCTTACAACCTTTAAATTAATTCTTTATTTGTTTTAGGAGTGAATACTTATATGAAGCTAATTTTTTAGTATAAAAATAAATAAATATACAGCTTATATTTTAATTTTGATAGAAGTATTTACTCTTCTAGAGTTAAGCTTAAACCTTAATTAGAACTGTAGTTGAAGATCAAATAATCACATTTTTTCTCTATAACTGGCTAATGATTGATGCTATTATTATTAAGATTATTTTATAAATTGATTTCAACTCTCTACTTATTTTTGAATTTTACGCAAAAATGATCTTAAATCATTCTTGGTTATATGGTTTCTCATACGAGATATCTTAAAGAATAGAAGAACTATGTTAAAACGTGCTGATTCTGCTAAACTAATTCTAATTTACTCTAGCTTTATTAAAAATGAATAAATAAAAAGATTTGAGCTTGAGTAATGCCAAAGTTATTTATTTGAAAACAAAAATGAAATGGTATACTTTCTCTTCATAGAAAAAGATAATTTAAATGATCTTGCAAAGATCTTTTTCATATTCTTTTTATTTTTTAAAATGTCTGCTCATTTATCTTATCTAGTTTTTAATATATTAAAATATTCACTTTAATCTTTCTATTTTTTTTTAATAATTGCACTGATACAAAAATTAAAATTTTGAACCAATATATTGTGTAGGAGCTATTAATTTATTGAATTTGGATATTCATTGGTTTATTAAGTTTTATTATTGATACAATAAAAATAATCGCTGAATTATAATGATATTTCTTATATTTTGATAATTCAATATTTATAAATAGATTTTTATTATTTAGTTTTAAAAATATATTAAATTTTATTAATACTATCTTTCTATTAATTCTACTATCAAAATCTTTTTATTATTTAATTCTTCACTAAATCTCTCAAATATTCTCATTAATAGTCGATTTTAAGCAGCATCAAAAATTTATTTATTTAATAATTATGATTTATTTTTATATATAATTGAACATATCCAATAATAAGTTTTGTTGTCGGCCATACTAAGGTGAAAACACCGGATCCCATTCGAACTCCGAAGTTAAGCGCCTTAAGGCTGGGTTAGTACTAAGGTGGGGGACCGCTTGGGAAGTCCCAGTGCCGACAACCTTTTTATTTTTATCAGATCTTTAAAATTATTCTTGGTTAATCAAATTCTTTTTACAGAATTTAAATTTTCAATAATTAAACCCTATTAAGTAATTGAAAGTTATTATTTTGTTCTTTGATTGACGAATATAATTCAATTCAAGATATTTATAATAAATTAGATAAAAGGAAATCTAATTTACATAAATCTTTTATCTATTTCAAAATGTTCATAAAATAAACTCAAAATAAATAAATTTAAACATCTTGTTAAGCTTAAATAATCCTTTGAAAGAAAGATATTATAAAAATTTAAATTATTTTTTTCTTGCAAATATATGAATACATTTTTTTGAATGAAATTTGATAAGGTGTTAAGATTTAGATATTGAAATACTGTAAATATAATGTAATATTCCATCACAAAATGTATTCTTATTTTCTAATGAAACACTAATTTGTTTTTATTCTAAGTAGCTTAGAGCTAAATAAATGTCGGAATATCTAAAAGAAATAAATCTAAAGATTTAGTTATTAGCTACTTTAATCAATACCTCAACAATAACTTAATTATAAAAAAAGAGGAAGGACAATAAATTAATATTTTGGATTAATTAATTAAATGAGCTTGTCTGAAAATATAAATTTAAAAATAAAATGAATGTTAATAATTTAAAAATCTTTTGATTATTTTTACAAATAGAAACTTTATTGAAATATTGATATATTTTTAGTAAAATTAAATCAAGGCTATTAAACAAACAAACAAACAAACATTTAATTTCTTTTTAAGTAAGAATCTATGATACCTTTATTTTAAAATAAGGTTTTTAGCTCTTATCAGATTTATTTTTCCATACTCTATTCCATTATTTAAATTTGTAAATTTAAATTTTTCAATTGAATTATCTTAGTTAGTTAGGTTATTATTGAATATTTATTATATTATTTTGATGGTAAAGGATATTAAGTTGATTAAATAATAATTAGGATTATTGCGTCATATTCGTTGCTTGTTATTAGTTTTTAGTTATAAAAATGAAACGAAATAAATAATTAGCCTCTATTAGTTAAAGGAAATACATAACAATTAATACTGAATAATAGTTTGTAACATAAAAAGTTTATTTTGAAATGAATTTATTTATTTAATATTTTCTAATTTAAATACTAAATGGTTTATCTTACAACAAGTAAATAGCTTACAAGCATTATATAACTAAAAATTGATGTTTTAAATTTTTACTTATGATTTTGATTTTAATCAATAATATTTGGTTAGATTATTAAAGAAATTGAAAAAATTTCATATTAGATTTTAAAATTAAATTCGATGTAAGTAATTCCCAATCCTCAGAAAATATCGGAAGTGTTAATTTTTTGATAACTACTTACTAATTAAACTTTAGAAAATTTAAATGAATGGATTTAATAAACGAAAGGATTAAGATCTAAAAAGAACAATAAGCTTATGATATAATATAATTAATTACCAGATTGTATCAGAAGTGTTATCTTTTGAAGGAGAGTTACTATACAAGTCTCTACCTATGAATTGGGTTTACAAATTTTAAGAGATTTGAGATAATTACTTAATATTAAATAAATAAGAAAATAATAAAAGAATAGTTATAATAATAACAACAGTAAAAATATGTCTATAATAATTAATACAATTATAGGAGTTCTTCTATTGGGTATTATTTTCATCATTTATAAGATAATTCTCTACCCTAATTATAGATTAGCTCTTTTGAAGAGGAAATATGGTGAAAAGATTAAAATTTTTAGTAACTTTGGTAATGGTCTATTAATAGAGTATCATACTAACTTAACCAAATACAATGATAGCATGAAGTTTATTCGTACAATGCACAATGAAAATTTAAAGGCTATAGGTTTTAATTTTGGTGCAAATGTAGGTATTAGTTTTTTAGATTCAGACTTGATCAAGCAAGTTCACTAAAAGCATGATGCTTTCCGAAAAATAGATGCTACCCAGGCAATTATCTTTCTATTTTCAAATTCACTATTGTATGCTTCAGGAAAATCATGGTAGAGATAAAGATAATTTCTAGGTAAATCGTTTCATTTTGAAGAAATAAGAAACTATTTACCTATAATCAAAGAGATCTGTTTTCAATCATTCGGTTAAATTAAGGATGATTTAAAATCCTCGTCACAATAAGAAATCCATGTTGTGAAAGTTTGTGAATAGGTTACTTCCGAAGTCGTCTTTAGAGTTTTCTTTGGATCTACATCAGAAAAATTAATGATTAAAGCTAAAGATGGTAGTAACATTCCTGTTGCATATGAGCTGATTTCTGTTATAATGGATTCTTTCCGCCTTCTTCAGACTGATAAATTTGTTTTAATCAAGTTCTTTGCTTTTAAAAAGAAATAGTGCAAGATATTTCCCAACTAAAAGAGAAAAGGAATTGTAGAATCGTTTAGTCGCTATAAAAGAAACTTGTTATAAAATTGCATAAAATAGGAGAGATTAACTTATTAGAGATCCAATTTAATGTAAGAAGAACTTTTTAGACTAATATCTAAAAGAAATGATTACTAATAAAGATAGCGAAATAACTTTAAATGAAATCATAGATAGTTTCTTGGGATTATCTTTTGCAGGCACTGACACTACTGGTAATATGACAGGAGTTGCATTATACTTCCTTTCAATACATCCTGAAATATAACAGGAAGCTATAGAGGAGATTATTAGAGTTCTATCTCCTAAATGTAAATCTACAAACCCAGATGAACTGTTTAATACCTTAACTTTTGAAGACCTATCAGATTTAAATTTACTTAATTCTATTCTAAAAGAATCCTTAAGACTTATCCCTCCAGCTACTGAAGTATTCCCAAGATATGCCAATGAAGATGTCAACATTGGTGAGTTTGAACTCAAAAAAGGAGATTTGGTGAATACACATTTTATTTATAACTAATCTAATCCTTAAATCTTTAGTAATCCAGATTCATTTGATCCTCATAGATGGATGAATAAAAAAGAGTAAGATTTTCAGTTTATATTTTGCTATTGATTCAAATTATTAATTAAATTAAACAAATAGGTAAAATGCATTCAACTTCACTCCATTTTCTTTAGGACCAAGAAATTGTATTGGTTAACATCTAGCAATGATTGAAGGCAAATGTATGTTGGTATATATTTTACTGAACTTTGATATCATACCTAATACATCATAAGAGGTAGTAAGAGAAATGAAATTAATATATGGTCTTCAATCTGATAATCTTGTATATTTCAAGAAGAGATCTCTCAAAATTTGATTCGTTATTATATTTTATGTATTTTTTATTTTTTGGTTCTTTTAATTTATTGAAATATTTTAAAATAAAATATGAAAATAATTTTTAATATTTATTTTAATATTATTTATTTTATTACAAATTTATCAAATTTTTAATTCTACTACAAAATGGAGATTCTATTTCAAATATTTTTTGCTATTTACTCATAGAAAATAACTTTATAAGCTCTAAATTAATAGAGTAATAAATGTAGAAGGGAGAGAGGTGAAAAGATGTAAGGAATTTACTTAATTTTAATAAACAATTTATTTTTTTTTATTTTTTTTTTCATTATGAATATACTTTTATTGTGAAATTTAAATATTATTTTTTAAAATTAAAATAATAATTTGTTGATAATAATAATTAGATTTAGAAATATAATAGTATAATAGATAGAAGAGGCACCTAATTAAAGCTAACAAAGTTGATTAGGTTATTACTAAAAATACAAGGTAAGATTTTATTAAAGAGATTTATTTATTTGGTTTGAAAAAATAAAAACCTGAATTTTTTGATTTTACTTCAAATCAATCAATTCTTAAGTCTATATTCCGTTAAAAATTAAAAAAAAAAATTAATCTAAGGTTTCAAATAAAAGAAGAAAATTATAAATAGGCAACAATAATTTTATTATTAACATGATTAAATCAGTTTTGTATGAGCTTAAATTTTCTTTATCTTGAAGGTGGCTCCTTATCTATTGATAAAGGCGAATCTCTTCAAATCTTAAAAACTTATTATTCTTAATATTATATTCTTATATAGTATGAATATTTTATCAAGGAAATTGATAATCCTGCTACAATCTTCCTCTTTTCAAAGTCTATTTTATTTTGATCAAAAAATATTGTATGGTAATTATTTTTTGATAAAATTAGAACTAATCTCCTCCAATAAAAATATTACTAGGAATCAGTTCTAGAAGATTAGAGATCAAATAAATACATATTCATTGATAAGAATATAGACTATTTATTTGGATCTATTTCTTAGTGTTTAAATAATTGGACATATCTAATTACAATACCTATTCCTGATAAATAAATTTAGGCATAATTATGGATTTCATTTGATTGATTGATTTAATATAATAAATAGTAATTCCTAAAACTTAGATTGTTTTGAGTTAAATATTTGATGGTTTTCACCTTTTTCAATATTGAATTAAGTTATTGCATACTAGCTATATTTTATTAAACTTTAGAAATAGTTCCAAACAATATGCTGAAAAATATAAAAGAAATTAAAAAAAATATACAGGGACTTTTCAGATAGTCTTATTTTCTCAAGGAGAAGAGTCATATAGTTATTCTATTTTAATTTAATAAACTTTTTCTAATTTACTTATATTGCTTATTTGCTTCTGAAAGATATCTAAGAGGATGAATCCAGACGAATTATAAATTATCGAAGTAATAATTTAGTACATAATAGAAACCTAAATAATAGTAAAAAAATAATTGAATTAATTTTATTTGCAATAGATTAGATAGTCTTTCTATATATTTATCAAATACGATTTAAGATCTTTAAAGTAAATAAAATACTTATTTCTCAATTTTCCATTAATTAACTATGATACTTCTATTTTGTGGTGTTAAAAGTTTATCTTTTTAAACATAAAAATTAGTAAAAAATATAATATTGAAAAATAATATAAAATAGTCATTCGAATGATTTTAGAAATTCTGACTATTTTTTTAGTAGTATTATTAGCTCTCTTTGTTAAGATACATGTCATCCCATGTATAAAAATTTGGAAATTGAAGAAGAAATTTAAAGATGAAATTGAAACTCTTATTCATTTTGGTCCAAGTTTAATATTAGAGCAAAGGAAAAACTAATTAGAAGATAATGATCCTTTATCTACTTTCAGAAAAGTTCTTATTAAAAACCCTTAAGCAAAGGCAATAATTTATAAAAATGTTAAAGGCAAAAGTAGGATATGCTTTTGTTGACCCAGAACATATCAAATAAGTTCATTAAAATCCTGAATCATTCAGAAAAGCAGAATAAAATCCTATTATTTCTTATCTATTTGAGAAATCTCTATTATGCTAAACTGGAAAAGAATGGTAGAGATAAAGACAATTTCTAGGAAAATCCTTTCACTTTGACGAAATAAAGAATTATCTTCACTCAATTAAGGAAGTAACTTAAAATCATTTCTAATCTATGAAGCAATAGATTGCAAACGAACCAGAAAAAGATATAGAAATTGTTAAAACTTGCTAAAAAAGTAACTTCTGAAATAGTGTTTAGAGTGTTTTTGGTTCTACTAATATTACTATAGTCAGACCAAATGGCGAAAAAGTCTCAATAGCTGAAGAACTGATTTTTTCTATTGAAAACTTTACTAAAGTAATAAGATCAAATATATTTTTATTTACTAAATATGTAATATTTGGCAAAAGATGCTTAGATGTACTCCTTCTAAAAAAAGAAAAGGATTAGAAATTAAGATTCATTAATTTAAAAGAAACTTGTAATTAGGTTATTTAATAAAGAAAAGAGTAACTTATATAAGATCCTACTTAATACAAGTATAACTTTTTAGATTTATATATGAAGGAGATCTTGATAAATAAGAACTAAGATATTAAAAATTAAGAAATTATAGATAATTCACTGAGTCTATTCTTTGCTGGTACTGATACTACAGGTAATTTAGCTGGTAGTTCATTATATTATCTAGCTAAATATCCAGAGATATAGGTAAAAGCTAGATAAGAAGTTTTAAATATCCTTTCATAAAAGAATAAGGATATCAATGAGGAGGAGTTATTTAACAACCTTAGCTATTAAGATCTCTCAGGCATGAATTTGTTAAACTCTATTTTGAAAGAAACTTTGAGATTGATTCCACCTGCTCCTAATGTTCTTTCTAGAGTTTGCACTTAAGATATTATGATTGGAGAATTTTTGATTAAAAAGGTTCTCCTGTCAATACATATTTTATTTCAAATCAATCGAACCCTTTAATATATCCTAATCCTGAGGTATTTGATCCTAATAGATGGATGAATCAATAGGAGTAATATTATTATACTATTATTTTAAATTAGATATTTTAATTTTTAAAAATTATTAATTAGGTAAAATTAGTTTAATTTCACTCCTTTCTCTTTAGGTCCAAGAAATTGTATTGGGCAACACCTTGCTATGATTGAAGCAAAATGCATTCTAACTTATCTATTACTCAATTTTGATATTCTACTTAATAATAAGCAAAAACTTCACTCACTAGTAAATTTGTTTATGGATTAGCTCCTGATAATTTTGTCCATTTCAAGATTAGAAAACTTCATTGATTAATTCAAAATTATTAAGAATTCTATTCCACTCTTGATTGTAAAAATTAAAATTGTATTTTGTAAAATTAAAATTTTTATTTTTGATTCAGATTAGTTTTAAAATTTAATTCTATATTTTTATTCTATTCAAATACTTTTTTTATTTTAATTTTTTTGGAAGAATAAATTAAATACTTTACTTATCAAGATATCATAAATTTTACAAAAAAATAAGAATCTTTTTTTTCTTATTAAAACAATCAGAAGTATACATTAAAATAGGTTATAAATGATCTAATTTAAGTTTTACATAAACACCTTTTAAGTTATGCGTTCATTAATTTAATAAAAAGAGCAATAATATTCACAAAAATCCAATTTAATATGAATATTGATATGAATTATCAATATTTTGTTTAAAATTAATATTAATGGTAGAAGAATTTTAAATAAATAAAAGAATTTGAATTTAATTTATTTATATTATAAGTGATGATCTTTATTCTTTAATAATAAAACATGAGTATTAATTATTAAAATAACCAAATAAAGAAAACTAATATTTATTTGAGTAATGATAGAAGAATCAACAGATTAAGACTAACAAAATTGATGAGGTGATTACTAAGAATACATGGCAATTTTTTATTAAAGAGATTTATTTTTATATTTGGTTTGAAAAGATAAAAAAAACATAATTATTTATAAAAGCATTACTTTTTTGTTTTAATTAAACAATAAAAATTAAAAAAAAAAAATAAATACACTTAGAAGTCAAAATATAAAAGAAGATAATTATAAGTAGTAAACAATAATTCAATTATTATCATGACTGTTCTAATCAGCATAGCTATAACATTAGCTTTATTTATAGCCTTATTTGCCTTCAAAGTGGTAATTTATCCATACATAAAAATGAATTACTTAAAGAGAAAATATGGAGATCAAATAGAAACAATTTTTAACTATGGCTCTGGAGTCTTAATGGAATATAGAAAGTGTTTATAAAAAGACGACGATAGTCTTAGCACTTTCCGTAAAATTGCCAAAGAAAATCCTAATGTTAAGGTAATTGTACACAATAATTCAAGAGGTAAAATAGCTTTTTAGTTCATTGATCCAGAGCTAATTAAGTAGGTTCATTAGTAACATGAACATTTTACTAAGGAAATTGCTAATCCTGCTATCCTCTTCCTTTTTCCAAATCTATTTTATTTTCTTCTGGAAAAGATTGGTAGAAATAAAGATAATTTCTAGGAAAATCTTTCCATTTTGATGAAATTAAAAACTATTTTCCTTCAATAAAAGATATTACAAAAAGTGTGTTTTAGAAGATTAGCAATAAATTAAAATCTATCCCATAATAGGAAATAGAAGTTGTTAAAATTTGTGAAAGAATCACTTCAGAAGTTGTTTTTCAAGTATTCTTTGGTTCAACTTCTTAGAATTTAATAATAGATAGACCAGATGGAAGTAAAATACCAGTTGCTTAAGAACTAATTTCGGTTATTACAGATTCATTTAGATTAATATAATACAACAAATTGTCATTACTTAAGCTCATACTATTTAGAGCTAAATGTTTTTCTACTCTCCCTTTGAAAGGAGAGAAGCAAATAATGTATCGTTTAAACAATCTAAAATCTGTTTGTGATTCAGTAGTTTAGCAAAGAAAAAAGTTATCTGATAAGTGATCCTTCATAATACAAAAATAATTTTTGGATCTTTATTTGAAGGAAATCATAATAAATAAGAATTAAGATATAAAAGAAGAATCTATAGTAGATAATTTTTAGGTTTATTCTTTGCAGGAACAGATACAACTGGTAATATGACAGGAGCTGCCTTATATTTTCTTTCAAAGCACCCTCAAATTCAATAGAAAGCTAGAGAGGAAGTATTTAATATCCTATCTCAAAAGAAAAATGTAAGTAGTAATCTAGACGAACTTTATAATTCTATGAATTTTGAAGACATAACAAACATGAACTTTATCAATTCAGTGTTAAAGGAAACACTCAGAATAATTCCTCCTGCAGCTGTTGTATTTCCCAGATAAGTAGTTAAAGATATTAAAATTGGGAATTTTCAACTTGAAAAAGGAGATCAAGTTAATACAAATTTTCTTTGTAACTAATCAAATCCTTAAATCTTCTAAAATCCTGAGGAATTTGATCCAGAAAGATGGCTGAATATTAAAGAGTAAATTTATTATATGAAGATATAAATATCTATTAATTTTTATTAAAAAGGTCAAATCAATTCAATTTCACTCCTTTCTCTTTAGGGCCAAGAAATTGTATAGGATAACATTTAGCAATAATAGAAGGTAAGTGTATACTTGCTTATGTTTTACTAAACTTTGATATAATTCCAAATAAGGCACAGAAACTTAAAAAGAAATGAAAATAATATATGGGGTTTCTCCTGATAATCTTGTTATCTTCAAATAGAGGACACATATTTGATTAATTTAATTAATTTCGTTTTTTTATTTTTTTAATTTGATGAACTTGTTGTAAGGTGTTTATAATTATAGTTTTTTATTTTATGAGATATATCAAAATTGTTAAAGGCAGGGTTAACCAGAATTAATTAAGATAATCATAAAAATATAAAACAAGGTTAGAACAATTCAATTATTTTATATTTGGAATAGACTGTATAGTCTTTCTATATATTTATCAAATACGATTTAAGATCTTTAAAGTAAATAAAATACTTATTTCTCAATCTTCTAATTAATTTTTACAAGTTACTCCAATTTATGAATTTATGCTTTTAAAATTAATCTAACTTTATAATTGATAGCAAATCAAAAATAGCAAATTATGTAAATTAAGAATGATAGTAGAAATTTTTACAACTTTCTTAGTAGCATTATTTGTTATCTTTGCTAAGATACATATCATCCCATGTATCCAAATTTGGAAATTGAAGAAGAAATTTAAAGATGAAATTGAAACTCTCATTCATTATGGTCCAAGCTTGGTATTAGAAGAAGAAAGAAAAAACTTATTAGAGGATAATGATCCTTTATCTACTTTCAGAAAAGTTCTTATAAAAACCCTAAAACTAAGGTAATAATTTATAAAAACGTTAAAGGTAAAGTAGGATATGCTTTTATTGACCCAGAACATATCAAATAAGTTCATTAAAATCCTGAATCCTTCAGAAAAACTGAATAAAATCCCAGTATTTATTATCTATTTGAGAAATCTCTATTATTCTAAACTGGAAAAGAATGGTAGAGATAAAGACAATTTCTAGGAAAATCCTTTCACTTTGACGAAATAAAGAATTATCTTCACTCAGTTAAAGAAGTAACTTAAAATCATTTCTAATCTATGAAGCAATAGATTGCCAACAAACCAGAAAAAGACATAGAAATCGTTAAAACTTGCTAAAAAATAACTTCTGAAATAGTGTTTAGAGTGTTTTTTGTTCTACTAATATTAATATAGTCAGACCAAATGGTGAAAAAGTCTCAATAGCTGAAGAACTGATTTTTTCTATTGAAAACTTTACTTAGGTAATAAGATCAAATATATTTTTATTTACTAAATATGTGATATTTGGTAAAAGATGCTTAGATGTACTCCTTCTAAAAAAAGAAAAAGAATTGAAATTAAGATTCATTAATTTAAAAGAAACTTGTAATTAGGTTATTTAATAAAGAAAAGAGTAACTTATATAAGATCCTACTTAATACAAGTATAACTTTTTAGATTTATATATGAAGGAGATCTTGATAAATAAGAACTAAGATATTAAAAATTAAGAAATCATAGATAATTCATTCAGCCTATTCTTTGCTGGTACTGATACTACTAGCAATTTAGCCAGTAGTTCTATATATTATCTAGCTAAATATCCAGAGATTTAGGTAAATGCTAGACAAGAAGTTTTAAATATCCTTTCATAAAAGAATTAGAATTTTAATGAGGAGGAATTATTTAACAAACTTAGTTACTAAGATCTCTCAGGCATGAATTTGTTAAACTCTATTTTGAAAGAAACTTTGAGATTGATTCCACCTGCTCCTAATGTTCTTTCTAGAGAATGTACTTAAGATATTATGATTGGAAAATTTTTGATTAAAAAAGGTTCTCCTGTCAATACATATTTCATTTCGAACCAATCGAACCCATTAATATATCCTAATCCAGAGGTATTTGATCCTTATAGATGGATGAATCAAAAAGAGTAATATTTTTTTTAAATTATTTTTAATTCAACATTTTAATTTTTAAAAATATATCATAAGGTAAAATTAGTTTAATTTCACTCCTTTCTCTTTAGGCCCAAGAAATTGTATTGGGCAACACCTTGCTATGATTGAAGCAAAATGCATTCTAACTTATTTATTACTCATTTGATATTCAAACCACTAAATTTTTAAAAGCAGTATTGCTATGCAAAAAGCAAAAGTTTTCAATCATAATATATCTAATAATGATAGAAATATATATTTTGGATATTCAATTTTAAATAAAAAATAATTTAAGAGAATACGGAGCTAGCAATTTAAAAATACTATATTAAATGTTAAGTTTGGACTAAATGATTTTTAAATATTTTTATTAAAAAGATTTATTGTTTAGGTGGTGATGGTACTCACAGAGGTATCCAAGCGCTTTTCTATGAAGTTAGACATAGAAAGCTTAATATTAGTGTCGTTGGTATCCCTAAAACTATAGATAATGATATTCCTATTATTGACAAGTCTTTTGGTTTTGAAACTTCAGTTGAAGTAATTATTTTCTATTTTAAAAACTCAATTTAATAAGGAGATTTTTATTTGAAAAATAAAGATAAAAATTTATAATAAATAGGATAGTAAAAGCATTTATTTTAATAAAGACTTTTAATTCAAATTATATTAAAAATTTTAATACAAGTTCTCAATATTTTAATTAATCTATTTAAAAGGAAGCTGTTAAGGCTATTTAATCTGCCTATGTTGAAGCTCACTGTGCTGAATATGGTGTTGGTTTAGTCAGATTGATGGGTAGATATGCAGGTTTCATTGCTATGGAAGCAACTAATGCCTCAAGAGATGCTCATGTTTGTCTTGTACCTGAATTTAAGTTTAATCTTTATGGGGAAGAAGGAGTTTTAGAATATGTTTATTAAAGATTATTAGCAAAGAGAAATTGCTTTATTGTAGTTGCTGAAGGTGCTGGTGAAGCTGTTTTAGATGGCCAATTTGCTAACTATGGCGAAAAAGATGCTTCAGGAAATGTTAAACTTAGTGTAAAATAAAATAAATTAAAAATAAATCTTAAATCTAATTATTTATGAATGTTAGGACATTGGTGCTTTCTTATAAAAAGAAATTGTAGATTATGGTAAGAAGAAGAATATGGAAGTTACTCTTAAATATATTAACCCCACATACATGATTAGAACTGTTCCTGCTAATGCTTTGGACAGAAAGATGTGCACGTAATCTCTATTTATTATTCATAGAAATTACTTTTTACTAAATTAATATTTTTAAAAGTTAACTTGCTCAAAATGCTGTTCATGGTGCTATGGCTGGTTTCACAGGTTTCACCGTTGGTCATGTTAATAATCGTTTGTGTTATATTCCATTGGAAGAAATTTGCAAAGAAGGATCAGGAAGAAGAATTAAAGCAGAAGACAGAGCTTGGTAGAGACTTCTTGCTTCTACTGGCCAACCTTCTTTCTTAAAAAATAATGAAAAATAATAATTCTTTTAAAATTATAAACTATTTTTAAATATCCAAATAAAGAATGTATAGTATTGCTACATTTATCAACAAAATATGTGTATTTCATTTACTTTACTATCAAATAATTCTCACTTCTTACTTTTTCTGTTAAAATTTTTATTTTTTTTTTACTAACTAACACCTTCTTAAATTTCATCACCTCAAATTTCCTCATTAAACATAGGCCGGTAAATAGTAAGTATTTTTGGTTGGGTTCAAACCTTGATTTCTATAATATAGGAATGCAAGCGTTTATATAGCAAAATTCATTTGTCTAATCTTCAAAAAGTATAAAACATTGATAAACGTGCTACTAAGGGTTCTTATGGTAAAAATCTGCTTTAGAAAATTACAAATAACTAAATACACTGACTTTCAAATTAAAGGAAATTTTAAAAAATACTTTTTATTCTTCTACTTTTAATTTTAAATTTTTTCTGATTTTTCTAATTCTTTTTAGTTAACTTTTAAATATAAAAGCTGTATTAGTCTTTAAGCTAATGAAATTATTACTTTTATTTTCTCTAATAAGACATATCTCATAACTTACAACATTAAAGGTTGAAATGATGTTATTTTTACTTACTTCAGTTTAAATATTTCACTTGCTTTATTTTATTTACTCACATTTTAAACAATAAAAGAGAAAATAACATGGAATAGTAGAGTGGATAATGTAGAGGAATTAGAATGCAATATTGTAACTAACTAGTTGAATTAAATATTAATTTATAATTTATACTTTTATAATATATTTTTTATTTAATTTAATTATTTTTTATCATTTTTACATATAAAAAGATAATTATAATAAACATCCCTGTGCTGGTTTTGTATACTCAGCTATTTTCTTTCACTTGTAAATTCAAGTTTATAATCTCTATTTGTTTTTTCAAACACAAAGGGATAATATGATTGAAGAATGTATGAATTGACTTGAATCACACAAATCATTGTTTATATGCAAAAATCTATTAAAACAATGCACATCTATTCAATATTATGTTATACTACATTATTTTTTAAAATCCTATTATAAATACTAGGGTTCGACTGTATATTAAGTTTTTATATTCTGCCGTATATCTTAAGAGTTTTCAACTGAGGAGGAAAATTTAATTAAAATTTTAAATGAATTACCCTCTAATTACTAGGAATATTTTTTTAAATACATTGTTATTAATCATAAGGTTTTTGCATATTCATTTAAGTAATAGAATTTATTTAAGTATTTTTTAAATTAACTTTTAATAAAATTTATGATTAAAATGATTTGAATAAAATAATTACAATTCATATCCATCTTTTTATCAAAACATAGATTACATTTCAATTATTAAAGTCTTTTTATATATTTAAATTAGACGGAATGAAATTATATTGTACAAAGGATTTATTTTTTATAGAAGATCTTCATTTTATTCTTATGAAAATCACAGCAACTATTTAAGGAAAATAAATATTACTATTTTAGTTATTTTACTCAAAATGCTAAAATAAAATATATTTATTTGGTAAATAATTTCATATAACAAGAAACTGTTTTACCATTTTTTTTTATTTAATCTAAGTTGATGCTTATTATAAAGAAGATTTTTAAAGAAATATGGATAATAATTTATGTAGAAGAAAGTTTATTTATTTTGTTCCATTATTCATAACCTAAAAATATATCTATTCATATTAGGATAATTTCTATCATTTCTTAATATCTCCATTTTATTTATAAGCTTGAGTGATTGATTAGATTATCAGTTTTTGCAAGAGCACTTAGGAAGTATCAAATAGATTTGAATATATTTCAAGCGAAAATAAATTTTTATTATTCAGGTATTTTTTTTTTTATTAAATAGTTACCATTTTGTCTCCATTGGAGAAGAATATTTTTCTAACCTGAATAAAATGAAAAGTATTCATGAATGGGAGGAATGGCATCTAATATTCCTTATAGTTATTTTTGAAGTGGGTTAATTATTCTTTATATATTGAAATTTAAATTTATCATAATTTAATACGCAAAAAAATAATCAGTATAATGTCTTGAAATATCAAATATGCTAATGATAATATCAAAATAAAATAAATCTAATAAATATTTAATATTATTATAGAAAGATAACAAAAAATAATAAATATACTAGAAAATATTTAATGATAGGTTGAAAAAATTCAATCGATTGAATGAAAAACCAACCAAAAGATAAATCAAAATTTGATTTTAAAAATTTCCATTTATGAAATATTAAATATCCTCAAAACTTAGTAGTAGTTTAAATATAAATATTTAAAGCTTTATTTATTCTTTTATGTTATCAAGTTAGAAAGATACTGAGTTATATGGAATGAATTAAAGTACTATAAATAAATCTATTTTATTTATTATCCTATTTTATTATTTTTCATCTTACTATACATGATAATTTTGAAAAGAAACCCATAAAATAGCTAAAATAAAATTTTTAATTTATATTATCAAGCAAATGTCAATATCTGCAATGTTTACCTTACTCTTTAATGTAGTTTATAGAAATTCAAAATCAGATCTTTTGAGTTTTAATTCTTAATCAGTCTAGTAATTATATTCAAATATAGATATAAATAGATTTTAATAAGCGTTATTACTCTTTCAAAAGATTAAAAGGAAACTAGATTTGACTTAAATAACTAGAAGAAGGGATAATTGAAGTAAATAAAGCCTAAAATGTAGTTTTTTCAAAATCTATTAGTTGGAAAGAGAAAGTATTGGAAAATCTTATCAATAATAAAAGATACTCCATTATTATTTTATAAATCTCTATTCCTTTTAAAACCATTAATTTTGTAGTATTAGGATTACTGTAATATTAAACTTCGTTATTATTTTATAATCAATCAATAAATACATATTTTTTTTAGCCAAAAGAATCCAAATAAAAGGAACATTTTTGCTAATATCTAAGTTACTATTCAAAAATATAAGTTGATTGAAGTAGATAATTAATTTATATTTATCGAATAAATTACTAAGAATATTTAATTTCTCAGCAGACAAAAATCTAAAAAATGACAAAATTTAATATTAATAATATTATTTTTCATTGCCAATATCTTAAATAATTTTAAAGCGCTTATTTAAATCTAAAAAAAAACCATTAAATTATTAAACAAAATATTTAGAATTCTAATAGAAAACTAAATTTAGTTATTCTCTTAATAATTTTTGATTTTTTTGTAAAAGATTTTTTTTACCACAGATAATTTAATTGATTAATTAATTAATAAATGAATGAATGGATAAAAAATAGGGAGTGTTTTCTATTTATTTCTTATTCAATTAATTATGATAATATTTCTTTTAGGAATGAAAATAATCCAAATAAGATGAGATATTAAATTAGAGTAATTATTATAAAAGTAATAATATTAATTTATAAAATATAAACTATGAGACGTTTTCTATAAAAATATATAAATAAAAGATTCTTAACAAATGAATGAAAATATGATAGAAACAGATCTTCTTTCTATTAATTTGACTCGTTATATCCGCCAAATAATAGTCTTATTGTGTGGATATCTGTATTTTTCCTAATACTCTTTCTGCGCTTTTTACCTATATCAACTAACGAGTAAACATAATTTGAAAAGTGTTAATTAATTTATCATCGCTACTCATCTCCTACTTATAAGAGGTGTTATAATAATCCACAAAATATGTAGTCTAAAAAGAAAATAGATAAAAATAAATAGGACTATTTGTTTGTAAAATGAATATAAGAAAATTTCTGTTCAACTATTTTATAAAGCTATATAAAGTAAAAAAAAGAATAATAAAATCAATTGAATAAAATAAATCAAAATAAATTGATAAATCAGGATGTAAAAAAAAAAAAAAAAAGTCGCAACAATAAATATTCTACGTTTAAATTAATTAGTTTAGATAATAATAATAGAATTTATTTACATAAGGAATAGCTAATCAATGAATTGAATGTTAATGGTTCTTAAAATCTAATAATAATTTCTATTTTTGGATAAACTGGTACTGGAAAAACACAATATCTAACTTATTAGTAAAGAATATATTAGATGACCAGAATTATCCAAACATTTTTGAAGAAGGTTGTGGTGTTAGAGCTCAAACTAAAGGTGTTGACTATTTAATCTTATAGAATTCTAATCCTGACACTATAGATACTTCTTTCTTAATTATAGATGTCGAAGGCAAGGGTGCAAATGATATATAAAATGGTATAAATGAAGAAACTCTTGATTAGATTTACCTATCTATTTATTGAAATGTCTGATATTGCTTTGTAAAAAACAGATGAACCAAGAATTGATATAAACAATATTGATATATTAAATGATATCAAGTATCAAGAATTTTTAAAAAAAATAACAATTATTCTGAATAAGATAAGTGAAGATTAGAAAGAGAGAATGGAATAAGAAATCAATTTTGTTTTAGAAATTTAAAAAGATGAAAGAGTTGTCTAAATCATAAAGGATAAGTATAAGGATTTCATCTTTCTCTTAAATAAAGATGATGATAATGAAGATACATCCTATTGTGCTGACCTTATGAATTACTTTTCATAAGAGTTGAAAAGTTTTAATAATCCTAAGATAGTTAGTATTAAAAAGCAGAGCTAATTCTATTAAAATTAGAAAATATTGATAATATTAATTACTACTAAAAAACTACACCACTTAATTTATTATCCATTAAATTAAGCTTAGAAACTAAATAATATGAACTTCTAATCAATTTAGAAACCCTTGAAATATTAAAAAATCTTAATTAGCTCATATTATTGACCCTAAGATTAAGGAAGATTTATTTCAAGTTAGTTCAGGGTTTAATTCTTAGACAAAGGGAACAGCAGATTGCTTTATTCAATAGGCTGACGATTAGATCTATATAATTATAGATTTAGAGGGCATATATGGATATTCTAATATATCTTAAGATATTAATGTGCTATTAAGTAACTTACTAATTCTCTTTAATCTATAAAGTTTGGTACAATCAATAAGCAGTACCTCTCTCTATATAAAAAGCTTTATTAGATTGTAAAAAGTAGAAACAGTCACTCTCTAAGTAATAAAAGAATGCATTATATAAGCAAACGAATAGGAGAAACCCTTTAAAAATAGCTTTTTATTTTTAATAAATTGAATAAAAAGAGAAGGAGTCATTGTATGCAAATCTATAAAATAATGAACTCAAATTTATCAAAGAAGAATTCTAAGAAAACATAGTCGGACTAAGTACTTTTTTAAGTAAGACAAAGCAAGCCCTTTGAAGAAGCTTGAATAATTAGGAAATTAAGATTTTGGGAAAGATATATCAATTCTTATGAAGCGTATACAAAAATTAATTCTAGAGGGAGGGTATAATAATAGAATGAATGGAGAATAATTAGCTGATAGAATAGAATAGCTGGTCACTTTGATTAATACTAGTTAATTTTCACTACAAATCACAAAAGATCAAAATGAACAAATAAAAACATTTTTTGAAGAATAAAACAAATAGAATGCATAAAAATGGATGGTATCTCTAAAGAAATAGAAAAATACATTAAAGAAAATTAAAAACTATCAACTCATTGTTTGACAAGCCTTATGCTGAACTAATCCAATAAATAAAAGATTAAATTTTTCAGTTAGCTTGTTGAAAGTATGCTTAATAAAACAGACTATTATGAGATAAATTAATAGAAATAAAAAATTAAAAAAAGAAATGAAAATTAGAGAAAAACTTATCAATCTATACTTTAAGTTTAGCATAAAAGAAATTCAAGAAATGGAGAAAAAATATAATCAACTTTAGAATGATTAAATAAATCAACAGGAAAACAAATTAAACCCTCTAGATTAAATAGGCTAAAATGTTTTTGACGTTTGTGAGCAAATAAAAATTTTAAAATGGGAGATAATCCGAACTAACAATAAGATAATTTAATATTGTAGAATAATGTTAGTGATAAATAAGTTAATGTAAGCATTTAGCAAAATAAATAAGAAGTGCTCTAAAGCTAAGAATTTTAGACAGGATAAAATATTAAAGATGTTTAGAGTTTCAGACAAAATATAGCATTTGCTGGCATAGGAACATCTGTTGTTACTAATATGATTATGAATTTAATACTTGGTAAGTATAACAACGATAAAATGGGAATGATCAAAGATGGGGGTGTTGGAATAGGACTTGGAGCTGTTTTTCATCTTGTTGGTAGTAGGTTTAAATATGGTTCTTCATATTTATTTGCAGCAATGTTAATTAGTGAATAAGTAGTCAATTTCAGTAATCCTCATAGAAGTAACTCTGCTAAATTTAAAAACCTTTAGGGTTCGGTAATAATAACCGGGTCTAGTTTATTAGGTGGAGGTTTAGCCACTTATCTTGCTTCTAATGCTTTATTGGAACCATATGCTGTTGTAGTTTTAGGAACAGGAGTAGCAACCAGTTTAGGAATCTTAGTAGGGCATTTTTGGAATAAGAATAAGAAAGAATAATATATTAAATAATTAATTGAATATATTGTTTCATAAAATGCAAATGTTTCTTTAAATAATATAGATACATTTCTAGATAAATTGTAATTAAAAAAGGAAATACTAAACTCTATTCCTGATACTTGCACTCATTAAATCTAAAAATTTATAAAAGATTATAATATTAAATTTGATAGTATTAACATGTGCGATGCCTCAAAATTGAGAATAATTCTTTTATATACTATAGCTTAAATAGGGTTATAGTTGGACTAAAAAAACATAAAAAGAAGAAGGACAATATAAAAAGTAATGGATTTAGTAACAGATTTAGATTCTTTTACTTATTACTTTGATTTAAATTATATTGAAATAGGTAAAGATTTGTATGAAATTACTTAAAAAATGAAATCCTTTGTTAAAAAAAAAAAGAATTAATTAGTTACCTCAAAGTTATTCCTACAAAAGATATAAAAAGGTAATAACCCAGTTGAACAAGATTAAGAAAAACGAAATAGATATTGCAGATTTGAAGATCTCTAAGAGCTATTATCAGATAATATTAATCTGCATGAAAATTTACCTGAAGCAATTAGGGATTTAAAACACTAAACTAGTTAGGCATTAGATTTATGGGCAACTTATATATGTATTCAATTCCTCATGCCTTCATATGTCTTTAATTAAATCTTCTTAAGTAAAGTTAATTTTAACTTGGAATAATAGGGTATGTTCATTTTAGATTGCTTTGGTGAATATAAAAGTATTTTTGAATAGATAATGTAGAATATGCTCTAATGATAATTATTTTCTTGAAGAGTCTATATATACATGTTATTAACTAATGTTTATTGTGTTAAATTAAGTGAAAAAATTAGAAAACTTAATATACAGTTTAAAATAAAATATTAATATAAATAGATATTTCTCATAAAGTAAGTAATCTGATTATTTTTTTATGAGTATTTGATTATTACTAATCAATCTATTAAGATTGCCCCCTTAATTTCTCTAGGTTATTTTACATCTTTAATAGTAAGAAATAATATTAATATTTTTCAATACAAAATTTAAAAGAAATGTAAATAATTGGTGATATATTTTATGTTAGAAACTTAACTTAAGAATTAATTTTGTATTTCCTTTTGATTTTTCCAAATAATTCTACTATAAGATTAATAAAAGAGAAATAAGGTATGTTCAACAATATATATTTGATTTTAAAATATATTACATGAGAGAGGATATTTAGGATTAAAAATAGGTTTCCTTTTAACAAATATAGATTCCAACCCTATTTTATTAATAAAAGAAATGTTTATATAAAATTCTTAATATACCGTGTATTCTCATTAATTAAGGCCACTTTCAAAAATTTTGATATTCCAAAAATGGACTCTATTTTTTTTTCAAAAAAGCGGCCTAAATTAAATTTAGCCTTAATTAATGAGAACACACGGTATATCTTTTATATTAACTTTCAAAATTATGTCATAGAGTTATTCTTAATATTTATGGCTAATATACAATAAAATTGCTAAAATTTATTATCTTATCTAATTATTAACTCAACCATTCACCATTTTCACCATCTTCTCTCTAATATTTAAAATTAGTAAAGAAGAGATTTTAGGTAAAATAAAGATTAATGTAATAAATGAATTATTTTCAAAATATTTGAATGATATAATGTAGACATTGAATTAAATCCTTACAATTGAATAAAGAAATTTTTTTTTTTCATTAACCATTTTTGACTCAAACTATATTATCTTAAATAGGTAGGTATCTAATTTAATTAATGATCTTAATCTCCTTTAGTAAAAATAGAAAGAATTAAGATATATAATCAATATTAAAATTCTAGAAATGTGAAATTTTTAACATGAGGAATAATTAATTAAGAAAAATATTTATTTAAGTAACATACTATTGTTTGATCATTAATTAATTAATTATTTATCTTGAATAGGTACCTAATCTAATTAATAGGAAGATAGTCAAAATTATATTCTTACATTTAATTTTCTTCTATATTACCAACTAAATAACTTAAAAACTTGAAATTGAAAGTCTATTCACTATATAATAATAAAATCAAAGATAACTACTTTTAAATCTAAATTAAAATGAATTAGAATAAAATACTTAGATTTATCTTTCTCTTAAGCTTTTAAATATATCCTTATTAAAATGCTCTCAAACAATTTAGGATACTATAAATCTTCAGTAGAACGAAAGATTTATCCTTAAATTAGAAGATTATTATGACTTTACTGCTTCTTAAATTGATTTTCCTCAAAATTAGCTTGATGAGTATATCAAATTACCCTATCAAGAAATTGGAAGCTAAAATGAAGGGTCTAAACTATCTTCTATCACTAGCTATTAAGATGGCTTAAATAGTAAGTACCTTATTGGGTTTAATACTGTTACAAATTAGGTTTCCAATCATTTTGATATTTAGATTATCTATTTTCATCTTGAAATAAACTAAGGAATTTTAACAAGAACATAATTGGCTAGTTAGACTTTATTTTCTTCAACCTAAACAAATTTCTAAATTGAAGCAAGCTTTTACAGTTCTACAGATGGATTTATCACCTACAAATCTGATTTAATTTAAGGAACATCTCATTTCTCTTATATTGAGAATTAAGAAATGATTACTGTAAGTCTTAAAAATATTAATTATATTGGTAAGCATGTTGCTATGAAAGGAAAAGGCGATAATATTTATATCATTTATGTTGATGATGCTGCTGTTAATTTGCTTAAATATTAAACTAGAGAAGATACTTTACTGACAATTGATACTTAAAATATTAAAGCAAAAATAAGAAATACTATTGTTGTTGATACTATTAATGTTTATCTAGGATTTGATTTTATTAAAAATATACTTTACAGTTTCTATATCGATTACATAAATGATAAGCTAATAATTAACTAGTTAACTCTTCCTTAATTTGGTAATTATTATCTTATTCACAGTTTACAAAGATTTAAAGACAATCTTATTTTAACTTTAATTGACTAATACCCTAACAACGGAAATATTTATATAAATTTAATTTATAATAAATTTGTTGACAAAAATAATATTAGTTTGGATGATATTATACAAACTAAAATATATTTTGACTCAATCCCTATCTTCGTTGATTAAAATATACTGGTTTTCTATCATTGCAATAGTTTCCAAATGCTTAATATTAAGACATAATAAACTATTTTCAAATAGAATTTAGATTAAAACTACTCTTTTGATAACTATTAATACATTGGCAATTAATTCCTCATAGATATAACTAAATAGGATGATTAAGGAATAGTTAAATATTTAAGCTAAGCTGCTCGGATATAAAATCCTTCTTATGTAATTATTGGAACTAACTAGTTATTGGAATATACAATTCATTAAAGTGATTAGCCTTTTAATTTAAAGATTTAAATACAAATTAATGTTACTGATCTTTTAATAACGAAATTCACTAAAAATTGATTAATTTATAGTAAATGGTTACATCTTTATCTGATAAGGTTTATTATATTCCTGTAGGAAACTTCATAATTGGTTCGAATTTAAACCCAGAAATAACTGTAAATAGTTTTGTAAAAATATGAGACTAAATGTAGTGAATAAAATACATTATTACTAATCAATTTTTCTTTTTGACATTTAGAATACCTATTAAACTGATGGTCTAATTTCTTCATTTATAATAAGCAGTTATGATAAATATTACACCATCACTGCAGCTACTCCAAAACTTAATGAAGATCATGGCGAAATAATTCTTAATTTTTCTAAATTTTACTCTGGATCTACTATTGGATCGATTGACAACTATGGCTCATTCATTTTTAATCTGATGTAGGAACTAATACATTTACCATCAATGTTCCATTTATAGTAAGAGAGAAATAAGTCCGTAAATAATTGTATTACAATACCTTTACTACAGATTGCAGTAAAACAAACTTTGCTTTTGCTTCTGATCCTTATAGTAACATCCTTTTTATACTGTGTGATAATTCAATCTTATAGATCAGCTATTAATACAATAATGAAGAGGAAGGAGAATTATTTGTAGTTTCTCAAAATAATTTAATTATTGATGCTTCTTAATATTAGAAATTAATTTGTATTAAAGGAATTCTCTTTATCTACAATGGTTAATCAATCACAGCTTATGATTATTAAGTAAATAGCTTCTTAGGAAATCCTATTTAAATTACCTAATTAAAAGACAATCAATAAATTATTTTATTCAGCTAAACCTTTATTATTTCTTATCAATACTAATAAAAGCTGAATATCTTACTATACTCTTACGACTAATTCTAAAATTAAGGAAAAAAAAAGCTGTTTTTGTAAGGTATTTACTATTAGATTAACCTTTCCGAGAAAAAACTATCTTTAATCCCAAAAAGGAATAATATAGAATACTTATATGTTTCAACCATAGTCTAGAATTAATATTAGCTATTTAAAATAAATAATGCTTATTCTTAAAATTAATTCTATACTTCTGTATCCATAGAGTCTGACTCATCTAATTTTCCAGTTATTAGCTAAAATGGAATTTGTTTAATTAATTCAGATTCAGCTAATTGCTGGTAAATATTAGAACAACCTACTCTCAGATACAAATTATATATAGATAAATTAGAGTTCATCAAATTATTGACATTTTAATCTTTAATAACTCTAAAAATTGGAGATTAATAATAAACATATGATTTAAATATCGTGAGAAATGCCTCTACATAATACGGTATGGTAAATTAATTTGCTGAAAGTATACAAAAACTTTAAACTGATCTTTAAGATAGTTACTTTGCTGATGGAAATACTTTCTACTTTGATGATTAAAATGTTTTCAATGCCTGTATATTAGGTTGGGAATCTGTTTATTCCAGTACACTCATAATTAATAGATTAAATAATGTAGAATCTAAAATTACAAGTTATGTATTTACAATTCTCTATAATTAGAAAGCAGTTTTAGAATCTAATTAGATCAAAATTGGAAACAATTGGCTTGCAATTTAAGGAGATTTTAGTCAAAATTGCTATACCATTTTAGACGACTCAGCTTCTAAAGTCTAAGTAAATCCATCTTCTTTCAATCAAAATATTTATGTTATCTGCGAAACTAGATTATATAAATTTTTTAGTTGAATTCACTTCTGATAAAACTGGTGCCATTTCTCAAGCTGCTTTATTAGATTAAAATTCTTAATCATTTGATGCCTCAAATTAGTAAATTTATTTTAGAAGAATTGTGAGCATTGATTCAGAATTGTGGTTATTTGACACTACTAAATTTAATAAATATTTGATTGAAAAAAAAAAAGAAGGGTTCAGAGAAATTGTCTGTTTCCAATTAATTTATCTCTCTAACATCGATATTAAGTTTTAATGTAATTAGTAGCTTGAACCTAAAACTATCATTCTTCAGAAGCGGTTTAATAAATGTAAAGAATGTTTAAGATAGTAATGATATCCAATATTCTTATTATTATTTATAAGATTTACTTAATAGTAACAATTTTATTATTGGTGAGAATGATGAAATTGCTTCTATCTATTAATATTCTGATACTAAATTTAGAATATAGTATACTTAGTCACTCTTCATCTATGATATTACTTTCTCTATGGATAGAAATCAGCAATTAATTTTAGATAGTGCTTCATTATACTATTTTAAAGATGCTTTTGATGTTTTCTAAACTGGTATTACTGGTGATAAATATACCTTACTGTTAGGAGAATAAAAAGGAAATATCATTGTAGCTCTTTACAATAATTAAAGTATTATTTAGAAATAATATTTAATCTAAAGTGCATAGAAAATAAATCAAAAATCTGCTACTAATGATTCGGTCTCCATAACTTATGCTGAATAAATTAGTTAAAACTAATTTGTTATTTACTTCTCAAATGGAAGTTCTACTAGCATAAACATTTCAGAGAGAGTAGGAATATAAATTTTGGATAAGCAATCATACGAAAATATAGTAATCATCCATCCTAATTTACTTCCAGAAGAAGAATATAGGATTTCTCTTCGTATTCCTTCTCCACCACCCTCTCCTTCTCCATCCCCCTCACCTTCTCCATTGCCATCATATTAATCTATAATTTTGTTCTCAATGAACATTCTTTTCCTTTTTAGCTTATTAGTATGATAAATAGGAAAAATATAAATTATAAATAATTATAAAAATTAAAATTATCTTTATTAATATACATAATATATATAAAATTGTGCTTTATTAATAACCCATAATTTTATTTACTTTAATATTACAGCTCAATATTAAATACTGTAATTCCTCATATATTCCCACCATCAAAATTGAAATTTTGAACTTTTGTAAATTTTAAGTAATAAGACCAAGTTTTTAATTAAAAGTTTTTTTTGAGTAGGTCTTAATTTATGAAAAATTACAGTATTTCTAAACTTTATAGATAATAAAATGTAAGTAAATCTAAAGCAATTAGAAAAATGATGAAATTTATAAAAATTTATTACAAATTCTTAATCGAGATATTTTTAAATATAAATTTTTTTGATGAAGAACAAATCTAATTAATAATGTGTGCAATTATATTTAGTTATATCAAGCTTCTTATTTGATTTTTTAGGTCCAAAGTATCTTTTAATTATAAGTTCTTCTATTAACAATACCAAGGCTGAGGAGATGAATACAGTGATTAAAATTAAAAATAAAGTTGTGGAATGATCATTCAGACTCTCTGTAATTTATAAATTAGATAAACTATACTCAGGTTTGATTATGATTAGAATTCCATAAGCTGAAGACAGTAAAATCCAAGGAACAGGAAGAAATTGTTGACTATATGTTACTTATAAGGGTAAGAAATGTAATAGCTTAAGCATGAAGACATATAGAAAACATTGATCATAAGGAAAATTACTGAGTTTAATTCTCCCTACATGTTGTAAATCTTTAATCCATCGTTTTCATCCAAATCACTGATAACAACATGCCAACTTTATGAAGTTAAAATCCAATATCCTACTAAAAATGCAAATCCAAAGATAAAGAATTAGCTATACATTGAAAGAACATTAGAAATAGCTTAGAATTTATCATCAGGAGTATAAGGTTATAATTTAGCTTAAGGTTTGCTTAATGCTAAAAATACTAACAAAGGCATACCACATAGAAAACTGAGATATGTATATTAAAATCCACCAAAATTCTATGCTTCTTATAAAAGAACCATTACACCGATATATATTTCATAACGTTTTAAGTTACTATTGTTTTAAATATTTCAATATTAACAGTCATGGTGCACCTGCCTAATTAAATTTTAGTAAAAGAATTAACTTACTATTAATTTAATAATAACTTCTAAATTAATGAATAATAACAATTATTACCTTCTAATAATATACGCTCTACACATTTAATTGACTCATTTCTAGACGAAAATGGTGCTGAAAAAAGCAGCATCAGCAGTAACAAAAGAAATACCGATATCTCCTAAAATTTTTTATTAATAGTAAAATTCATTTGGATATTTTATACCTCTCATCAAATTTGATAAATACCTTGCTTAATTGCAGCACAATCATTAGCACCATCACCAATCATCCCTACCTTTAATCCTTAACTTTGAAGGATTTCAATAATGATTCTTTTTATTCAGGCCTCATTCTAGAAAAATTATAGTGTTTAGAACTAATGATTTACAAAGATCAAATTTATTAGTTGGGTTACTACCTCTGGAAATGTTAATACTCTTTTCATCTGAGATATAATCGTCTATAGATGATTCGGAGTCAGGAGGCTATGTAGGGTTTAGTTTAAATATATTTTTAATATAATCATAAAAGAAATCTAAAACTTTTCCAGTAATCACAATCTATTCTTCATTCAAAATAAGAGCTTTGAGTATTTGGATTTTTGATATATTTTCTGGTTAGTAAGGTTATATATTCTCATTCTCTACCTTGAAGAATTTTAATTCGTGATATTCTGTGTCCACATAGTAAATCTTTTTATAAGGATCTAAAATACCACATTCAATACCTGTTTAAAGAGTAGTGAGTGGATTATCTCCAGAAATAATCTTGCAATCTATTTAAGCTTCTTTTTAGGCTTTAAATAGCTTCAGCTGTATCTTCTTTTAATCTATTTTCTAATATTAAAAACCTAAAAATTAAGTTGCTTCTCTAAACTTTCTCTTGTACTTTATAAGCCTTCTTCTTGAGATTAAATTTCTTTATATGCCATAGCAATAATTCTAAATCCTTTCAGCGATAATTTATTTTGAAGACTTTAGAAGTTATTTGGAATAGTTTTTTTTGGAGCAAAGCTCTAAAACCTTCTCAGGAGCACCCTTTAAAAAGAAATAATATTTCTTATTTGTTGTGTCATGTGTAATACAAGACATTCTCTATAAATCTGATGAGAATTCAAAAGCTCGGATAACCTATAATTAGTCTTACGATTAGGGATGAGTTGCTATGAATTTTATATTAACATCATTTTCAACATTTGATATTGTGTATCCTGAAAATTTAACCATTTCTATATCAAGCATATCTCCAACTAGACTATCATTTATTAAATATGCGCCATGACATGTACTAAATAATTTGTATTGAATCTCTTAAAATCTACTTGTTTCTTACATCGTTTCATTTTCATTGGTTATTAACATGTCTAGTTTCTCATTATAATAGCCATTTACATTCATTCCATTTTATGTTAAAGTTCCTGTCTTTAATTTTTAATGTTAAATCTAAATTAGTAAATTATTACAAATTTAATTGAAAAATTTTTACTTTGTCAAAGCACATATGAGTTACTTTGCCAGATATAAATGTTTTTTTTAGGGATCAATGCCAAAAATATCAAAGATTCTTAGCCTCATTAATGCAAGAGTCTGGCTTAAAGATACAAAGATAGGAAGGAAAGGAGGAATAATCCATGTGACAGTATCGAAGAATCTGTAAAAATAGAAGTATTTAGGGAAATCTAGTTTATACATTTCGTAAACTCTGCTAAAATATATTGTCAATACAACAGCAAGTAGCCCTATTATAAAATTTAAATGATTAGACTATTATTAATATAAAACCTTAATTATTACCTAAAATATACTTCATTGCATTACTGTAGTATTCAAATTTTATTGGTTTAGGGAACAGTACTGATCTTAGAATCTGTCCTTTAAATGAAGCAAATCCAACTCGAATAACTTTAGCTAGAACTTATTTATTTTCATCTCTTACATTAAAATATCTCTGTTCCTTCAAATAGTATATATTTCTTTTATATTTTTAGTTTTTAATAAAAGTTTTTTTATTAATATCAGATTACTTTAAATTCCTTAGCATATGAAAATCTCTCATCTGAATTTGGTAAAGAGTATTTAGGAATTGGAAGTGATTCTCCAGTTAGAGAAACTTCATTCATTAGGGTTTCGCCTGAAATAAGAACGCAATCACAAGAAAGAATTTATTTATCCTATAAAATAATGATATCTCCTACTACTAAATCTTCACTCATTACCTAGATAATCTTAAGATTTTCTCTTAATGAAGTAGCATCTGTATTAATTAATTTGGAAAGATTAAAGAATAAATTATAAAAGATATTTAATGTAATTGTGTAATTGAATTTAAATTAAATTGATAGTTAATAACTATTGAGAATATAGCATTAGAATTTTATTGTTTACATTTATAAGAAGAAAATAGAAATATTGATAAAATGGGATTCCTATTTATTTATATGTAAGCACTTGTAAATAAATAGAGTTTTAATTATGTATGAATGTAAACTAAATCTGAAATTAACCAAAAAGCTATTAGTTAATTTATTAATCTATGAATAAATTAAATTTGGGTTTACTATCTTTTCTTAAAGCGGTAACAGTATCTGGAACATGAGCCATTTTTGTATTTTCGTGAGAGAAATTCTCATCAAAATGTAGTTTAAGATAGTGATAGCAAGAGAAACACTAAACATAATTACAGTAAAGGAGATATAGTTTTCAAATATCCATAAGACAATACTGATATATTAGAGAAAAAAGAAAGGAGTAGTCATTTCTCTAAAAAGATACAAAGGCAACGAAGGAATATCAATCACTTTTTCACATTTACCATAAACATCTTTATTAGTAATTACCTATCTAGCATCTAAATAACTTTTTTTTTTTAATTGGATTAAAGATTAACTGCAAACAGGGTATTCTAATGCATAGAAATATCCATATTAATTATCATCCTCATAGTAAACATATCTTAATTTTCTATTGTAGAAGCTATAAATACCATCTTATGTTTAATTTTCATATTGTTCAACATTCAGCTATACTTTCACAATTTTCTCTATGGAACATATTTAATCTGAATTCTTGACAAGAACATGAGTACATTATTAAATATTAAACACCTCCTTGTAAAGAAATTGTAGTTTTATTTTAAAAAACCATCTAAATAGGAGAAGAAATATCCCTGCAGTAATAAGTGAAAGGAAAATTGCAAGTGCAAACATGCCTTTTTTCAATTTTAGCAAAGATAAACTTTCAATTAGGCATTCTCCTTCTATATTTGATTTCTTTATTCCAACTTAAATACTTTAGTATTCCATCAAAAGCTATTCTCCACTTGTTGTTTACATTTATATTATCAATCCTCTCTACTTGTGAAGTAGCTTGTTTATTAATTAATTAAAACAACAAATGTTTTTTTTTATAATATTTGAATTAGTAATCTATTTTTGATTGATTTAATTACAAATAAGCCATCAGTATGATTAAAATTTATCTATTTATATCATTTGCTTAACACATTAATTATAATTCTATCTTTTTACATTAATTACTTAAAAATTAAAAGTAAATTCTGTAGATTTCACCAAAAACTCATTCATTTTTGTTATAAATCGGAATAATCTCAATCAAATTCTAATATAATAATATCATTGTTTCTTTAGAAAATAGAGGAAATATGTATTCTTAAATAGAAAGATAAAATTCTAAAGGATACTCAAGAATTATAGCTACTGCCATACTTCAATTTATGATTATTCTAATCTAATATATTTCATAAATAGGATATAAAAATTTGTTTAAGCATTCTTTTGCAAAAATTTTGAGATTTTATTTTTTTAAAATAAGATATTGACGTATATCTTTTATATAAAAATAAAAGAGTAGATTTTGTGAGGTATATTAATTATTATAAAAAAAAGCGTATTATAAATAAGTATCCTCTAACTATTTTAATTCATTATAAATGATTGAATTAAAAGTATTTATAAGTATTTTAAATATATTAGAAAGCTTGTAAGATTAGCAATTAAAGATTTGAGATAGAAAAAATATATATTATTTGAGTTTAATTAAAAGAATAATTAGATTTGGTAGAAAAAAAATATAGATTTATACAAATATAATCTATTAATAAAAGTATACAGTTGAAATGAAGTTATGTATGTATATATGAATGAATGAGTGAGTGCAAAAAAGTTATAGATTTATTAGTATATGGTAGTAAAAGATTCAATGTAGTCTATTAATCTTTAGAAATTTCTTATTAGATATTATTTTCAATTTCATTTATTTTAGTTTAGTTTGGTTTGGTTTGGTTAATCATTGTGAATTGGTTAGAATAGATCTATTATAAACTATACAATTTATTTTGGTGGGTTGAGAAATTTTATAAAATGAGTTAGTTATTAGTGAAGTAACTGCTTTAAAAATTAATAGTACTATTATTAGAATAGTTAGGGTAATATATGAGAGTTTTAAACAGTGAAAGATTAGCTACTTTCAAATAATAATAGTATTAAGTAAGGTTGAGGTGATTATGAGCTTTATTTTAGATTAGATTTTCATTATTCAATCTATTCTACTGGGTTACTTTCATCCAACCAGGGATGTTGGAAAACTTCTTCTATATTGAGACGTTATGAAGGGTCTTTTTCTAAGAGTTTATTTATTAAATCTCTCACCTCCTCGGAGGGATTCTAATATTTCTTAAATACCTCCCAGTATTCATCATTTGTTGAAATAAATTTCTTATATAAACCTTGATCTAGCTTAGCTGATTAAAAGGTGGTTTTCCCATTATCATTTCGAAGAGCATAACGCCAAGAGAAAAGATGTCTGAAGTAAATCCACAATAAGGCTATTTCATGAGAATTTCAGGAGATTAGTAGCCATCAGTGCCAATGAATTCAGTGAAATTGGGTTTGTTGAAGTTAGCAAATGCAAAATCAATGATCACAGGGTTGAAGTTGCTGTCAAGTAGAACATTTTCTAATTTTAAATCTCTATGACAAATATTAAGTGATTTTAAATATAATAAAGCATTGGCAATTCCTTTGAAGAAAAAACGAGCTTAACTTTCTTTAAGTGCCCCTCTTTTGATGACAAAATCTAAGAGATCTCCCTAAGAGTAGTATTCCGATTAAATTTCCATTTAAGGGATGTTAATGCTTTGTATTTTTACAATATTTGGATGTTGTCCTTTGATAATAGATAGTATTTTTGTTCACTTTCAAAGTGCTATTCTTTGCGTTTCTTGAATTTTTTGACAGCTATTAAGTTATTTGATAGAATATTATTCCCGTCATCTAATTCCTTAGCAAGGTAAACAACAGAACTGCATCCATCGCCTATTTTCTTCTCGATTTTATAAGTATTACTTCTCTATTTGCCTCTTACAATAGGATTATTGCCTTTTTCATTATTTTTTTAGCAGAACTGCCTTTATTTCGCTTTCAGAATGGATGCTGTCAGATGCTGTATCATACTTTTTCAATGGGGTTTTATTTTTATTACCAGTGGATGTAGACTATTCTGACGATTCATTGCTGGTTAGCAGGGATGATTCAGATAATTTCTAAGGCGAGGAAGGGAGGTTGTTGTCAGAAGAAGTACAGTAGGAATCTCCATGGGTGATCTTAGTTAAAGTAGATGAAATAGATGACTACTTTTCAATAAATTAATCTTCTTAAACGTTATCCTTTTAGTTTTTACTTGTTGTTGGTTCTATATTTTCTTTGTAATTAGTGGCTGATTTTGATATTTACTATACTATCTCTAGTTGAGTAAATTAATTTAAATTTTTTTCACTTCTTGATATTAGAGTTATTCCTAATCAGCATCAACAGCGGAAAATGAACCTGTTCTTGTAGAATCAAATTTTTATTCACCTTAATTGGTAATATTATGAGATTCAGCATAATATTCTGGGTTTTATTTTCGATTTATTTAATCATATTTATTTAATCAGTGATTTATTGCTATTCAGCGTGTGGTATCAGTAAAATAGCCTCTGAACTCATACCCTTAAAATTAACTATTTTATTTGTGTTAAATGGTAGTTTTTTGGATATAGAACTATTATAGTTATTGCTACTCTCTCTACTAAAATTATTTGCTTGCAGGTTATTGTGTTTAAAATCAGTTTATTATTAGTTTTAGGAAATTCCGTTTTATTCCACTTCAGCGAAAGATTCTTAATGAGGTGACTATGGTATTGGTGAGTTCGAAGTTCTTTGAAATAAATTGCTTCCTCCTTTCTATGTAGATGCTATTGCACAAAAATTAAAACTACACTGGAAAGATTCTTGTTTAATTCTTTCTCTTTTTTGCAAAAAAGATTTCTATCTGAATTTAGCTTTTTTAATATAAAATTTGTTTTATTTCTATCAGAGTCCCCACAAATTGAATCATGCCCATAATCTAAGTAGACTATTGAGTCTATATTAAATTTAAATTTTGAGCCTTCAAATTCGCCAAAGTTTGCTCTATCATAAATCACACTCGTCATTGGTTAATTAAAAATTGTTGGGTTGACACCTTAAGATTATGTACAATAATTAATACTATCAACTAATTTATTTACAGCTGATTGCGTCTTTACTATAGTATTCTCTTATTTGCAACTTAGCCATTAATTTACAGTTGATTCTCCATTATTTCTAATTTAGTATAACTATTCTCTTCTTTAAGAGTGAAACTTAGTCTGTAAAGAGCTTTTTATCCCACTATTAAAATTGTTAACTTTGCAACCTTTAATAGTATTAATCCCTTTCCTTCCGAAATAGCTTAACATGTTGAAATAAAAAGAAACTACTCTATCAATTTATTTAATTAAAATAATGTAGTAATTAATCTATTTATTTTTGAGAGCTAATTTTATATCCTTAAAATATTACTATAGATCAATCCACTTCTAGATTTATAACTAACTTATTGGTAATCTATATTTATTAGACTTTTAAAAAGGAAATACTTTGAAAACTAAATCTTTTATTGTCCTTTTGTTGAATCTTAAAAAAAATAAAAATTTTTAAGACAATTACTTTTTATTAATCTTTTGATATTTTTGATATTTAAAATTTTATTATAAATTATTTAGGTCTATTTTATGTCAAACAAAGATAAAAAGTTCAATAAAGAATCAAAAACTTTGTTTCTGGAAATGTCTAAATATTAAGTATTTGTGGATAGTTGTAGATTAATATACGAAAATTAAATCTACCCTTTGACTTTTTAAGCAGTAATCTTCTTTTTTCAAAATATAGATTTTAATTATAATGTCTCCCCTTTAACCCAAGAATTATTCATTAAAATTATTATCACACTCTTTTTAAATGAAATAAACAAGCACATTTAAACCATTTCTTTGTAATCATTCTTTTAGTTAGTGTCAAACAAAAAAAAATAAACAAATTTAATTAAATTCACAAAAATAAAAATTAATATAACCAAATTCTTATTTAATGGCTATTTTTACAGTGCAAATCTTACTTTTATTTCATCAATCTAAATATTTTTAGTTCCAAATCTGCCTCAAATGCAAAATTCAATTCTAATATTAAATTATTAAATATTTATTTAAAGTGATATTTAAAGATGATTAAAATAACATTATTATATTTTTTACCATAATTAGTAAAATGAATAAATCATCTAATTTTTCAAAATTTACCTGCTCCTCCTCATTCATGAATCTTTTCAAATATTATTCTCTAATTTATATAATTAATTTATGATATTATTTAAATAATAAAAATTGATATAAGTATAGTTATTAAAAATTCTATTTAAATAAAAGATTAAAATAACCAATTTCTTATATTCTGCATAAAAAATATATTATTTCAAATATTTAATTTAAGTATGTATTTATTATCAACCCACAGACTATAGGGAACAAATGAAGATTTTTACTAGAATAAAATCATCTCCTAGCCCAAATATGTACCTTAAATATCCTTGTGCTTATATATCTACTACCCTAATTAATAGTTTAATAGCATAAATTTTAAATTTATTGATTAAATTTACTTCAAATTTAATTTTACTTTACGATATTCCTAAGCATTGAAAATGAAATACTTTTTATCAAATAAAAAAAATTTTATTTAAATCTGGTTGAAATATGAAAAAAGATGTTTTTCTAAATCTATTTTACTAAAAAAACATTATAAAAAACTAAGTGAGATAAATGAAAAATATAAATATGGTTACAAAAAAGTTGATAATATTTGGATACAATATTTTGTTTTATTGATTATTAAAAAAAATTATAAAAATATCAAGAATCTTTTTAAAAATTTCTTAAACTAGAATCATATTCTAACACAGAAAGAAATATTAATTATTTAATTATACTTACATTTCAGCAGCAAATGAAACCAAATTTCTAAGATTAAAGTAGATAAATGAACATTGAAAATATTACACAAGAACTTTTTGAGGCAAAATAATTAGTTGTGGACAATTCTTACATTTAATAATTAGGGCATGGAAACTTAATATTTGCTAAAGATAATACATAAGAATATACTATAAAGATAATATCTATATCTTCTGATGATGATCCTGATTCTGTTTGTCAATCTAAGGTTGTAGATGCAAGCAATTATGCTTACAATTTATCTAGATGTGACCATAAAAATATTCTAAAATATATTGATCAATATTAAATTGGCACAAATTTTTACATTTTAATGGAGAAATGTGAAATTTCTCTTAGTAAATGGGTTGAATAGAATAGCGAAAATAAAATAGATAGAGATACTTTTATAGACTTTTCTTTGGGAATTCTCAATGGAGCTTAATGTATACAGTCAAGAAACTTACTGGTAGGTAATAGCTTAAATTTAAATAGCATTTATCTTGATAAAAATATGGAAATTAAGCTTTAAGATTTTAGCTACTATGAGAAAATAAATCCATTTGCTTAAACTGAGTAGTTTTTCTCTTAGAAATCTAATAAGCACTTATTCTATCTTCCTCCTGAATTTATAGATTTAAAGAAGAATGCAGATAAAGAGAAGAAAGTATTTTATAGTATGGACGGAGATGTATGGATTGTAGGAATATGCCTATATGTTCTAGCAGGAGCAGAGTTTCTCCACATTAAAAGGCTCACAAAAGGATAGCAGTTTTTTCAATTCTAATAAAAATTGATATTGACATAAATCAAATTATTCTTAGAATGCTTCAATAATACCCACTAGGTAGACCTTCTCTTTATTAAATAATAGATTCTTTTTAAGGTCTTAAAAATGATTAAGAATTCAATCAAGAGTTTAGTGATTTGCTTAATAAAGGAAGAGAGTGCTACAATAATGAAGAGTTTTAGAATCAATAGATTATTTAAAGTAAGCTCTAGAAATCTACCCCCATTCTTATAAAGCGATGAATTATATAGGGGAATCATATAGTGAAATAAACAATAAAGATGAAGCAATTTCTTATTTTTTTAAAAACAATAGAAAGAAATCCTTAATTTTATAAAGCCTATAATAATTTAGGCAAATAATACTATGAAAAAGGTATGATTGATGAAGCTATTATATATTTTAAGCAATCTGTAGATATTTATCCTTAGAACTCTTTTGCCTATAATTATTTAGGAAATTCTTATAGAGATAAAGAAATGTATTACGAAGCTATATCTTATTTTACTAAAGCCTATGAAGTTAATCCTCACTTCTACTTTGCTTATTTCAATATTGGAATGACCTTTTATGTGCAATCAATGTATGATGAAGCTATCTTTTGGTTAAATAAGGTTATTTAATATTAACCTTTTAATACTGAAGTATTTTACTTCATAGGAATCTCTTATGATTCGAAATCTATGTTCGATGAAGCAGAAGAATATTATAAAAAGCTTTAGAAATAGATCCTAATGATGTAAAATTATTAAATATTTTAGGGCGTACTTATACTCATTAGTAGAAAGATGAAAAGGCTATTAAATATTTTAAATAAGCAATTTAAATTGATTAAAGATGTGCAGTGGCTTATAGAGGATTGGGGAATCTCTATTATGATAATGAAAACAAATATTTATCCATATTATACTACAAAAAAGGCTAAATAAATCTGCAAACATAATGACACAGTGATATTTAATTTAGGGATGATGTATTCGAAAATAGGTATGCTAGAGAATTGTTAGAAATATATAAGAAAAGCAATTTAGATGTCTCCAGATTAGCATTACTTTGACAGTTTAAATGAAATTAAATAAAAAATGTGAATAGAAAATTATTTTATTATTAATGTACATTTAAAGTAATGTTTATTTTTTTTTAAATAAAATATATTCATACACCTTTTAATAATAAATTCATATTTATTGAAAATTTAATGATAATTTAGTATTTATTTACAAAGTAATAAATTAGTCTTTATTAACAATTTAATAAGAAATTAGTATTTGTTTATTTATTTATTTATTTACAATTTATTCATAAAAATCTCAAATCTTTTATCTTTATTTTTTTTTTCATAAAAATCCATATGATAGTATTTATTATTGATTTATTTATCTTTTAGACTTGAAATCTATCTATTCTTATGAATCTATGAAATCCGAGTGATGTTTCTGATAACCTTTTTCTTTATGAATCGATTATTAATGTAAAAATATAGCTGAATCGCATATCATCAAAAACGTTCATATCATATAATAATTAATAGAATAAATATCCTTAAATTATTGATCAAATTAATATTTATAGAAATGACCTATTCTAAAGAAAAGATACAAGAGATTGAAATGAATAAAGCAATAGGATAGCTAGAATAAGAAAAGGGCTTAAGGGTAATAGGAAGAAGTTCTTATAATCTTGATTTTTATAGTATTATTTTTGTAGAGAATAACAAAAAGGAGGAATACTCGATGAAAATAATACCTTTATCTTCTGATTAATCAGAATCAATTTGCCCTATTAAACTAGGAAAAATGCTTAAAAATATGCATAGGGAGTATACAAATTGAAGCATGAAAATATAATAAAATACTGCAGTGAATTCTAAATTGGATCATATTACTTTATATAAATGGAGTAATGTGATATGTCTCTTTAAAATTGGATAGATAAGAATAATCATAAGGTGCTGAGATAGAAAATAGTTTATCCTATTCTCAATTGAAATCCTCAAAGCTGTAGAATATCTTCATTAATAGGATTATTTAATTCCAAATTTATCTCTAACTAATATATTAATCGATAAGAAGATGAAGATTAAAATCTGTGAATTTAGGCAAGCTTAAGAAGTAAATCTTACCCAAATAACTCAATAGTTTTTATCTTAGAAAGTAAAAACTCTTTATTCTATTTATATCCTGAGTTCTTTGATCTGAAATAAAATCGAGAGACAAGTGATAAATTTGCTAAAGAAAATTAAATAGGAGATATTTGGGTTGTAGGAGTTTGTCTATACAGAGCAGCAGGGGCAGAATTTTATCATTTGAAAAAATTTACAAAAGGCTTACATTTCTATTAAATTTAATAAAATATAGATATAGATATTAATAAGATTCTTTAAAATATTCTTTAGTAATATCCTAAAGGAAGACCTTCAATATAATAAATTATTGATTCTTTTCAAAACTTAAAGTAGATTTAGATAATAAAGTATAACTTGCTGATTAGTAATTTCATATATCTTAAGAAGATTAAATGACAAAAGAATTCAATCAATTGTTCGATTTAGGTCTAGAGCAATATGATAATGAAAATTTCAAAGATGCCATTGAATACTTCTAAAAAAAGCTCTAAAACTAAACCCTTAATCTTGTAAGACTTATAATTATATCGGAGAATCCTTATTTGAATTAAATTCTGCTGAGTCTATTTCCTATTATAAAAAAGCTATTGAGGTTAATAAAATGTATCTTAAGCCTTACAATAACTTAGGGAAATAATACTATGAAAAAGACATGTATGATGAAGCAATAGAATGCTGCTAGAAGGCAATATAATTGTTTCCTGACAATGCCTTTGCTTATAATGGATTAGGTAATTCTTATAGAAATAGAGATTAGTATGAAGAAGCTTTTTATTATTTCAATAAAACGTTAGAAATCAATCCTTTCTATTACTTTGCATACTATAATTTGGGATTGTGCTACTATGATATGAAGGAGTATGATAAAGCCATAGATTATTTTAAGTAACTGATAGAATATTTACCTAATGATATTGATTCCTATTTTAATTTAGGTAATTCCTATATTAAAAAATAAATGAACAAAGAAGCTATTTAGGCTTTTGAATAAGGTCTTCTAATAAATCCTTAAGATTTAAAACTGTTATTAGAATTAGCAGGTACATATAATGATATTAAAAATGAAGAAGAGGCCATCTCAATCTTGAAGAAAGCAATAAAAATTGATAATAAATTTAAAAGGTCATATAATGAATTAGGAAACATATATTTTGAATAATAAAAATTAAACTAATCTAAAGAATGCTATCTTAGGGCAGTTAGAATATCACCAAAGTATGAGATTGCATTATATAATTTAGGTTTAGCACTTAATAAACAGCAAAAGTATGATTAATCATTGATTTATTTTAAAAGATCTGCTAAAACAGATTAGACTCTTGATAGTAAAGAAATGATCACATATATTAAATAGAGTATTTGAAAGCCTTTAAGCTTTCTATTTTTTATTAAAATTATATATGATTCAAATATTTAAAAATGTCAAAGAATGTTTAATAAAAAATTAAGAAATATTGATTCTATTGTATTTAACACTTATATAAATGTATTTTCTTAAAACTAATAATTTCAGTTTAAAATACAAATTATATTAGAATTAGAATAAGATTGAAAAAAAATTTAAAACATTTACTATATATATTCCTCGATTATTTCTTTTAAAAAAAATAAACATTTTATTTTTAAAGTAATGATAGATGTTAATTAAAGTAGGAAAACTTTATTTTATGGAGATAAAGCTAAATTACTAATTATAAAGTATATTAATGTATAATATGGTAAACAATTCTTTTCCAAAAAGCATTCTTTCAAACAGTAAACAAATTACAATTTTCCTTAAATATTTCTTGTTCTTTAAATACTTTCCCCTCCATTAGATTTACATAGATTAATATTTTTCCAAATTATATTTACAATGGACTTTACTGTTAGACTAAAACAATTTTTTTTTTTATCTCAAAAGATTAAATTAATTCAATAATAGAAAAATATACATACAAGCTGCATAATTTTTTTAGAAAACTCTAATTCCTCATTAATAAACACCTCATTATATTAACACCCTAAATTTTTTAAATTGAAAATAAGATTAGAAAATAAAAATAAACTAGGGGAATTTTTTTAATAAAAAAGTAAATGTATTAGTTGTGGTAAAGATTATAGAATTTCTTAATATTGGATTGAAACCTTATGATTAAAATAAAAATTAATTAATTTATTGATAATAAGATATTTTACTTTATTAATTAATTTTGTTAAGAACACAAAAATGTAGAAAAATATTGTGTTAGAATAAATGAAAGAAAACTATATTAATAATGTAAGTTTCTTATTTTAAAAAAATAACGATTAAATTCCTTTATTTTTAAATTTAAAAGGATTTTGAACAAATTAATATAGAAAATAATTAAACCTTAATTTATAAGTTAATATTTATTTTAAATTCTTAATTTCTTGGAAGTTAGATATTTTTCACTAAAATCTTTTCATGTTAAAGCGGGCAGAGCATTGGAGACTAAGGTGCTTGTCTATTAGGATCTAGATTAGGACATTTTACATAATTAATTTCATTAACTCTTAATTTATAGTAAACTTTAAATTATTATTTACTATCTTAGATATTAATTTTACATTTTTTGCCTCTATTTTGAATAACTTACTTAATCATTTTTATATAAAAGGTAGAATAATATAGGAGAAAATGGTACGCTTGGTTTAGTAGCCGGATTAGGAAATTGCTCATAACTTACTTCATTAAATCTTAATTTAAGGTAAAATATTATTCTAATTTTTTTATAAAATAGATTACATTTTTATAATCTATATTTATTTTTGACTTGAGTAAAGTCATATATTATTATATAGTTTTTTTTCACTTCTCATTTAATATTTTTGTTTTCTATTTTTATATAATTTTTACTTAATTTTATTACAAAAGTCGAAATCGTATTGAAAATTAGGGAGCTCATAGTTTAGGCTCAATATTAGGAAATTTCTCTTAACTTACTTCCTTAAATCTTATCTTATAGTAATATTTTATGTTATTTTTACTTGCTACCACTTTAAATGAAGAATTTATTCTCCCTATTTGTTAATCCTAACTTAATCTATGAAATATAAAAGTGGAAACCAGATTCAATAGGAAGGAGCCTGTGGTATAGGAACTGGATTAGAAAATCTTTTATAATTAACTTCATTAACTCTGGATATAAAGTAAATTTTTATCATTTTATTATCATTATAACTTTATTATCCCTATTTTGCTTTTGCTATTTTTACTTAATATTTTTAATTTAAAAGTGGAAATCACATTAGAGATAAAGGTCTTTTAGGTTTAGGATTAGGAATAAGAAGTTGTTTATTACTAACTACATTAATCCTTGATGTGAGGTAAATTTTTTATTTTATATTCTTCCTTATTTCACTTAATATGTTTTCATAACTTTTTATGCTATTTTCTATTCTTAAATAATAAAAGCAAATGTAGGATTGGAGATTAAAGTATTTAAAGTTTAGGATCTAGCATAGGAAATTTACTATAGCTTAATACTTTAAATATTAATTTATAGTAAAATTTTATTATTTTTTTTTTTCCCAACATTTATTGCATATTAATTCTCATTATTGTATTCTTATTTAAAACATTTACATTTAAAAGTGGAAATAACATTAAAGAGTTAGGAGCTTGCAGTTTAGGTTCTGGATTAGGAAAATGCTCAAAACTTACAACATTAACTCTTGATTTGAGGTATCATATATTTTTATTTTCATCCACTTATCATCTCTTTTTTTTTCTCTTTATTTACTATTTTTACTTAACTCATAACTTAAAAGTGAAAGTAGTATTGGGGAGTAAGGTTCTTGTGGTTTAGGGTCTGGACTAGGAAATTGCTAATAACTAAATAAAATAACATTAGATTTAAGGTAAAATTTAGAATTATTTTACATTCTTCCCTATTTTGGTTTTAAATATTTTTATTTACTTTCAATTTTTAACTCTTTAAACATTAAGTAAAAATAATATTGGAGATTTGGGAGCTTAAGGTTTGGTATCTGAATTAGAAAAATCCTTAAAACTTACAACACTAAATATTAATTTTTAGTAAATTTATTTTTTAAATTTCATTCTTTTTCTTAGACCAATTTTGCTATTTTATATTTAAATGTTTAAATATTAAGTGGAAATAGTATTGGGAATAAAGGTGCTTGCGATTTAGGCTCTGGATTAGGTAACTGTAAGTAAATTACTACATTAACTCTTTATTTGAGGTATTTTATTTATTCCATTTTTCGTTTTTAATTTAATCTCTGTCTTATTATTATTTTTACTTAACTCTTTAAATATAAAGTGAAAACAGTATTGGAAATTAGGGTGCCTAAGATTTAGGTCTAGGGATAGGAAATTGCTTATAACTAACTGCATTTACACTTGATTTGTCGTAAAATGTTTTTTTTCTCTTTTAATTATATTTAATTTAACTAACTTTTTGTTAAAAGTGGAAACAGTATTACTGATTTAGGTGCTAATAATCTAGGATATGGTTTAGCAAACTGCTTGTAGCTTACCACATTAAATCTTCATTTATAGTAAAATTTTAGATTATTTTATTTTGAATTCTAAAAGTGTAGTTATTTGTTAAGAGAAATTAAATTAATTAATTGTTATAATTAAAGTATTAGACATGTAGAAATTTTTAAAAAACACTAATGAGAATGAGAAGATTTGTGAAACTTCATCTTAAAAGGTATAAATTTACAATAATGTTTTTACTATATTTTTCTTTTAAATATAACAAATAGAAGCTGATCCTAAGTAATGAATGAAAAAGAATAATATAAAAAAATAAATTTAAAATCTTAAATTAAGAAAATTAATATAGACTGAGCATATACATTTATACAATCTAGTATTTATATCATAAAATTTAATTAATTCAAAAAGTTTTTACAAATTTTTCTTTTAGAAATTATTTTAACCATAAACAATTTAATTTATTTAATTAATTGGATGAAGAGATTTATATTCATTATTTAATTTAGAATTAATTAACTCTGATAGATATTGGAGATAAGCCAAATGGTTCAGAATTAGGAAATTCCTTAATTAGTTTTTATTTTTGATTTATTTATTAATCCAGTTTATTTGATTTGAAATGATTGAAAGAATATTAAATATTTTTGGAATATTTATATGCTTAAGTAAAAAAAAAAAAGCCTCAACTAAATCAAGTGAAATTATTTATTTTTGAAAATTTTATTTTTTTACAAATTTAAATTAAAAATATTTTTTGTTGTGAAAAAGCTACTAATTTTTGGTCCACATTGTAATATATAAAACACTATATTAAATATAAATTCATTTTATATGGTATTGATTAGAAAGTTTCTGTTTTGAACTTTTATTTATAAAAGCCAAAGTATTTTCTTTTATTAACTTTTATAAAATATTGAACATTTTAATTTAAATTAATAGTATAGAAAAATATTCTTAAATAAAAAATGATAGAAGACTAATTTACAAATGTAAATACCTTATTATTCAAATAATATTACTAAATTATATTATCCATAAACCAAAAGTTTATTAAATAAAATATTTTAGCAAATTAATTGACACTTAAATATGGGTACATATTTACTATAATTTTTATTGGTTTCTAAAATATCTTTAAATATAAAAGCAATAATAGCATTGGAGAAAACGAAGCTTGTCTTTTAGGGTTTGCTTTAGGAAATTGCTCATAACTTACTACATTAACTCTTAATTTATCGTAAAATTTTATATTATTTTTATTTTCTTCCACTTTTCAATACGAATTTATTCTCTCTTGTGTGCTTTTCTACTTAATTCTTAAAATATAAAGGTGCAATAACATTGGAAATTAAGGTGTTTGTGGTTTAGGGTTAGCAATAGGAAATTGCTCCTAACTTACTACATTAGTTTTTGATTTAAGGTAAAATTTTATATTATTTTAATTTCTTCCACTTTTCAATGCAAATTTATTCTCTCTTCATGCTAATTTTTAATTAAATTTTAAATATAAAAGATACAATAACATTGGAGACTAGGGTGCTTGTGGATTAGGGTCTGCATTAGGAAATTGCTCATAACTTACTACATTAATTCTTGATTTAAGGTAAAATCTTTAATTATTTTTATTTTCTTGCACTTTTCAACATAAATTTATTCTCTTAGCTTTACTTTTTTTTTACTTAACTATTTAAATATAAAAGCAATAATATAATTGGAGAAAAGGGTGCTTGTAGTTTAGGGTCTGTAATAGGAAATTTTTAATAACTAACTACATTAACTCTTTAATTAAAGTAAAATTTTATATTATTTGTTATTTTCTTCCACTTTTCAACACAAATTAATTCTCTTTGCTTATCTATTTTTTTATTTAACTCATTAAATATAAAAGTAATAATAAAATTGGAGAAAATGGTGCTTGTGGTTTAGGGCCTGCTTTAAGAAATTTCTAATAACTTACTACATTAACTCTTTAATTAGAGTAAAATTTTTAATTATTTTTATTTTCTTCCACTTTTCAACACAAATTTATTCTCTCTCCAATACTATTCTTTTTCTTAACTCTTTGAATATAATAGGAGCAATAACATTGAAGAAAAATGGTGCTTGTGCATTAGGGTCTGCATTAGGAAATTGCACATAACTTACTTATTTAACTCTTAATTTATCGTAAAATTTTATATTATTTGAATTTTCTTCCACTTTTCAAAACAAATTTATTCTCTCTCCTATCCTATTTTTTTTTTTTACTTAACTCTTTAAATATTATAGGGGCAATAATATTGGAGAAAATGGTTTTTGTGATTTAGGGTCTGCTATAGGAAATTGCTCATAACTTACTACATTAGTTCTTGATTTAGGGTACAATTTTTTTTTCTTATTATTTTCTTCCACTATTTAGCTAAATTTATTTTCTCTCAATGCTATTTTTTTTACATAACTCTTTAAATACAAAAGCTATAATAAAATTGGAGAAAATAGTGCTTGTGTTATAGGGATTGCTTTAGGAAATTGCTAATAACTTACTACATTAGTTCTTGATTTAAGGAAAATTTTTAATTATTTTTATTTTCTCCCACTTTTTAACACAAATTTATTCTCTCTCCTGAGCTATTTTTTTTTATAACTCTTTAAATATAATAGCGGCAATAGCATTGGAGATCAGGGTGCTTGTATTTTAGGATCTGCTTTTAGGAAATTACTAATAACTTACTACATTAGTACTTTAATTAAGGTAAAACTTTATATTATTTTTATTTTCTTCCACTTTTCAAAGCAAATTTATTCTCTCTCTTATGTTTTATTTTTTAATTTAAATCCTTAAATATAAAAAGAAATAATGGCATTGGAGAAAATGGTGTTTATGTTTTTTTAGGTCTGCAATAGGAAAGTGCTCATAACTTACTACATTAACTGTTTAATTAGAGTAAAATTTTATTTTATTTTTTATTTTCTTCCACTTTTTGACACAAATTTATTCTCTCTGCTTTGCTATTTTTTTTTTGCATGAATCTTTAAATATAATAGAAACAATAACTTTGAAGATTAAGGTGCTAGTGTTTTAGGATCTGCTATAGGAAATTGCACATAACTTACTATATTAACTCTTAATTTATCGTAAAATTTTATTTTTATTATCTTCCACTTTTTAACACAAGTTTATTCTCTCTCCTATGTTATTTTTTTTTATATAACTCTTTAAATATTAAAGCAATAATTACATTAGAGAAAATAGTGCTTGTGTTATAGGGTCTGCTTTAGGAAATTGCTAATAACTTACTACATTAGTACTTTAATTAAGGTAAACTTTTTAATTATTTTCTTTTCTTCCACTTTTCTAAGCAAATTTATTCTTTCTCCTTTGCTATTTTTTTTACATAACTCTTTAAATGTATAAGCAATAATAAAATTGGAGAAAATGGTGCTCTTGGTTTAGGGACTGCACTTGAAATTGCCCATAACTTACTACATTAACTCTTAATTTATTGTAAAATTTAATATTTTTTTTTTTTTCTTCCACTTTTCAACACAAATTTATTCTCTCTGCTTAGCTATTTTTTACATAAATCTTTAAATATAAAAGCTACAATAACATTCGAGAAAATTTTGCTTGTATTTTAGGGTCTACTTTAGGAAATTGCTCATAACTTGCTTCATTAACTCTTAATTTATCGTTAAATTTTATATATCATTTTTATTTTCTTCTACCTTTCAACATAAATTTATTCTCTCTCCTATACTATTTTTTAACTTAACTCATACATATAAAAGCTATAATAATATAGGAGAAAATGGTGCTTGTGTTTTAGGGTCTGTTTTAGGAAATTGCTCATAACTTGCTACATTAACTCTTAATTTATAGTTAAATTTTTATCATTTTTATTTTCTTCCACCTTTCTACATAAATTTATTCTCTCTCCTATACATTATTTTTTTTTTACTTAACTTATACATATAAAAGGAAAAATAACATTGGAGAATATGGTGCATGTAGTTTAGGGTCTGCATTAGGAATTTGCTCATAACTTACTTTACTAACTCTTAATTTATAGTAAAATTTTATATTCTTTGTATTTTCTTCCACTTTTTGACAGAATTTATTCTCTCTCCTATCCTATTTTTTTTTACTTAATTCTTTAAATAAAATAGGGGCAATAGCATTGGAGAAAATGGTGCTCGTGGTTTAGGATCTGCTTTAGGAAATAGCTTATAACTTACTAGATTTGTTCTTTGTTTAGAGTAAAATATTAAATTTATTCTATTTTCTATGCTTATACATTATTAATTTATTGTATTTATTTTATTTTTTTTTAAATTAATTTTTAAATATTTTAAATAAAAAGATTAGCAAATTTATAGGCTTTAAAATCTTAAATAATGAAAATAAAGAGATTAGTGGTGAAAGAATTAAAGTAAAAATTAACAAATATTGCTTTTTTAATTTAATACTTTTTTTTAAAAATATAAATTTGATAGAAGTTTGTGGATTAACTAATGAAAGATAGATAATTAAATCAGAAAAAAATTATTAATTTAAATAAATGGATTAATAATTATTATTGTCAAATGTGCATTTGAATATTTATTGATTAAAGTATGTTTTAAACAGTTTTAACATCACAATTTTGAATTGTATATTTGTAGCAAAAAAAATTTTCTTTTTAAATAGATGTAGTAAAACACCCAAAGATAGAAAGTAAAAAAGATCATAATGTAGGCCTATATATATATATATATTATAAGAATAATAAAATGGTTGAGAGAGATAGGTTTAATAAAGAAAAAAAAAAAAAATAGCTTAGTCAAGAAAGCTGGAATAAATATAAAAATAAATTAAATTAAATTTGTAATAGAAAGAAAAATGATGGATAATTATTAATTAATTATTTTAGCAATTACTTTTTAGAATAAACAATTGAATATATATAATGAAGTAGTAAGTAGTTAATTAGTTTGTTAGTTAGTTAGTATGTTTTAGATACTCAAAGTATATACGAATAGGCAGAGTAAAGCTCAAAAATTGAAACCAGCTAACTAAGCAAAATTATTATTATTTAAAATTCTATTTAAATAAGAAGGGAATTTAGGTTTTTGAGTATATTTTTGCTTGATAGCCTACATATCTACAGGTTTACTAAATATCTAAATATAACTCATTCTTAGGTAGATATCCTCTTTACAATTCTATCTAATCAACTAAAATATGTTTTAGGGTCTGTCACTTCCTGATTCCGTGTTTACTCTTTCTCTCTTATCTAAATTATAGTCAAAGTCATTCAATATGTTTTTAGTTTCCTCTTCATAGTATAGTACTTTCTTTTTTAAAATATTTCCTATTAGGTTTTATTGAGGATTTCGATATTTCTGAGGAGATAATGACACAGTTTTAAGCGAATCTTCTTTTTTCAATTTACTTATAGTGGGATTTTCAGCATATTATGTTTACTTAAAATTCATACTATATTTACCATTATGTGTTTGATTTAAATTATAGGGTATTAATCCATAATGGCTTAATGCTATAAGTCTTCATGAGTTTTTAGTTTTCAGGATCATTTTATTATTATTATTCAAGGTTCAATTAATGGCCATTATTAAGAAATCCATTTTCGAATATTTTATTCTTAATCTTATTACAATCTTAATCATTGTTTTTTATATGCTCATGCTTCTACTGCGTTTTTTTTTTTTTGAGAGACTATTGTAGAGAGTATTATTCTAGAATACTCTGCTCAAAAATGTTAAAAAGTTAGATTTATTGTAAACCAAACTCACTTTTTATAATGCTCAAAATCAATTTGAGTTTCTTCCATATTATCTTTAGAAACTTCCTTAAGTTTTTTCTACATTTTAACAAACCATGGCGATTTGAACACTTTTCCCAAAGTTATCCTCTTATCTGGATTAGCTTCAAGCAACTATTCAATCAATTCTATGAGCTCTGGTGATTTATTAGGTGCTAAACTAGCAAATAACTCCCAATATTGCTTTCTATTATCGCAGAATAAGCTATAAAATTCACAATGCTTTTTAGAAGCTATAAAGAATGGTGGCTTTCCATGAACCATTTCAAATAGCACTACTCCTAATGAAAATATATCTGCCTCCTCTATCCACTATAAGGCTAATCATTTAACATTTCAGGACATTAATATCCTTCTGTACCAACTTTATCGCTAAAACTACGGCGATCAGTCTTGTTTTGTGCTTTTTGTAATCTTAGCACAGAAGCTGAGATCAACAATTTTGAGATATCTCCTATCATCTCTTAAAATAAGTATATTTTCTAGCTTAATGTCTCTATGGCAAATTATTTTTTGAAGTGTCTTAAAGCTTCCAATATCTACTTAAAATATCTAAAAGCCAATTCCTCTTCTAAGCGTCCACATTTTTATAAAAAATCAAGCAGAGTACCTCCTTTGCAATATTCCATACAAATCTCATACTATTCATCATTTGTGAAGTATATTTATGGGAATAAATGATGAGGATTCACTTAACTAAATATCTCCTTCTCTATTTTATAATGCTATCTACAGTTTAAGTTAAACTTCTTTATTACTACCTTTTACAATTTATCTTCCTTTGAATGTATCTTAGTTAGATAAATCTTGCCTGAGTATCCTTCAGCTATTAACTTTCGTTTAGAAGTGGTTATTTCTTACATTTTTAGAGATTTATTAGCTAGATTATATAGAATTAATTATAAATTTTCTCCTACTATTTTCTATTGTTTTTTTTTAAGTCAATTTTGATAACAATTTAAAAAGAATTTTGTTACTGCAATAGACTCTATTCTTTGTGAATTCGATAACAATAATCGCTGATTTAGAGTGTTTTTAAGTTGTTAGAAGTTTAAGAATTCCAAATTTTGATAAATTGGATTATGATTATATATTGTTTAGATGAAAAAACTTTTTATATATTACTGTTGAATTATAGCTGTTTACTGATCAGCTATTCCTTCATAAGAGACATGATTTAATTTAACATTCTATTCTCAATAAGAACATAATTAATCTTTCATGTTCAATTTATCATTTTTGAATCATTAATTGTTGTATTTATTCTACTCCTAAATTCTACTTTCAATATTACTGTAAATCCTCATTAATTAATACCCACCACCCTTAAAGCTTTTGAGGAGTATTAGGTGTTTTGAAAAATTTAAAAATTTGGGTGCTAATTAAATGGGGTGTTAATTAATGACTATTTCCAGTATTTAGTTTTCTTAAAAATAATTAAATTTACAAAGTTAATAAGTTAAGATTCTTATTTTAATAATATTAATGATTTAAAAAAAAATAATTTTATTTTAATCTAAAAAAAAAAAATAAACTCTAATTAGATGTTTTTATTAGTAATCATGGTTTTTCCTAATTTTTAAGCTCTTGATATTTTACATTATCTAAGAGAGAAAAATTATTATTATTGAAAAGTAATATTTAAATTTTAGCCAAAAATGAATAAGCATTATTCCTAAAACACATACCTAAAACTATAACTTAATCAAATATTTTTAAATTATAATTTTAATCTTCAAATTTCTTATTAATTAATATAATAAATGGAATGGTTAATGTTATATTTACTGCTTGGAATAGTTTAAAGATTATTATTATTATTATTATTAACAAATTCGGATATTTCATATAAATATTTTTTATTGATAATTAAATGATATATTAAATGAACTAACTACCAATAATAAATAATTTTATAAAGCGAAATTGAATTTAATAAGTTCATTAAAACTTAATATTTACTTATGTCCAGTTAATAAAAAAATTAAATCTACAGTTTAATAAACAATTATTAAAATATACTAACAATATTTGTAAATTAATAATAAGAAAAAAATTCAAGAAAAATTAAACCCTACCTTTTAATACTTAAGTAAAGTAATAAATAGAATAGAATTAATAGTAGAATTTTTAAAATACTACCATGAGTTTAGCACAGATTGCGGAGCCAGTCACTCTTATCACCAAAAGTATGCCAAATAGAAACCTTAATAATAGCAAATAAAATATCTTTAGCCCATCTTCATTTGAACTAATAAGTTTTTTAATAAAGATAGCCCTCTAAATAGTCCAGCTTTAAATAATCATAGAAGGGTTCTACATATTTGAATATAAACAATTAATTAGATGAGGATTGCGACAATAATATATAAAATGGAATTATTTAGCAGCAATAATTCTTTCCTCCCTTAGATAATAAAGATAGGAAGAACTCTGAAGAGTAAACATTTAGAATTCAGAAACAAGATCAATTTTATAAAGAAAGAGAAGATGAGAATTAGAATTCTTAAGAGCAAGTTTAAAATTAATAGGAAGAAAAAGAGGGAAACAATAATGGTAGCACTGTGGAAGTTAATAGAAATTAGGTGCACTAAAATTAAGAAAATGAAAATAGAATTGAAAGCCAAAATTAGTAGAACGGTGTTAATAATAATCCTTCAAATATCAATCGATAAAACACCATCTAGGAATAGTAGAATAATGTTATGTAGGAAGAATATAATCAATGGCTATTTGAACAAGAAATACAAGATGAATTTATTTCTAAGGTGATTCAAAACATACTTATTAATAACTTTACAATAATTTTATTTCTCATTTTTGTTCTAACTACTTATTGCTTCCATCTCTCTCTATCATTCTCTTTCTCTTTCTTGCTGATTATGGATATGGTAAGTATAGCTTATAAAGCCAATCTAAACTTCACTATGTAAGAATCATTTAAGTAAATAATTATCTATAATCTATCTACTAATTTTTTTTTCAAAAAAAACTTTTCTTTTTATTTAATTCAACTACATAATCTATTACAAATTTTTCAAAAAGAATTTTCCAATAAAAAATAATTTTGATCAATCAGTCAATCATATTACTTCTACATATTATCAAGTTTTTGATGTAAATGAGCAAAATTATTTATCCTACCAAAAATATTTACCAGTAAAAAAAATAAACACTATTTAACTAAATTTGAATTAAATATTACCAGAAGATAAATAAAAAGCTTTTAAATCACTTACTATGTAAGTCTTATACATTATGAGTTAAAGAGGTTTTATAGTATTTACAATTTAACATTGTTTGAATAAATATTTATATGTTTATGACATCATTTAAAATGGCTGACCAATAAAAAAAAAATAGTGAATATAATAGAAAGAAAGTTAAAATAACATATAATTAACATTGACTTATATAATTAAATTTGCAATCATAATATTAACTAATTATTTATTTATTAATAAAAGCATTATGCTGAAGTAGTTTTTGATTAATATAATAGAAGAACTTTTCTTAATATATTATAAAATAATCATCATCATTTACATAGAATCCAACTTTATTGTTCTATTTACTCCTTTTACTTCTGTTTTTTGCAGCTATTATCTTATCAAAATTATTCATTAAATCTTCTCAAAATCAGATGATTTTTAAGTTAACAGCTCATATTTCTCCTCAGTAAAATTTTGATAAATATAATCTGACATTATAATATAAAATTTTAATTAATTAATAAGGCAAGTTGTCTATTCAAAATTTGGTTAGTTTTCTAGAGTATGATAATTTCTCTTAAATTAGACACATGGATTAGCTGGGGATGGAGATCCATTTTTACAAGCTTTTGGGTTTTCTTTTTTTTTGTTGTTGTTGGTATTTCTTTTATATTCCTACTTATGCTCATTTCAAAAATTTGGAAAACTAGTTATCATTAAGTTCGTTAATTAAAATCTAAAAATAACTAAGAGAGTAAATTACTTTTTAATTTCACTAAAAAGCTCATTTTGTAAAATAAAAAAGCTAAGGGAATATTTTGGGTTTTACTCTTTTGTTAAGTTTGTGTGGAACTTCATGCTCTGCAGTAAATGCAATATCCGATTATTTAGATAGTAATTCAACTGATTGGAGCTTTAACTCGTTTTACATTTCTTGTTCTTTCTTTTTGTTTGAGATATTCTTATTTATATATTTGAGGAAGGATATAAGGTAATAAATAAATAGATTAATTAAATTATTTTTCAAATATAAAAATTTACTATCCATATCTAATAGGCATTTCATGAAAAAGATTTACTTTGAGGATGATGAATGCATGCAGAATGAAAGTAGGAGAGTATCTAGATAAAATAATAGAAGAAATTTCTAATATAACCATTTTAACATTTAGAATCAACTACCTGATATCAATTAAATTATTAACAACATTAATATTAACTTTATAAACAACTATCAATTTTATTCTCACTCTCAACAATAAAGACAAGCTTACAAATAAAGTAAATACTTATCTAAATATTAATAATTTAAATAATAATTACAACTAAAAATAAATAGAAGCTAAGCTAAGAGAAATATATGTGTAAGGAAACTTTAATCTCCCTTAATTTGTTATGAAATGCTCTTCAACATATTTTAAGTTTCTAAATATTAAGAATAATACCCAAAAATATTTCCTATATAAAAAGATCAGGATAAGTTAGAAGGATAAAATTAAGTTAATGAAAATTAAATACCTAATTAAGGCTTTTAAAATAATAGTAGCACCTTTAAGTAACCTCAATAGAACTAAATATCAATTCCTGTTGACTCAGTTGACCACTTGAAAAAAAGAATTTAAAGAGAATCTATAAAACAATATCTCTTCAACGAGATATGAAAAAAATTTCAAAGGATTTTCATAGGAGATTAATTGCCAGCAAATTTTATAATAATTCCTATCAAACCTATACAGTCGATGATATGCCACTTAATTCAGGAAAAATGATTTAGAAATAAAAACCGAAAGGGATTACTGCAAATAATAGGATTTAAATCTTGAGATTGTAATTCAATTATTTATATTTAAATCTACTATTTTTTTGAAAACATTAAAATAAATAATGATAATTCTATTTAATATTAATAATAGGATTACACTCATAGACAATAATTGAAAAAGTTTTTACTCTAAGACTATGCTAACCTAAATTAATAATTGAGAAACAAATATAAAGAATCAAGAACATCGATCAATTTAGATTTTTAATTGGAAAATGAAAAGTAAAAATAAAACAAATCTATGCCTTTCATAGAAGGTTCTATTACATTTCAATCAAAGAATAGCAATCTAAGGAGCTTAGAAGAAAGAGATGAGAAGGAAATTGTATAAAATAATTCTTTTATGTGTTAAAATGAAAGATTTTATCCTGAAAATAATATCAAAGAAAATTCAAATATTAATCACGAGTAAATTTCTAAATTTTTGGATCCTAAATCGCCTTGTTAAGAGTTGATAGATAGTAACTAATAGACTCCGTAGTCAAAGACAAATATCAATTTTACTTCTTAAATCGACTTAAAAAGTTCTACTAGCTAATAACTTATTTGTCTCATTTGCTTCGATGCTGAATGTAATTCCATTTTTGCTCCTTGTGGACATGGAGGTATTAGTTAGTTTATTTAAAAATAATTAAATTAGACCTATATGTTAATAAGTTTTACTATTTCATACTTTTTATATCTTCAATTAAAGGAGTGTGTTACCCATGTGCATTAGACATTTTCAAGAAAAAAGGGAGATTGCTTGCTCTGCAGAAAGGTATTTTTTAATCATTAAATTTTATATTTACTATGATGAAATAGGTCTAAATAATTTCTTAAAAAATATTATCGCCAAATATTTTAACCAATTTATTGCCTATAATCTCTAGTTTTTACAATGTTATTTAAATTTAAATAATCTATATTTCATTATTTTTTTAAAAACATAGAAAGTCAATGAGATTTATAAGTATATTGAAGTAATAGATGATAAATAAAGAAAGAATTCTTTACAAAGATATTTTTAGATTTAAACAATCACAAAATATTTAGATAGTAATTAAAGTTAAATAACTAAGAAGTAGAGATTTTAAACAAGTAGAAGTTAAAAGAATATAGTTTATAATCAAGAGGAAATAGAATAATAAATTTGTTAATATTCTTTTTGTGAACTAGATGATCAAAATAATAATATTCCTTTTGAATAGAATGTCTAAAATTAATCGATTAATGATGACTTAAGAAGATAGAGATCCATTTAAGTTACAACTTAAAGAGACATTATTTAGTAACCAATTAACTAATAACAATTAATTTCACCAAATAGTACTGAAAGAACAACTCAGGTTCATATCAAGAGGTTAAATTAAATTATACATAATGTATGTACTGAGGGTATTTAATCAAGACCAGAGAGGTCAAGTATATAGCTTTCTCATAATTCAAATAATAAAAAAAGTTAATAAATTTTAGCAATTCGGTGTATAATTAGACCTATTTCTTCCTTAACACGAGAATAATAGAGATAAATAGAACACTATTCCTTAATAATCTTCTTCTTCTGGAGTAATTAATTAGAAAAATAATCCAGAAGGTAGCTCAACTGCTACTACAACAGATCAATTTATTAATTCTTAATCTCAACCATAATTGCTTTTAGATTAATCGGATAAGAAATATGTTTAAAAATGTTTATAGGATTAAGAAAGTATAGAAGTTAACAATTCTATAAATTAAAATTTAAATTAAAACAATTATGCCTAGAAATTTAAAGAAATTGGAAATTAAAAATCATAAAACAATACAATAATACCTAATCAATAAATTAAATCTTAAATATTAGGCGTTTTAAAAGATTATAACTATCCTTTAGATACTGAAGTAATGAAGTAATCATCAAATATTTGATAAAAAAAAATTAAAAAAATAAAAAATAATTATATACATTTAAATTAGTTAATTTTTTATATTTGTTAAAAATCTACTAAATTTACAACGTTAATATCCCCTTTATTTAAAGAAAATCTAATTTAATCATTAAAATATTAGTATTTTATTGAATAGAGAGAGTTGGGTTAGTAAACTACTTGTAAATAATGTGTTAAGTTTCTTTGTATCAATGGTTTAAAAAAATAGAACTGCACGAGTTTGAAATACTGAGAAATTAGTTACAAACAACATCTTTAATAGTATCTAAACAAATTGAAATTTATTTTGTTTTATGTAAAAAATAAAATACAAAATTAAACACAAATCTATCATCTTAAAATATAAATAGTCAACAATGAAAATGATAGAATATGAATATAATATTAATAGAGTCAAATATTGTTGAAATCGACATATCTAGATACTGATTTTAGTGCGTCTCTATAAGACATAAATGATCTTTTTATCAATTCTTCAATTTGTTATTTCCCTCCTTTTATTACTCTATTAGTTTACCTTTTCTTCTAATTTCCATTTAATGATTCAAGAAAAGCTACAAAAATAATACTTATCATTAAATCTTTGCTTATTCCCATAGAAGAAAAGAATCCAATCATTTCCTGTAATTTCCCTTCTGATTGTGTAAGTGACAAGATTGCTTTCTTTTCATAAGTCCACAATTACTATTTCTAAAATTGTTGAATGATTAATTCACTCAGTTATTTTTAATTTAGTAAGCTGCTCTTCTTATTTTCATCACCAATATCATTCTTCCATTCGTACTCAGCATAATCTATGTCACTCATTTTTTTTTATAAACTCTTTTCTTCTCTATTGAAAATAAGTGTTTTCTTTTTTCATTCTTGGCTTTCTTATACCACCAGTTACTGGAGCACTTCTTCTGCATGCTTTTGTAGCTAATTATTTTCTTGGAGCTTTACCGCCTATGCTCTTTCGTGCAGTTTAACGTGTTCTAGATCCACCTCCTAAATAAACCTTAGTAGATTATTAGAATTAAACAACTCTTTCATCAGTCAAACCTTATACTGAGGATATATAGGAAGTCAAAGATGTTACAAGTTAATAATAAATACTTTCTTTAATAACTTTTTATTTTAATTCTTAACTGAGATTTTCACTACAGCAAATACGATTTAAATAGAGATATTTCCCTATTAAAAATACTGATTTTTAAAGATTTTCGTTTTGCTAGAATTAATCTTAACTTTATAGTGATATTTACATTTTATCATATTTTTGCTTTAAGCAATTATAATAGCTTATTTTTATTTATTTTTATTCTCTTTCACATTATCTAAATTTACTCCTTTTTTTTCAAGAAAACATGTAAGAAAAATTATTCATTCTTCAACACTGAAGGCAATTCATTAATATTTGGATAAACATAATCTACTATGGATTCATCAAATTGTACTTCGAATTTAGTAAAGCTTGGAGTAAATGAATTTTCAATACATTAATAACTACATCTTTAAGTTAAGCTATACTATCAACCTATTTGTTAGCACCTCTACCTGACTCAGAGCATCTTCTCATCAATACTTTATCAACTCCACTACCTATCCCAATGCAATGTACTCTAGTTTTATGTGAATGGCTTCTAATTAAATTGACAACTTAATCTTGGTTACTGACTTAGCCATCAGTTAATAAGAAAATCTATATCTGATATAATTCATCCACATTTTTACTTTCAAAAAGTGTCTTAAGAGGTCTATAGATTTCAGTTCCTCCCATATCTGCAGAAAAAGTATCAATTTTATTAAAAGCAGATTCTATAGATTCTTTATTTTTCTTCATAGCCACAGGGAAGAGAAGTTCATAATTACTACCAAAAGAAATTACATTGAAATAACTATCTTCTGGAATTCTATTCAAGAATTCTATAAGAGTATCCTTTGCATAATTAAAGTATGTCGTCATAGAACCACTTCTATCAATGAAGAAGAAAAAATTAAGCTTTATTATGTTCTTCAGAATTAAGTACTGTTTTCTCCATTTCTTGAACAAATTCATCAGTTACAATTTTCTCTCCTTTCTTCATCTAATCTTTTATTTACTAGTCAAGCATGGCATTGTTTTCAAATCCAAAATCAGGGGTGAAACTAATAAAACAAGATTTACTTTTTTTTTCTTCTTCTACTTCTATTTTATTTTCCTCTTCTAATTCCATAGCATTACTTTCATCAGATTTCTAAGAGCCACCCTCCCAAAAAATAACAGAAGGTTCATACATTCCTAAAAACAGTAAATAAATTCGAAAAATTTTTATTTATTATTAAGATTTTTTAAGTGAGGATTAGATTCGCTTCTGAGTCTTCTTTAATTTTAACGGCTATATTATGAGAGATGCACTATGCTTTAGTTATCTTACCAGTGCAAATTAGCTTCAATTTCAGAGAATCAAATGCATCTTTATTTTCTTATTCCATAATGGGGATTGATAGATAAAAGTATTGGCTGAAAATTAATTTCACAATTGAAGAAAATAAGACAGTGATAGAAATTTAATCTTTAGGGCAATGTTTCCCACTTTTATTTAGATAGCCTCTCCATTATCGGTTTTGACTGCATGGAAAGCAGTTTGTCCTTCGTCTTTCATCTCTTAATATTTTTTTTCACCTTCTTCTTTTTCTACAACTGTCCCATTTATTATTTTTCCATTGTAGACAATAATAAATTTTTCTAAGCAGGTATCTTATTTAATAGGAATTTTGTATTTCACATCCTTGAAATGAGTTTCGTCTTGATTATTAAATTCTTAGAAGATTTACATTCTAAGAACCTAATTGATAATTTCACATTCATATGAGTATTTAGTCATCTAAAGATCTGTAAAGGCTCCATTCTAGGCTTATCCTTGAAGGATAAAGTTTTTATCTAAATTTTTCATAGGTTTATTAAGCAGTATAATATCAGCCACCAATACCTCTAGCAATACAATTTATTGATTTTTTTTTAGGTTGGTTTTATATATCAAGATATTTCTTTTTATTTATTATAATATTGAGTTCATGTAATGGTTTCCCTTCATTTTTAAAGAGAGAGTACAGGATTATAAAAATGAAGATGCTGTCACTCTAGAAGTTATAGTTAAGTCAGTATTCGATGATTGTAGCTTCTATAAGTGTTTGAAGTTGAAAAGATGACAATACAACAGCATCTGCATCATTGGAGCTAATGGAATTATCCACTATTATGATCTTTATCTATTCAATTGTGAATATTTTTATAAACTATAATACAGATGTCCTATATCATAAAAATGACAAAAACTAAGAGGAGAGCTAATCTTAAGTTTAATCACCCATTTTTGAGTGTTTTCCCCTGGATTTTTAGGAAGTTCTTCTCATCCGACATTCTTAAGCTATAGCATCTACCTACGCATTTTCTTCATATATAATAATAGATAATATAAAGCCTTTTTGCTTGATTCTTAATTATAAACAATTGAATGCAAATGGGTTATTTTTTTCTATTCAATTTACTTAGGAAAGAACAGAAAAAATGAATACAAAAATTAAATACTATTAATAGAGGCATTGCCATATAATTAACTAATAGGTGATGGTATAGCTATTTTGGATAGCTATTATATGATAAAAAGCAATAGAAGTATCTATGTAGTATTAACTAACAAAATGAACCTTTAACAATAATTCAATATTAGTTTATGACAAATTAGTATATTGGATATTTCATTATAATTTCTTATAAGTACATCTTTTTTTATTATTATAATAATTATTATTATTATTATTTCCAATAAAAAACAAATATAAAAAAATACAAACCAAATTGGTTTTAACTAAATTTTACTTCGGCATTAAATAATATTCTATCTCATTTTTAAAATCTATTTTACAATCTTTAAAATAAAAAAAGTTTAACTTTATTAAATAATGGCAAATATTTTATTCTTTAATCTTTTAGTGTATATTTCAAGAAATGATGCATGGTAGTTGTTATGAATTTTGTAAATAAAAAAAAACTGTCTTAAGACTATTTCTATGAGAATGTAAAAAGCAAGAAATAATTTAATCAATACAAAGTAGAAAATATCTAGGTTAAGTACTGTAGGTACCTAATTTTTAACCTAACAAAAGAATACATTTCTAATAAAACTAAAGTTTCAGGAATAAAAGTTTTGCTCAACATAGAAAGTGCTCAAGTCATACATATTATTTTGTAAATAATTATTTCCCATTCATATAAATTAGGATAGTTAATACTCATAGAATTTAATTTAGAAAGAGAAAGAAAGAAAAGTAAAAGATAGAGGATATGAAATTTTTATTCAAAAAACTCTTTTTAAAGATAATAGTCATTGAAAATTTTATTTTTAAAATACCTTTCTCATAATTATAGCATTCCAATAATAATTTTAAAATGCTATTCTAATTCAAATAGTATGTATGAATGATTTTTTAAGTCAGATGACATTTTTTATGTTTATAAATCAAATTTAGAAAGGTTTCTTATTTTAATGTTATTGATCAACAGGTATTTCCTTCCTATTGATGATAAAAATATGAGATTAGTCATTTGTTGAAATAAAGAATCATTTAAATATATTCTTTAGTCCTTAAAAATTAAACTACTCCTGTTTTAGTAAAATATTTCACTGCTACATTGCTTTTTCTAAAATACTGTAACTATCATGGCACCATTATCGATCCACTTTTTCTATAATAAAATACATCATACCCATTCTGTCAAATTGAACATCCTAAAAATTTAGCTGTATTGAGCCAAATTACTGCGTTTCAGGCTGATTATCTCTAAAATTAAATTCTCTATCTCAAAAAGAACCTCTCCATATTCGAAAAAAATGACCGATCCTGAGGTTCCCAGCTCAGAGAGATGAAATTTTGGAAGGAAGGTTAAAATGATGATAATCTAAAGAAGCTATAATTAAGAAGATATAATCAAAAATAAAAATTAATTATTAATCTTTGACTTGATGAATAAGAAGACGAATATTTTTGAAATATACTAAGTTCTAAAAAATATTTATTTTAATCTAGCTAAGATACAAAGATATCTATTGACAATGTAAATGATCCAATATTATTAATGTATTATAAAATAGATAAATGAAGAAAAAGTAAATCTTAAAAATAAATAAAATAGAATAGAAGGAATTGTTGAATTTAGCATTTATTTATATTTATAAAAGATTAATTAATTTAAGGTTATTTTGTTATTTCAATTTAATATATTCATTCACTTTTAAATATTTTTTAAAAATAGCTTATTATTTATTTAAATATTTTCATCAAAAAACAATTCTTTGAAGATAAAATAATTTATAAATAAACTATGAATTAATCAATTAAGTAGATAATTAGTTTTAGTCATAATTAAAATAGTTCTTTTTTAATAAAATGAAAATTATTTTCTTCTTCTTTGTTTTTCTATCATATCAAGTGAAATTTAAATTGAGAAAGACAGACATTAAACTAAATAATATATTTTAAATTAAGAATATTAATAATATAATAAATTAGGGCTTTCTCATAATATGTTTAATGATGGTCTTAAAAAAAAAAAATAAACCTTATTATCATTTAAATAATAGTATTCTTAAAATTAATAAGATAAACAGATTTAATGTAAATAAAGGAATATTTAAATTTTTATAAATAATCTATTAATTTATTTATTGTCTTCTTTGAAAAATTGATTATTGGAAGTTTTTCTTATTTTTCATAACCTTGGAGATATGATAGAAATCCCTTTATTTTATTAACTGAAATATCAATATTCCTAATATCTAATATTCCCTTTATATTTTACTCAGTTTAGTATTAAAATTTTAAATATTGAATAAAGAGCTGCCATTATAGTAACCATAGAGTTGGTTTAAGATATCTTAACATGCATAGTTTTAACAAAATCTTCGTGCAACCATTATCCATCCTATCATTATCATATTCTGCTCTTGAAGAGAAAAAATTTATTTATAAAACCACTCTAATATCGCTTATTGATAATAAAATACTTGGATTCTATGTAGATGATATTTGTTGTAATCTTGAATAAATTAAACAAAATCTTAAGAAATGGATGTTAGTATTTGAAGAAAGGCCCTGAATTTACTATTTTATCTACATTTTTTTTTTATGTTAGTTATTTATTCATAGGAAATTTTTAATAATCCTTTTTAACTTTTTTTTTTCTTTAGTGAAATTGCATAAAAATGGCTTAGGAAAATCTACTTTATTAAATAATTTTTTGCTAATATTACAAGATTTTAGGTAATTTATATAAAATGAAGGCCCTATCCATAATATTAGGCCTATTTACTTGGGTATTTAATATTTTTTTTGAGACTCTGTTAAAATGGTAAAAATTTTATAAAAGGTCATCTCTTCTTTTTCGCATTTTTAATAAATAAAGTGATGGTATAAAAATATAGGTAGCTATGATTAGACTTTAGAGTACTAATTTCAATATTTAGGTATTACATAAGTTGAACCAAGGAGTTAATGCATAAATAGTAAGGTCTGATGGTACAAAATAAAAAGATTTCTCAAGAGAAAATTGAGTTAGCATTAGAAGACCCATTTTAAACGCTAAAAATGAATCCACTTAGATATAGAAGCCTACATTAAATTGGTGGATATAATAGATTTAAATAGATTATCAATAATTTAATGAAAGATAATATAAAGCCTTTTTGAATGACTATATTAACTTACCTAGAAAACTATATTAGAGGAACCATTTTTAAAACAATGATGTTCTAGCAAAAAAAAACAGAGGTAGTTTATGAAATTTTAAAATATATACTACATACCCTTCCCTCAAATTTAGGGTTCTATATCATCATGAAGTTATTGTTCCCCTAAATAGAGCAAGGTTTATGCCAAATAATACTAAATAGGCTTGAAAAAGCCCTACCTAAATTTACTAATATAGAAATGAATGAATTAGTATTTTATATGAATAATACAGATTTCTTAGCTTATTTGGTTATGTAGTATTATCCTTTAGCAAAAGGATGATATAGATAAGTATGGATAATAAGGTAGTTATAAAAAGGCAATAGGGTTTTAAATACAAATAAAAATTATTTGAAGGAATATCTCTGTTATACTTCTCTATTGAAAATAGATAAAATTACTTTATGTTGAGTAGATTCGAGGATAAACTAATTTAAAGCTTTTAATCACTTGAAATGAAGAGAATTGTTTAAGAATATAATTGTGATGAAAATTACACTATCTATTTTAGGTATCAATTTTCTATTTTATTTAAATTGATTTGAATTTTAAATTTCATAAAATATTAAAAATAAAACTATTTTATTCTACTTGTTTATTTTTAAGTTTTTCTTTAATTTTATATAAATTTCATCAATTTTAACTTGATAGATAAATAAAGCGATTTAAGGAAAAACGAAGAAGTTTTTGATCTGATTGAAATTAAAAATAAAAATACTTTTTAAATCAAATTAAGGGATAATGAAGATAAAAGTGTTAATCAAATTAGTGATAATTTATTAGTATGACTCAACCTAAAGTTTATTTGAATAAAAGTTGGTATTTTTATGATATATTCTTATATATTCTATGAATTTAGTAATAGATAATTAATCATTTGTCTATTCTAAGGATTACTTTCATCTAATTTCTAAGATTATTGAATAAATAAACTTTAAAAAGTTACATATTTCCATTGTATTATTATTTATAAAATTTAAAATCTAGTAGATTTACGAAACTCATTCTTACACTACTGTATATTCAGGATAAAGATTTAGTAAATAGATGATATAGGATTTATTTTACTATCCGTTTTGATTTTTATCCATTCATAAAATTGTAACATTTAAAGAAAATTATTACAAAAAATAACATTAATTTTGAAATTAGAGATTAGAAAATTTTGAGTTATGAAAGTTGTAAAATTCCATATGTTTCTATGATATTTTGATTTATGGTGATAAAATAGTTTAGAATATACACGAATCTTCTATAAGTGTTAATTAACAGAAGATTATCTTTTCTAAAATACCCCTTAATTTTAATTGTATTTTCTGATAAGGATTAAGAGTGTGTGATTCTAATAGAGCATATATTATTCATTTTTTTTTATCTATCTAAGATAGATCTTCTGCTCATACAGTAGTTACTTTAAAAAAAATTTTTCTTATTGATTATAGCATTGCTAGAAATTATTCTGGCATTTAAGATAATTAAGAAAAAATTTTACATATTGATCATGACGCACTTATCTATGTATGAAATTAGTTTAATTTCTTTTAAATACTTATAAGGCTAATATCTATTCAGTAAAAGAATTTTCATTAGTGTTTTGTGATATCGTTTCACAATTGAGAGTTTATTACACTCATTTTTAAATAAAATATATACTTTAAAAATTTCTATATATTGAAACATGTAGTAGAATATTTATTTTTATTATTTTTTGATCTAGAAATAACACTTCACTTTATTTTTACTAAAAAATGAAATCTTTTCTAAAAAATAAATTGATGAATGGTTATAAGAGTTAGTGGAAATTGATAGATAAGACTAATCAAAGAATTTACAATCAATTTCTTTCCTTACAGATTCTTTTAATAGATAGATATTATCAAAATTTATATTTTTTTCCCTTCTCTCTCTATTTTTCAAATACTTCCCATTTCAAAATTGTAAAAAAAAAAAGAAAGATCTAATAATTTGAGATGAAATTGGAAATAAAATAATTTGCTTTTACCTTCTTCTAAATATTGATAAAATAATATGAAATAATTTAAGAAAAACTTGGATATCTTAGTTAAAAATTAAGAGTTTGTAATGATTAATTATTTATATCTACTCCAATAATATTAGAATATTAAATTTAAAAAATAATTTTTGAAAAATATTTATATTTTCATTCTGAAAATATTTTCTTAAACACTCCCAAATTTTAAAAATAAGTTATCACTTTTAGATTTCCTTGTAATTAATCTTAGACCTCTTATTAATTCAAATTCTTTAAGGATTAACTACCAGTTTTTTTAAACTTACTTTAGACGATTAATCCAATCCTTAAATTAATTCAATACTTTTGATCAAATCTAAATTCTTTTTTCATTTCTAATTTCCTTTTATAGTAATCATGTTTTATTAGCTATATTTAACAGCCTCTTTCCTCATTAAAGTAATAATTTTTGAACCCAATCTAGTCTAAAAATTTTATTTTAAATAGATCCTCAGAATCTTTAAAATTAAATAATAATTAATCATATTAAAAAATAATAATAAAATACTGCTATTGGAATTGGTCAATGTCTAAATCCTCCAAATTTAATTTTTTAAACTCTTTAAATGGATAATATCATTCTTTACCTTTTAATTCTTCTTAGTCTTTGTGATTGCCTATTTCCTCATTCTAAACACTATAGATGAACTACTTCCAGACAAAATTTTATCTAGCATTCCTTAAATTATGTCTTTTGATCTAAAAGACGCAGATAAGCTAATCATCTAAAATAGTAAGGAGGAAGAAAATTATTTTAGTTAAGCCTGTATAAGGGAAGAATAAAAAATGAAGTGTACCTTAACTGTTTTAATCTCTGCCAATTATGCAGATACTCCAGATTTTAGAACTCTAAATATTAGTTGCGAAAAAAAGTTGTAATATAGAAATTAATACAACTTACTACCAACCCATAAATGTATTTATCTATGGCAAAAATGTCAAGTTGAATATCGAGTACTTAAAAACAGTAAACCTTTTGATGGATAGTGTTGAAGGAAGGATTACCATAAGAGAATTAATTTTCGATACAGCTAAAATTAATCTTAATTTTGGAAATATAGCCTTTTAAACTTCAGAAAATCTTGCAGTAACCTCTATTACAAGCTAAAAATATTTGTGTATCACGAGCTTTAAAAGTTATTCGGTAGATAAGAGTAAATAAACTATTAGTACTATTGATGATATATCTGATATTATTATAAAAAAAAAGACTAAAGGGATTGCTTAAAAGTGTTTCCTTATGAGTAAAGAAACCATTCTTAGATGATAAAAGATATTAAGCATCCCCTTTGATAATCTTTAGAATACTTAGATGATGTAATTTGAAGAAGTAAGATGTAATTACTTTGATAATCTTATATTGATGAGCAGTAATGATAATCCTTCTCAAGTAAGTTTAAAATAGCTCTTCATCAGTAACTCGAAAGGAAATATTTACCTTAATGTGGTGGATAATAAAAAGAAGATGGGTACTCTTCTTTTTAACAATGAATTCTAGAGCAATTCAAAAATAAATTTTACTGAAAAATCTGCTTATAATTTATAATAGAGCATTTAAAAATTATCTAACTCTGGAAAATCTTAAGATATTTTATTGCTTAACTTTTAGAATAACTATGAAACAACTACATCTACTTTTATAATCCTCTTTAATCCTATTACATTGTTTGCAACTCCTTTAACTGTTTCACTGTTCAGCTTTGGTACTCTCAGTAATGCATAGGAATAGTAATTCCCAGATCTTCTCCCTAACATCTGTCCTTACATCTTTTCAGGAGAAAGTTTTGAGAAATTAGAAAATTCTTAAACGATAAAAGAATAAAGAAAGGAGCTCTTTAATAATCTAATAAAATAGTATTTTTTAGAAACAGACACAAGCGTATATGCTCACTTTGATTATGAAGTATACCAAAAGATTTCTTTCCTAAAATTTAAACTTTCCTGATCAAGATGAAGCATCAAAAAGACTTATGATTATAAATCTCTCAATTATTCCATTCACTTTCATCGGAATACTTATTTTATAAAAACTTATTTCGTTCATTTTATACTATTTGAATAAAGCAGCTCAATAAAGAACAGAAATAGACAAAGAGAAGATTATTTTTTTTGCCTTAATTACTCATTATTAAAATAGCTAAAAGGAAAATTAATAAACGGATGAGATTCATGAATTAGTTAGTAAATAAATAGAAAATACCTCTAATTTATTACCTATCTAATTAGTTAATGTCTCCTCTTTGACATTAAAGTCTATATAGTATTTATACTAAACTGTTATGAATTGGTTTAGATTTTAATAGATTAATTCTTTCCATTTATTTTGTAAAACTCTATTTATCGAGATAGTATAAGATGCAAAAGTATCTCCAGAAGATAGTTAGAAAATAAATTCAAAGGACTAGTCTGAAATAGAAGTGTTAAAAGATTAGGGAGACATAGAAATAAGTAATATTTGCAAGACTACAACTTAGAAGCAATAAACTAATGACTAAGAAAATAATATCATTACAGGAGAGGAGAAATAAATTGAGTTGGATTTAGATAAGTTTAAGGAATATTACCAGTTATTTTGTTACATCTATAATATGAACGAAGTCTATATCTTTAGTGAGGAAAATTTACTAATTTTAAACCATTATTAGTTTCAAATTAAATTTAAAAAAAAATGATAAGAATGAGATATTTAAAGTGGTAAGTTCATTTGGAAAAAAATATTATATGAATTCTAATTTTTGAAGTAGCTTTTTAACATTATCTAATACAATTATATCATACTTAAGCATAGAAAATATCAAGATTTTCAGTTCAAATAAGCAATCTAAAAATCTTATAATTCATTTAAGAGTTAATTGTTATCAATGAAGTCTTATTTTTGTAGAGTAATAAGATGTTAAAAGAAGTAAGATAATGGTATCTAATTATAATTTAACAGTCTTTAAGGAGTTGAATTATTAAAATTAATCAAAAAACACCAATGTAAAATACAAAGAATATTTAAGAGAAAAAGAATCAATAATAATTTATCTAATAAACACAATCCTAAGAGGAATTACAGCTATAGCAGTTCCTTTAGCAGTCTTTTCTCCAACGATAATGATATTTTTTGGATCTTTAAGGAAGAACATGCAAAATACATATTCAATCTTAAGAAGATATACAATGATGATTATTCTAATAATGATAGTAATTATAAGTATCAAGATGAATTTAGCAATTGCTTGTTCTTTAGTGCAATAGCTTAAGGAATTACTTTCATAGTACTACTTTTTTTTAAATGGAATGGATTCTTTTAGTTCTATTACTAAAAATACTGAATATGTTTACTTTAGAGAATTCACTAATTATTGGGAAAAATTTAAAAAAAAAAGATTTTTATTTAAAATTGTATGATTTGATAGGTCAAATCAGTACATTGTTGTTAATACTTCATTTTTTAGTTTAGGTGGCTTATGTCTACATAGGGTTAATTATGATCATAGTTGGTTCAATAGTATTTTCTAAGGTAGAACTCCCCTTCTTAATCTTCTTAACTTTTCTGATTTCTGTTATTGGCTAGCTTTCTTACAATTTTTATGATAATTATGAGAAAGGAAGGAAAAATTACACTCTATATTTTATGAAAACTATTAAGCAAATGTTCGTAAATACAAGGAGATGGATTCATAAGCTGGTTAAGATTAAGATTAAATCATTGATTACAAATTAACAGTAAAAGATGAATTGTTTATTTAATTTAAATTAGCAAATACAACAAATGATGAAGAGAAAAATGAAAACAAATAAGCCAAATAAGAAGAAGAAGAAGAAGTAATTACTTTAGAAGAAATTGAAAAACATTTTGAAAATATAAATATGAATTTAAATAAATTCTAAATCAATTAACTATATGCTAAGTTAATTGATAAGTCTAATAACTATTTTATATTGTAACTAAAAATGGGAATTACCTTTGATTAATTCTAGTAATTTATTGAAGAATTTATTAAGCAAAAGGTCAAATAGGCTCTATTGAGAATTGGAGTTTCTTATGAAGTGCTTTTAAGAAGTATTTTCAAAATTCTATCAATTTCTATATTTTTAGGGTTCTTTTTTATACATGGTTTTTGTAACTTTTATAACTGCTGATAATATCTTAGATCTACTTTCTAGTAATGGAATTATAAGTTCTGGAGGTATTGCTAGTATTTTTCTGCTGAAAAGGATAAAAGCACTACTCTATTAGATGAAAAGTTCTAAATGAAGCTGCTTAAGAAGTAGAAAGAATTTTTCATTACTAAAATAATAGTAAATAATTTAAAAATGAACTTGAATCCATAAAAATCAAAAAAAACAAAGAGAAGTTAATCTAACGGACTTTAAAAAAAATGAAATTTCCTAATCATGATAACTTTATTACTAACTAACTAATTAACTATCTATCTAGCTGTCTTTATTTTATTTTTTCTACATACTTGTATTTTTTAATAATTTAATAAGATTGATTTATTATAATTCTAACCACTACAACAATTTTTATTTATTATAATAGATATGTATGTATGTATAATTATAAAAAATATAATGAATTATTAATTAACGTTCATCGTTATAAAAATTAAATGATTTGAGTGCGTCTTCAATATATAAAATAGAGATTCGGTACTCCATTCATTTTTATTTTTAAACACTTGAGACTCTTATATTAATGAGGTGGTCGATAATCATGCTTTATAATAGTAAAAAGTATTGATAAACAACCATCATTTTTGAATTTATATCCAATGTAGTATCGACTAGCACCACCTACCCAATTTATCTATTCTTTTGACCTTTTCATTTTATAAAATACTTTTACAAATTAATTTTTAATTATTGAAATATTTTATTCAAAAACAATTCTTTCACTTCAAAATTATTTTATGCCTTTCTTAAATCAAGTAAATAATTCAATCTATCAATCATTAACTTTAATTTAGTAATATAAATCAAAATAATATTGTTCTCGTTTTTAATTTATTTCATCTAGAGTTTTCTGTTTTATCAATACAAAAAACTTTGATAAAAAATTATGGAAAGTTACAATAATAAATAAGATAAAAACAGGGCTTTTTAGAGTAGTAAAGAATTCAAATAAAATCTTTTAATTAAGAAAAGTAAAAAATTAATGGTATTGCTTATAAAATTTTATTTTATAACTGGAACAAATAACTATTTAAAGAATTTTTCTAAGCAGAATAAGAGCGAAAAACATACATTACTTCATAAATAATTTATAGTTTTCTTAGATTGATTATAGGATGCTTTACTAAAATTCTTTCATAAAATGAATGATAAGATTTTTCCTATTTCCTATCAATTCAAATAAGGAATTCCTTATATATCTAATGTCTTTTTAATAATAGAGTCTATATTTTATACATTAAAATTTAAAAGATCCTTATCCTAGAACATCATTACTTAAAATTTTTGTATTATGCTAATTAAGAATGATATATAATTAAGTAAATGCTATATCTCATCTAAGTTTTATTTCACTAAGTTCTTAAGTGATAAAAAAAACCATCAAATAATCACTCTAATTTTGTTTTTTTCATTAAAAATGATCTGAAATTATTACCATTATAAAGCATATTTTAAATTGAGAAAATAAACAAAAAGAATATTAAGAGACAGTAACTTTAGTATGAAGAAAATCTACTTAAAATTGTAATTTATCTCAACAGTATTTCTTTATGTTAATTAGAAAAACCATACTCAATTTTTATTTTTATTTACATTTTTTGAGATGCTAAAATGGAGTATGAAATTTACCATTATTATGTAAATTCATTGAGTAATTTTTATTCTTTCCAAAAGAATTTAGGTAATCTAGAAAAAGTATTGAGAATATATGAATATTATTTGGTATTACTATTAGGAGACCACATTAGTGTAAAAATCTGTATAAAAACCTGCTTAATTGGCTTTTTTTAAAAGGATAATCACTGAAAATTTCAGCACATTTAAACAAAATAATTCAGCGTTATAAATATAAAAGCGATCATGATTAGGATTTAGAATATTAATTGTAATATCTGCGAATTACAAAACATTTTATTAATAGTTCATCCATCCAAATTAAGTAAACTGAATAGTTTAGTTTAAAAATATTTTTCAAGGAAAAATGAAAATAACATTAAAGTAAAAAAAACTGTTAGCACTTAAAATGAAAGTCTTCCAATATTGTAAATATTCTATGTTTGAGGAAACTATAGCTTTTAGAGTATTGTAAATAAGGATAGAATTATGGCTTATTATTTTTCTTGAAATATATAATAAACTTATCAAGGAGCCCTAAATTATTACATAAAATATCTAGAAATGATTAAATAAGTACATCACTTAAACCATCTAGACTGTTTAACATATATGCAAGATATGGTCCCTCTATTACAAAGAAGGTGAAACTGACAAGATAAGATAAACAGGTAATTATGAAAAAGAAGGTAAGACTAATTATATTTTTATCAATGGAAGAATTTATATAAAATTTAAGTATAATATTTAGGTTGTAGTTTCTTATTTAAAAAATTGGATAATAATACATAAAATATGGAAAATTTTTTATGTTCACTCTACTGTTGCTTGCAATTACTTGCTATGGATAAAAACACTTGAAGACCATGAAGAATATTAACTATTTTAATCTATTTATTTACTTGCTATTTAAAGTAGAATAACATTTACAATTGTTGTTAAATATTTAGTCTTATCATTTTTTTTTCTTTATTCTTTGTTTTTAATTCATAACTTTTCTCCCTTTTTACTAAATCAATAAAATGTGTCAATGTTTAAAAATGTATTCTATGATAAAAAACTAATTGTTTTTTAGTTAAATTATGAATAAAATACTTCATTTAGTTCCATTAAATTTAAATTGAAGATGAATTAGAGGAAAAATTATATTTTTTTATTTTATTTTTAGTACTCAAACCGACCTTGACTTCAATAGGATTGAGCGAGGAGAGAATTCTTATATTTAAAAGGACCACTTACTAAAAAATTCTAAGTTTTATTGAATAGATAGCTAAAAGAATATTCCCCAAAAATAGTAATGTAATTTTTACGATTATTCATAGATACATAGGATAATTTGTTCACTAGAAGATTTATGCTGTATAATCCATTTTTTTAGTTTAGATAGTTAGATAAGAAACACCTTTGATAAATTTTATTATTTTATAAATGAAATCATATAGAATTTTGAGATTTCTTACATAATTATTAAAAAGATGTTTGTTTAATAACATTCATGTATGTAAGAATTCGCTAACTTATCAAATTTGTTTGATCTTTTAAATTTAAATAGATTGGATGGATAAAGTATTATTATTTGCAAATGAGAATCATAACAAAGATAAACAATTTATGTTATCAATAATTAGCAAATAGCTATCAAATAATATAATAATATTGAATTTATAAAATAATTTCTTGAAAAATGTCTATTTTACCAATAAGAAAATATTTTCTTTTATAAAAAAAGACATATACAATTTTAAAAAGTTCTTCAATTTGATTTAATTAAGAAAGAAATTAAGAGAGATAAAATATTGGTTTAATTTTTTAGAAATATTGCTTTGTCTATTCTAAATATTTATTTGAATAACATCATAATTCCCACGAATTAACAGCTTAAAAATTAGCGTTTTATTTTATTTTTTTTAATATTCTAACCTCTCTTATCCTCATTGTGTTATTATTTTTAATATAATCCTGTATTCAAAATTAATTTTAAATTGATCTTTAGATCTTTAAACATTTTATAATATTTGATTATTAAAAAAAAAAAAAAAGAGCTAATCTACTCAAGAATTAGAGCAATGTAAGTCTTAAAAGCAATAAAAATATTAATATCGCTAAACTGTTGAAATGGCTATTATCATTTTTCACTTTACAGTTTTTATTAACACTACTGATTTCTTATTTGCTGATTGATAATACCAGAAAGATATTTTAAGACTAAGTAACTTAACCTACCATCGATGAAATCATGTCTTTTTGATATCTAAGATACCCATAAACTAATCATCTAAAATAATAGTGAGAAAGAAATCAGTTTTTCTAAAAGGTGTGTAGAAAAAGACTAGTCATATATCTGTACCTCAACCATTTTATTTCCTGATAGTTATGTTGATAGCTCAGATTATAAAACTCTAAATATTAGCTGTGCGTAAAGATGTAGTATTGAGATTAATTCAACGAATTACCATCCCATAAATGTTTTTATCTATGGTAAAAAGTTAAATTGAATATTGAATATTTAAAAACAATTAACTTTTTTGATGGATAGTGTTGAAGGAAGTATTACCATAAGAGAATTAGTTTTTGAAACAGCTAAAATAAACCTTAGTATTGGAAATATAGCTTTTTAAACTTCAGAAAATTTTGCAGTTACCTCAGTGACAAGTTAAAAATACTTATGCATTACAAGTCTTAAAAGCTATTAAATAGATAAGAATAGTCAAGCAATTAGTACTATTGATGATATATCTGATATCATTATAACAAAAGACTATGGTGATTGCCTAAAAGTGTTTCCTTATGAGTAAAGGAACCATTCATAGATGGTAAAAGATATTAAGCATCCTCTTTTTGATAATCTTTAGAATACTTAGATGGTGCAATTTGAAGAAGTAAGATGCAATTACTTTGATAATCTTATATTGATGAGCAGTAATGATAATCCTTCTCAAGTAAGTTTAAAATAGCTCTTCATCAGTAACTCGCAAGGAAATATTTACCTTAATGTGGTGGATAATAAAAAGAAGATGGGTACTCTTCTCTTTAATGATGAATTCTAAAGTAATTCAAAATTAAATTTTACTGAAAAATCTGCTTATAATATTTAATAGAGCATTTAGAAATTATCTAACTCTGGAAGATCTTAAGATATCTTATTGCTAAACTTTTAGAATAATTACGAAACTACTGCAACAACATTTATAATCCTCTTTAATCCTATTAGTTTATTTGCAACTCCGTTAACTATCTCACTCTTCAGCTTTGGTACTCTCAGTAATACCTAGGAATAGTAATTCCCAGATCTTCTCCCTAACATCTGTCCTTACATCTTTTCAAGGGAAAGTTTAGGTGATGCAGAATATTCTATAACAATATTAGATTAAAGAAAAAAACTGTTTGAAAATCTAATACAATAGTATTTTTACCAAACAGAAACAAGAACATATGCCTGCTTTGATTATGAAGTATATAATAAGATTGATTTTATTAAAATCAATACATACCCTGACCAAGATGAGGCAGCAAAAAGACTCAAGATTATACATCTCTCACTTATTCCCTTCTTTTTCATAGGAGGAATTATTTTATATAAAGCATTCTTCCTTATCCTTTACTACATAAATCAAGCATCTGAATAAAGAAAAGAAAAAGATAAAGAAAAAATTATATTTACCTTAATTACTTAATATTAAAATTATACTGAAAAGGAAAAATCAACCCTTTCCTCAAAAAAAGTAACTCCAATTTGTTAATGTTTGTCAATTAACATTAAAGTCTATCTAGTATTTATACTAAGCTGTTATGAATTGGTCTAAGTTTTAGCAGATAAATTCTTTTGAGTTATATTGTAAAATACTATTTATTGGGCAAGGATAAACTAATCCAATTAATAAAGAAAAAATAGCTCCAGATGTTAGTTAAAATGCGAAATAAAATTAACTATCCGAGATTGAAAAAAAGGAAATTGCAACAAAGAACTGTAAAATGATGAGATAGATTTAGATGAATTTAAAAAGCACTATTAACTCTTTTGCTACATTTATAATCTAAATGAATAGTTCATCTTAAGTGAAGAGAGTTTAAAGATATTATTCAAATATGGATTCCACATTAAATATAAATAAATCAAAAATACAAGGCAGGAAACATTAAAAGTTATTTGTTCTTTTGATAAAACACATACCATGAATACCATTTTTTTTGAAGGAGCTATTTAACTTTATCTACTATAATTACATCGAATTGAAGCATAGAAAATATAAAAATTATAAATTTAGTGAAGAATTTTAAAAATTTAAGAACTCATTAAAGAAAATGTGGAATTCAATAAAATCTTTTAATTGCTTTAAAAATTGTTTAATATTGAAAGAAAATGATATCTTGGAATAATATGAGAGTCTTGAAGGATCTGAATTGCTTAAATTAATCAAAAAGATATTAATAATAACTACTAACAATACATATTCGAAAGAGAAGAAAAAGTAAAATATGTAATAAATTCAATATTAAGGGCAATTACTGCAATTGCCGTTCCTTTTGCTTTCTTTTCTCCAACTATAGTTATTGTTTGGATATTTAAAGAAGAAAATGCAAAATATGTTTATAATCTTGAGAAGATATATGGTGCAGATTTCCTAATATTAGTAAAAACTTTCAATCCTATGAAACAATGACACTATGGTTGTTCTGGAGTGCAATAAGTTAAGGAATCACTTTCTTAATGCTCTTATTTTTAAATGGAATGAATTCTTTTAGCTCTATAACAAAAAATACTTAATATGTTTACTATTAATACTTCACTAGATGTTGGGAAAAATACGAAAAAAAAGCTTTTTTATCTAAAATTTTATGACTTATTAGGCCAAATCAGCACTTATTTATTAATTTTTCATCTCCTAATTTAGGTGGCTTATGTCTATATAGGATTAATTATCATAATAATTGGTTCCATCGTATTTACAAAGGTAGAACTTCCATTTTTGATCTTCTTATCTTTCTTGATATCTGTAATTGGTTAGCTATCCCACAATTTTTATGTGAATTATGAAAATGGGGAAAAAAATTATTTGCTATTTTCTTTGAAAACTATAAAATAAATGTCTAGAAATATAAGGAGATTCACCTATCAAATTTAACAAGAGAAGGTGCCCAAGTTGAAAATAATCAAGATAAAGTTATTGATTATAAACTAACAATACAAGATGAATTGTTTATTTAATTCAAATTTGTAGATTCAGGTCGTAATGGGTCAATTTCATTGAAAGAATTAGAAAAACATTTTGAAAATATAAATATGAATTTAAATAATGTATAAATCAATTTATTGCATTCTAAGTTGCTTGATAAATCTAAGAGTAAATTAGAATTATAGCAAAATATAGAAATTGGGTTTGATAACTTCAAAAATTTATAGAAGGGTTTATTAATTAAAAGGTTTAGTTGGCGCTATTTAAAATAGGAGTATCTTATGAAGTGCTTTTTAAGAACTATATTCAAAATTCTTTCGATTTCTATATTTGTGGGATTCTTTTTATACATAATATTCGTTTCTTTTATAACATCTGAAAATAACTTAGATTTACTTTCCAGTAATGGAATTATAAGCTCTGGAGGTATTGCTAGTATTTTTATCTTGAGAGAGGATAGAAGTTCTTCACTAAATGATGAAAAAGTATTAAAGGATGCAGTTGAAGAAGTTGAAAGAATTTTCCATTATAATAATCATAGTTAATAATTTAATAGCGAAATTGAAATTCTTGCAAATAATTAGAACGTAAATGAATAAACAAGTCAATAAGAACTTAAATGTCTTATTTAAGATACATAGAAAATTTTAGAATAGTGAATTAATTAATTCTTTACCTGAAAGTGAAAAAAAAATGTCATATATTAATAAATATTAATTTTAATTTAAAGTGTATATTTATTTAAATTGTATATTTTTACACATTTCTAGATTAACTTTTTTTTTTTTTTTAATTCAAAATAATTCTAATATTTAATGTTAAACAAATAAGAATATTTTTTTTTTTAGATAAGGTATTAATTAAGAATAAATTATGGTATTAACACTTAAATACCTCTTTATTTAAATATTGAATTTGAAGTGAGATCTTCTACCTTATGATTATTATGAATATTATATTCAAATTTTCCATTAACTTTATAATGTATTTGTGTAAACTGAATTTTCAATTTTTTTGTTTGTAAAAGAATGGCATTAATTTCTATTTTGATAAAAAGTATTGTTGTTTTTTCAGCTTAATAAAATATGATAAGGCTATTATTTAGGATTTTTTATTTTTAAAAAAATTGTTATTAATTAACAAAAATTATGAATAAGCTAAGCATAAATATATTTTGTAATATTAGAAAGATGTATTCTAAGGATTAAAAGTCAAATCAATTAATTTACTTAATTTACATATTATATTTGTTATAAATATGCCATTTGACTATAGATGTATTTCGAGGAGTCTCTACAAAACCTTTTTCTATCAACTACCTTGAAGATTCATAAAAATTAAAGCAATGAATGAAGTACTTTGAAGATTATCTTAAAATCATAAAAATTAATCTAATCTATTAAGAAGTTAAAATATAGGGTAAGAATTAATCAAATAATTACCAAATTTTTTATTGGTTTTTTGTGAGTTGGGTGAGTTAGAATTGTAAATAAGTGAAGTCGAAAGAATATCGAAATATTTCTGCGAGCAGATTAGAGCTGATTAACCCTCACCAACATTATGAAGCTGAGCAGATATTTAATTTTATTGAAATTGTTTCTGATTGAATGCGTTTTGCTTTAATAGATCTTTTCAGATTATGACTGTAATTAATTTTCCATTTCCTTTTTATTATACATAAAATAGATCATTAAACAATGATTCCCTCTCATTTCTAAATGGATATTTTTAAAATTAAAAGCTACTGATTATTTAGCAAATATAACAAAGGAAGAATAGGATTAAAACTGTGGATAGGATGATTTAATGTGCATGAACATGTGTCCAAATGTGACATAAATGATTTTATCAGCCACATTTATCAGTGATACCAAAAATTATAATTACATAGATGATATTAATAATCTCTTTCTTATGATAAGCAATAAGAGATTCAATCATGGATACGATCGCTATGAAATAAAAATCTATGAAAAGACACTCTTCAATCTACTTTTCATCAAAAGCATAGAAAAATATATTCTTACATTGGATACTGCGAAATTTAGTAAGTTTTCTTATTCTACACATTAGAGGATGTTTCTTCAGATTTGGTTTAGAATAGATATATAGATTTATATGAAAACAAAGTAACAAAAGATAATGTTTGCTCTGAATAAAGTATAGTAGATGAAGGTGAATAAGAATAATTATGCAGCTAAAAAGAGGAATATTAAAGGATGAAGATCTATTAATACAGCTATAAAAGCGATGAAATGAAGATAGTGAAATAAATTCCATCTTAATATACTCTAATAGAAAAGCACTCTCCATATGCTTGTGAAGCAGATACTTTAAACAGTGTTTTTATTGCATCAATTCAGATATTAAATATGGATATATAACATTCAAATATAATCCAAGTTCAAAGACAATTGACAGAGTTAAATTGTTATCTAATTAGATACTATATAATTTGTATAGATACTAGTTCAAAAACAACGATGATTTATATTATAATAACAATTATACCTTCAAAGCAATTGTTGTTGATAGAAATTCTGGTGTTATTTTGTGCACTGAACTCTTCTTAGAAACGTTTCACTCATTTATCTTGCACGCATAATGCAAGTACAAAAGAGCCTACTTCTATTTTGATGAATAAGTTTATATTTGTTACTCTGCCAATTAAAATATTTTTGAAAATATCCTTGGTGGATAATGTTATCTTAGATACATTCGAACAAGATTAACCGGAAAATAAGTATAAAGTCGCATTTACTATGAATATCAGATTCATTGAAATTACTCAACCGAATTCTTTAAAGTTGCTTGATACTAAATATTTTTCTACAATCTCATTAAAAGAGTAAGAAAAGGTCATATTCTCATCTAAAAACAATATATTCCTCCAATCAAAATGTAGATAGATTTATACTTTTTCATTTTTTAAAGAACTCGACGAATTAAATATCTTGTATTTCTCTAGTAAATTTTTGATGCTATTCAAGTTTTACTTTATAGATTTGATCTTATTCTTAGAATAATTTAAGATTAAATAGATTTAATGTAATCTAAAGGATTACATCTTTTTTATTTAAAAAGTAACAAATACATTAAAAGGGAAATCTTGAATAATATCCATCCACAAATCCACGAATAATAGAAAATATAACAAATTTTAATTAAAATAAAAGAGAACCATCATAGATGAAATCAATATTTTTAATTGAAATTAAAGCTGTAAGATATTTTCTAAATAAATTTAGATTGAATTAATCTTATTTAGTTTACATTAAAACAGAAATACATTAATTAACACATCACTTACAATTTTAAAAATTAATTAATGATATTTTCATTTAACAATTTAGGTGAGGAAAACTAACAATGGGTGTGTGTCTATTTATTAAATGCAGATAAGATTAAAGAAAATGAAATGAATAGAAAAAGCTAGTATTTTCTGTGAGTGACTATACTTAAGGGGCAAAAAGATAAACATTCAGAAAAAGTCAAACTTCTCCTATTTAATTTCAAAAAGTAGAGATTGATGAAAAAGATAATTATATGTTGGCCTTTTTATTTTCTGTAGAAGAAGAGAATGTAAAGAAGTATAAATTAAAGATAGTTGATTTATATCTATATACTATCAATAGCTTGAGTTTAACGTATGAGTGCTCTACTTCATATGTAAGTGTTCTTAAATGGATCTCCTACTAGAATATACTTTATTTACAGAATGGCTGTCAATCAATAATTATTAATATTCAATTAAATTAATTTTATATCATACTAAGCAAACTATAAACAAGCATTGAGCCTAATGTTAAATTTAATCTATTAAACTAATCTATTTTTGTTCACTCTAAAATGGATTCTCTAAGATCTAAATTTTAAATTATAGATACCAATACTAGATAATCCTCAATGATCAAATAAACTAATAACTTTTCAATAGAAACTATTCATATTTCAATCTAAAGCTAGAAAGATATTTTTATCTTTTCTAATAAAAAATGGTACCATTAATATGCTAAATCTAATAAGTTTATCGAATATTTACCTTCTGGGTTTTCTGAAAACTTTAACGTCTACAAAAATAAATCTTATACCTTTTCTAGCAGCAGAAAATTTAATAATACAATTGTAGTACATTAGGTTTTCAATGCCAGCGAAGATTATATACATTTCTCAATGCTACAATAAGCTAATACAAGCGAATATCTATGCTTGTTTTATTTCCTTAGATAAAATAAAGAAATCAATTTTTAAATTTAGACAGATGAAAGCTTAGATCAGATACCAATTCAAAATAAATAATTACTCTAATAAAATAATTAAAGCTAATAAAATAGGTAAGATGGTAAGGTAAACAATATAGAATAAACTAATACATCTGGTTTAAGAAACAATTTGAAGTAATCATATTAAGAGGAATATTAATTTCCAAACTATGAAGATGTAATTAACAGAAATAATGGTAAATCTTTAATATAAATTAATATTAATTACTATGACTTATTTTTTATAATGTAAAATGCAGAACATAGGTAATTCAAATAGTATATAGATTTAGAAGATTAAGAACCTCCTGACTAATTTATAATATATTCTGAAGAGAGATAATCATAGAGAGCAGATTCATCTACTCATTAATACGGAGACGATATTTCAATCCCATATGGAGATGGAGAAGTTTAAGAATAAAAGGATAGAAAAGGGTTTATACCTAAACCTCCACCAATAAACCCTATAAATAATAATAATTTGTAGGAAGAGTATTTTGAGAGATTTTATTTGGGAATAACTATTGAGCATATGGATTGCCTTAATTACATTTATCATTAGTAAGATTACATTTATGATGAAATTAACAAGGCTATTATTTTCTACTCTTCTCATTTATGCATCATGGATGTTTATAATTCAACTCTCTATTTGAAGAAAGAGTTGGATGTAGATAGGAAGATATTCTATCATATCTCTACAAACTCATTAATTATAGTCAATTTAAATAATAGATCTAGTCTGCTTTATGAGAGAATTTATCTACCTAATACTGTAAAATAATATTAGCAATAATTTTCTCAAAAGTTTCAGATTATCAATGCTCTTGTTTCCTAAAATCTGTTGGTTATTTAATTAATATACCAAAACGATAAATATATATTGATAGAAAATTTACTATAACCTTCTTCAAAATTAACTATTTAATCCGAGCCATTCTTCAAAAGCCCATGTAGCGTATTTTCAAATAGTTACAGGCATGAATATGTTTAAAATAGAGCAATTCTGACAAATTTATTTTATCATGATAAGATACCATAGAATAAGTAAAAAAATAAAAGATGTACAGATTAGTTCAAATATACACTCGCTCTATAGATGTATTTGTTATCCATACCAACTATTAAATTCAAGTATATTCTTTTAGAATTAGAACAATCAATTTATTTACTTGTTTAAGCTTCTTCATTAAAAATAAAAATAAATACAATTAATAATGATCTATCTTATTTTTAATTTGAACTTAAAACAAAATATTTATAGGATTTAATAAAGGAATAGTTATAAGATAATTTACATTAAAATTTTTTTTTTATTATTAATTAGACATAATTTTGCTATAAATACGAATAGAGTGATTACTTTCATGATTTACTAGATTTTGATATTGTTTAAGTTCAAAACAATAAAATACATATCTTATTTATTTTCAATTATAAAGTGGAGCTATAAGAATTTTCATATGATATTTATGAATCTAGCTTTATATCAATCTCTTCAAGGATAACCTTTTCAACAGAAATAACAGAGATTTTAAATGTTTCTTTTTGACTCAATAGGATCTAAGTACTATATCTATGCTAGATCATAATAAAATCTGTACATATATGATATACCAGTAGTTACCAATAGATCAGGTAAAAGCGAATAAATAGAAATTCAAATATAGAAAATGAATAATCCCTATTTAGATAATGGAAAAAAAAAGCTACTTGCAAAATAGATTCTATCTAAATTGACAATAGAAGTGAGTCAAATACAGATTAATTTAGAAAGTTCTATAGGATGATCAATTTTGTGCAAAGTATCAAATATCCTCCTCAATTTACTTTATTACTAAATATTTAGCAAACAAATCTTGAAATGCCTTAACATGACATCTCACTTCCTTCTTTCGGGGTTGAACAAAAAGCATCTATTATCATCAAATAAGGAGAAAGTTTTTCTTCTGAAATCTAAAACTCTTCTTATAAATACATTATCTTTGATGCTCCTTTCTTTGAGAATCTAATGCCTCTCTAAAATTTAAAAATGGAAAAGTTTGAGATTTTAAATATGCAAAACTTCTCAAATATAAATATTAACAAAATAAGAATTATTTCTTTCTCTGATGTAGTATTATGCTCCACTTATTAATACTTAGTGGACTTTAATATGAGATTCTAGGATATTGACGAACTTATAATCACTAATCTCAAAATTAGAAATTGCAGTAAAATTAAATTAAATTCAATTAAATTTAAATTCTTATTTATATTATTCCTTAAACTTATAGGTATGTATTTACTGCATTACTTATTCTCCTTTGATAATATAAGATATGTAAGGTTAGAGAATTTTGAAATCTCATACAATACAATATAAAGTTCTTTAGGATTTAAGGATCTAACTATATTCAATGCTTACAATGTTACTAAAATAGACATCATCAATTTAAATTTCACTAACAATAAGATGGTCAATAATTATAATGAAAGTGTTAACCAATTATAAAATAGAAGCACAGGCTACTAATAAGTTTTTTTTTCAAAGATGCAAAATAGATTATTTAATATGAGATAAATATAAGATCTAACAATTTCCCAGCTAAATTTTATAGAAAATATAGGTGCTTCTTTTATTGGAATCTCCTCTTATGTCCATCAAGATCCTTCATAGAATCCTACAACAAGAATCAAAGAAAAGAATTATAAATTCTAGCTTTTAGATTCTAATATATTGTATAATGTACTCCCAAGATATTATTTCTTCTTTGTCAAAAATGGTAATTTAAATTTACCAAAATTATTATTTACATGAAATATTTTATTATTGACAGGTTAGACCACTATGAGCAATTTGAGAATTGAAGGAAACGGAATAGAAGTTATTGTTGAAGATTTTGATCTATATAATAAAAAAAGACTCTTGGTTTACTGAAGAGAATACAGAGAGAATGAAGAAAGGATAAGATCTATTTTGTTTTCTAAATTGTTAAGCTTTTGTAATTTATTCTTTAATAATAAATTTATCATTTTAAATAACAAAAGTAATGATTTTTTGAATAAAAAAGGTACAAAGAGAAATTGTAAATATTGAAGAATGAGTTGTTTTCGAATATGAATTTAATAGTAGTCTCTTCAGTTATTTTACACTCTATTGTCTAATCAACCATCTAAGATAATAACTACCACATATCGATATTGCTAGTTTAAAATTCTCATTCCTTGATTTAGAATACTATTGTAGAGAATAATGTAGGATCTAATAGGGCTATCATTTCTTTTGAAAAGATGTCAAATGTTTTAGTATTAGATTCCGTTTTTAGAAATAACTAGTGCTATATATGTATGGGGTCTGTACTACAAATAAGTGAGTCGATTGCTAATGTAATATAAGTTATTTATTAAAATAATATTTATCAGTTTTATTATAAATTAATCTAGGTATAAGACTCTTTTTTACTACAACAATACATCTGATCAAGGAGGATCAATTGCTATTTACAACTGTAATTAGAGAATTAATTTCATTAATGTTATGTTTTTAGAGAATAATGCTAATTATGGAGGTGCTTTATCTATTGATAACGCTTAAGAAGTTTAATTAAATAATATCACATTTAAAGGTAACTCAGCAACTATTGGTGGAGCTATTTTTTATTAAGGATAGTAAATTGTTTATTTTGATAATGGAATTTAAATTTATTATAATTTTTGGTAAATTAAAGTTACCCTAAAGGATTTTTTCGAATGAATACTTAGATTGTATTTATTGATAATAAAGCAACTTCATTAGGTTAAAATGTAGGATCATTCCCTTAGTCGCTGAGATTAGTAAAAGTGAATGAAATAATAATTAACGGAAAATTCTAAGAAGAGATGAGGAATCTAAATTTCACAACTAAGATAGATGCTTAATAATAAATTCTTATAAACATAAAGAATGCCTCTTAAGGAATTAATAAATCAATTTATGATCGTTAGAACAGAAAATATGATAAAATAATCTTCGTTTAGAATGTTACTAGTGGAGCTACCATGAGATTCTAGTTTGAAATATATGATGAAGAGGGCAATAGATTTTATGAATATAAGTCAAACAATAATCAAAAGAGAATTGTAAGTTTAATTTAATCTACATTCATTATACTAAATAAACCTAATAATAACTATCATAATAAAAATAAATTAATAGATAAATCCTATTGTTAATACAATGAGTTAGAATATAGTATTGATTAATACTAGAATTTACTTTGAAGATGGCTTTCTTTTTGGAAATTGAAGTTGTAGGAAATAGTTTTATTCCAATTAATTTAGAGGAGGATTTTATTACTGTTTAATATGAAAATATCTTAATAAGCGAGAAATAGAATGAACCCTAGATTGAGATGTTCAAATAGTATTTCTATTTGAACTTTAGACCTTGTAATCTAGGAGAAGTTTATGTCATGTACTAGTCTTAAATTAATAAAAATTACCCTTAACCAGTGTTTATAAAGTAATTTTTAAAAATATTTCCTTACAGCTTAATATAAAATTATTTAATTAAATTAGTGCGAAGTTTGCAAATTAGGTAAATTTTCATTAGATACTCAACCAAACACTCAAACACAATGCCAAAGTTGCATTTCAACGGCAGTAAAATAATGCTATGGATCAGTTATTGAACTTAATTAGGGATATTGGAGATCCAGTATGGTCTCTGATAACTTTCTTAAATGTGATCTTAAAGAAAATTGTAATGGCGGTGAAAGCACTGAAACTAGTAATATTTGCCATTTGGGACATATAGGTCCTTTGTGCGAGGCATGTGATATTTAGGGTATTGTATGGAAATAAAAATTTGCTCATTCTGGAAATCATTCATGCACTCCTTGCAATTCAGTAACAAAAATACCTTAAAAATATTATTCTTTGTTCTCACAACATTCATCTTTATCGTTCTGGTTCTCAAAAGTACACTTAAATATTGCATCAACAAAGTAAAACAAATTGTTTTATTAATTTAAGTCATTAATATTGATGTTTAATTGAATAATAGATATTCTTGAAATACCTATCTATGACTGGAATTCTCATTATGGGATGCTCTGCAAATAAAAAAAAAAGTCACATCAGTATATGTTAAGATTCTCATGAGTTATGTTTAGGTAAAATTATATTTGTTTGTAATATTATAATAATTTAAGCCACTGACCAAAAGAACAAACAGAAATAGTTTAAGTCAGTCAAATACAACTATTTTTATATTATTAAAAGGTTTTACAATCAGTTAGATATTTTTATATCAATTTCATTGAGGTAATTCTGTAAGGATTGGATTATGTGGCAAGTCCATTGGAGTAGGTGTCATTTAGTGGAGAGTGCTTTATGGCAGATATTGGAATAGATATGCCTCTAGTTTATTTTAAAAATACTCTTTGCTTTAGCTACACCTTTTGTTTTATTGTTTATAGTGTTGATGTTCTATTACGCGCTTTATAAACTGAAGTATATAACTTAAGAAATCAAGAATTACTATTCATGTACGAGCATCTTTTACATCATTCTATTGTTTTAGAATAAAATTGTCAATATGCTGGTAGAAGTTTTTAACAGAAGAGAGATTGATGGGGAGACTTACATGAAAGTTAATTTACAATATCGCTTCTATGATGAATAGCACGAGAAATACTTCAAGTATATGATTTTTCCCAGTTTGATATTCTGGACATTAGGAGTCATCTTATCCATTCTAATAATTCTTCTCAAAAACAGAAAGAGTCTATAAAAAGTTAAATCTCTCTTTACATTTGGATTTTTGTATGGTGAATATAGAGAAGAATGTTTTTATTGGGAATTACTGAGAATATTTACTCGTATAGGAATAGCTATGTCATGTAACTTCTATCACTAGATACCTAAAATAAGTTGTATGTTTATGTTTATAGTTTTAGCTATCTACTTTATCGTTTTATATTGGAAAAAACCTTTTATTTAGAGGTAATTAAACAATTTAGAGATGTTTAGTACACTAATTTGTATGGTTACTGTAAGCTTAGCTGTGGTAATTTACTCATAATAATAATATTCGATAAAGCAGTAGTTAAATGAAACTTCTACCCTGCAACTCGTCTCTTAAGCTATTATTTTGATAATAAATATATTCTTTTTAACCTACATGATGATAAAAATATTACTGTCTTTAATAATCAGATGGGAAACTAGAATATATAAAGTTTTTGGCAAATTCATGAGAAAGAAGAAGACTAATGACTTACTTGTGCTTAAAAGATGGTCTAGACTAAGACACAAAGTCATGAATAACTTTATCTAAAATAGGCTGTCCTCTAAAAATATTATCAATAAAATGATATTTATTCTTTCGACTATTAAAATGACCTTTAAAGATTTATTCATTTTTGCAATTTCGATATCAATCACTTGCATAACTTCTATCACCTGAATAACCTCTCTCATTCATTCACTTAAAATTAACTTCTATTATAAGATGAAAATATCAAAGAAAATAATAATAATTAAATGTAAATAATTTAACCAGATTAATTAGTGAAAAGAAATAGTCTATCTGAATAATTAGATCAGCTTGTCTGGAGTGATTTTCTCATTAATAATTCTTAGAAAAACTTGACCCCACTATTTTTAAAAAAATATAACAATTCTTCATTTTAATCGCTAGATGATGTTAGTGATATAAATTTGTATTATTAAGACTTAAGTTTACACGGATAAAATGGAGGAGTTGGCGGCAGTATTATATGGCCTTAATCAATCTTAAGCAATAATTAAATTGGATATGTTCCACCAACATACAATAATGGAAATAACTTGGAAATTAATTAAATATAAATATAAAAGTTAGAAGCAAGTACTCTTGTTCATGACCAAAGTCAGTTAAATTCTTACAATGATTTAGATGAGGAATATTCAAATAAATCCCATAACCATTCATAGACCATTTATATCGAACTATAAAAAGATGAAAAATAATAAAAATCATGAATAATTCTTTCCTTAAAGTTATAAATAATTTTCAATGCTCTTCTAAAATAAAATTAACTATAATTGTCTGAGTAAAAATAAAATAATTAAATAAGAATAAATTTATAAACGAACCTAACACTCTCACTCTCTCTATCAAGTATTAAGAAAATTTAGTTATAAAATATAATAAATAAATAAACAATGATATTTCAAAAATTATATAAAATAATATATCTTAATTAATTCATATTTATATTCTACATAAATCCTGAAAGTAACTATCACTCTTATCCTTCCTTCCTTCCCTTCTTCTTTCTTAGAATAATAATTAATTGGTTAAATAATCTTTCAAACTATTCAATGAATAAATAAATGAATTAAATCTCATAATTTTCTTTTTTAGAAATGTCTCTAAAATAGATATCTCTCTTCTTTTATTCTTCTCTTTCTTATGCTTTGAATTAAAATTTTTTCTTTCTATCCTTTTTAGTTTTTTTCATCTTTAAAAAATTGATAAATATATTGATTGGTAGATTGATTGATATAATTTTACATTAATATTTTCTAAAAGCATTAGTGAATGCCTTATAATAGACATATAGTCCAAACACCTAATTAAAAAAAAATAAAATAAGTTTATTAATTTATATGAAATTGCTAGAATTTAATCTATTTACTCTTAAAAAAGAATACTATAGTAACTTCTCCTATCCAAATATAATAATATTTATATAATTCTGAACAAACTGACTAAGCATTGTAAGTATCTTATTATATCAACTCATAGAAATCTGAGATATCTGTACATATCATCATTACATATTGAAAGTTTTATATTAAATAATAGGCAAATCCAAATATGTATATTATAAAGTTGATTCCATACATAAACAGAGTCTATTTATTTTTACAAAGATTTATTAATATTTCCACTTACTTCTATTTGTTTAAAGAAAAATATAAAATGGATTGAATGATTTACTAACCTATAATAGCCATATTTAACATTAATCTTAGGTATCATGTTAGATAAGATTATCATTACAGATAAAATATCAAAGGTAAGGACTGCATTTACATTTTAAGTGTAGTTAAACACGATATGATTTAGTAGAATGTTTAATAATTCAAGTACCTATTAACAAAAAATATTTATCAATAATATAATATTTAATGAAATAAACTGAAGTAATAAATTATTAATTACTGATTATAATGTAGAATACACTTGAGAATTCCTGATTTCTCTGCTTTATTTGGGGTTACCAAAGAATATATTAGTTACTCTCTCTGCAACTCCTGGATTAGATAGTTAAAAGATAATTCAATTGATTGAAGATAAGATTGTAAAATGATGTAAATTAAAGCTCAAATTTTTTTTTGGAAGAATAGAGTAAAATAGCATAATGAACAAAAAATAATATTTACTGCTCCTTTCCTTTCCTTTTTTCTATTTCTCCTCCATAATGATTGAAATACTTAACTATAGATTAACTCTAATATGAATGATAATATTTTCTTTAATAAAAAGTAGATTCTGTTAAATAGCTGAATTTAAATTATATATTTGAAAGTAGTTAACAATTGAGAAAATATATTAGAATTAATAGAATTTAATAGAAAGGAAGGAAAAAATATATATTATTCTTTAGTCAAAATATTAATATAAATAACTATTATTCAAATATATCAACACAATAAATCTATAAATTAGTATTTAATTAAAATTTAGACAGACAGTATTTATTTATTTTAAAGATCTCTCATTCAATTTTTAAATTTTTTAAGAAATAGTCAATTACTTGCTTACTTACTAACTTAATCACTCTATGATTGTAGAGATTTTATTAAACCAGATGTTAATGCATAAATTATGATAATGCTTAGCTCTGTAATGAACCTTTGTTTCATTAGCTACACCTAAACATAAATTGCAGATAAATTCTGTCAAATTCAAATTTGATTCACCATTTACTATATCATTAATTAATTTCTCTCTTTAATCTTATGTTAGTTCTTCTGTGAAACTAAAATTCTTTACATTTTTTTATAAAAATTATTTTAATTTACTTTTCATTTTAAAAATTGAAAATATTAAAAAAAAAGAAATTATTGAAATTACCTTTTGATCTATTCAAATTAAGTGTTAAATTATTTATTAAGGAATTAAATATGATTAGTAATCATTTTTTTTCAAGATTTTCAAAATTAATTAATTATGAGTTGAGGGAGGCTGAAATCTTACTATATCTTTTTCCATGGTACAGTATCTATGAGTTAGCTATTTTAAAAATAATAAATGTATAATTACTATTTCTATTTTAGTATTTACCTTTAACGTAGTCTTAGAATTATTTTTTCTTCGACAATTTACTATTTTACTTATGTGCTTAATTAATTGAATGTATTCATTTAGTTTTCAAATGATTATAATTCTTTTTTCACATACTTCTTAAACTTAGTAGAGTTTATAGGTGTAGGAAGTATAATTGTTGTCAATAGTTGTGCAGATAATGATAAAATCTATCAATTCATCCAAATCTCTATTCTAATCATGTAAGGCCTAAAATTGCTTGACCTATTATTAACATAATTAAATTATTTTTTAAATAAAGATTAATAATAAATTTACAAAAAGTAAAGCATTGTCTAGATTTATCAATCTATCATATAATAAGTGATTAAAGCATTTGCCATCACATGCAGTAATTTAATAAACAAGAGAAACAATTTCTGCTTTATAGTCTCTTATTTCCTCAAGTTAGGTTATTTCTTATTTTAGTTAATACACTCTATCGTAATTACCATCATCCTTTGCTTTCTTTCTTTATTTTTCTAAACCATCTATTTTTTTTCTAACCCCTTTATTTAGTAATAGATTAAAAAAGCAATTCAAAATATGAATAATTAATTAAATCATTTTTACTTCTCTAATTGAAATTAACTTTTCAAAATGCTAATAAAATCCAAGAGAATCTATTTCTTGAATTAAATCTTCATAGAATTTATTATCAAGATAGTAGTTTTCTTCTCCTTCGAAAACTTTTCTCCAGTATTCACCTCTGTATAATTATTTACCTACTTTAAATTAAGGGATTGCATTTAATCTGTCTTATTTCATTTATTCCTATTATTGTTTTAATCTCTTTTATCTTTCCTCTTCTTCTAGTTTTTTTTTTTCTTATTCTCTCCTTTATTGTTCAACTTTTTATTTAGCTCCCTCACCATAATCAAGTGCTGTAATATCAAAAGTATTCATTTCAAATTCTTTTAAGCTAATAGTATTAAAATAGATTAAATAAATAAATAATTTAATATAATAAATTTAGTAATTTACTCCATCACTTTAACCTATTAAATTGGATTTTATGCTGGTGGCTATTGCTATTGCTATTAGGTAGGAGCTGATTCGAAATCATCAAAATCACCAAAGTCATCATCATTTATATTATTAACAATTTAGTTTTATTATTGCTATACAAGAGGATTTGGATTATCTTAAAAGTCGCCAAAGAGATCTTCACCATTATTACTATTATTTTAATTTACAATATTTTAACCAACATGACTATTAATTAGATTCTATTGAGGAGGAGGATTGACAGTAATTTCAAAATCATCAAGTAAATCATCATTAGGTTTATTTACAGCATTATTATGATTTTGAGCTTAATAAATAGGATAATTAATTTAGTTCTAATTTAAAGGTTAGGGTTAATTACTAGTTTCAAAATCACCAAAATCTTCGTCAGCTGCAACGTCACCTTATAATTCATCTTCAAAATCTTTTTTACTTTTAATTCTTCTTTTATTGTTTTTATTTATCAAATTCAAGTGTAAATGTATCTGGTTAACTTTAATTTTAATCCTAAATGCTTGATGCTGCATTATTATTATTCTAAGAGGAGTTTTCTTCAAATAAATTATGCTAATGATTCTTTTTATTAAAAGTATTCAATTAGGATTCCTATTATGTTTATTATTATAATTCATCTTATAAAGATTCATTTGGTTAGAGATCGTTAGTAACTTATTAGTTTTACTTAATAATTTAATCCCAATCTAATTCATAGGCATGAATAGGATGTTAAATTACCTTCTCACTAGTTGGTTGCTATTATTTAGAATCTTAAAACTCAGCAAAATCACCAAACTCATCCTCTTCGACTACTTTATTTTAATGTTAAACATTCTACTGAGGTATATGGTGAGATGGTATTACTTGTTCTGATTTAGAAGCATGGTGGTGATGATTTTAATGGGTATCTGTTAAATGATCAACCTTATAATCATCAAAGAGACTGATTACATTACCAATTAGATCTTTTTCAATTTATTCACCAGTTTTATTAACAACAGGTAATGAAGGAGCAAAGAAAGTATTCTACACTGGAATTGTAGATTAAGATAAACTGTAAGCATGATAACCTTCATTTTAAGTTTTATGTTATTATTATTATTATACTTGAGAAAATTGAAGATTATGGTGTTGTTATAGTTATTATTATTATTGCTAGGCATTATTTTCAGTTCCTGTTTCTTAGAAATCACCAAAATCATCTTCATCTTCTTCATCTTCAAATAAATTTTTTATTGATTTTATGTTTATGAAGGTTATTAAACTGTCATTTACTCTATAGGCATATCTAAAACAGATTTTTAAGGCTATTATATTTGTGTTTACTTTTCTAGTTCATAAAATATATCATATTTCTTTGGTCCTTCAACAACTGTTTATACAAAATTTTGTTACTATTTTGGTGCACTAGTATCTTAGAAATCTCCAAAATCATCACTAACTTTTTAAATATTTTATTATTTACTCCCTTAATTAGATTCTTCAACTATATCTTCAAATAAATCACCTTAAATATTATTCTAACGAACTTAATTATTCTATTATTATTGATGAACTTGGGTAGAAGACTAAGCTTCAGAAAATTCGCCAAAATCATCACTTCCTTAGATGCACTTTATTAGTTATTTTATTAATTATAAGTAGAAGGTAATTAAATACCGCCAAAAGCACTCTAAATAGTTACATTATTCTATTATTGAGGAGGTTAAACAGAAGCAGTTTCAAATTCTCCAAAATCATCTCCTGTTTTATTTGCACTTCCTTGTTAATTTTATTATGTGCTTTGTGGCTAAAAATAAATAGCAAATGCATTTTATATTGTTTATTAATTATTTAATAGTGGTTGAGGATTATTTTATTAAATAGGTTGATGAGAAGCAGTTGAAAAATCTCCAAAATCATCACTTTATTTTTTAATATTCTATTATTGCTATTACTATTAGTGCGAAATTTAATTATTTTATAGATTTTGAATACTGTTAAAAGCATTTTAAATAGATATTTATTAATGAGCAACACCATTTTAATTGTTAGAAGTAAAGTCACCAAAATCATCATCTAATTCTCTATTTGGGCTTTATTATTTTTACTACATTAACGAAGTCTGGTGAACTTGTTGGTTAGGAATTGTATTGATATTGTTGTTAAAAAGCTTGTTATATTGTTTAAATATTTTAATTATTGTTAACAGCTGTATTAATTGTTGGAGCATCAGCAAAATCTCCAAAATCATCACTTTCCTTTTATTTCTATTATTGGAGCTAGGTATTCTAAAATGTCACATTGCTTTACATTTAATTTTAATGTATTTATTACATGTATTAATGCTATTACTATTAATGGTAGTTAAGTTAATTAATCTACTAATTAGTTGATTAAGCTGTTGAAAATTCACCAAATTCATCTTATTCCACTTTTTTTTTTAATGCCCAGGTAGAACAACATTTATAAGATTGCCAAAAGCATCATCAATATCTTTTTATTTTTTAATTATGCTAGGTTTTATTGATTATTTTGCTATTATTAAACTTGCTATTGCACATTCTATTGTCCATGCATATGCTATTAGTGTGGTTTAAAATTTTATTGAACTTAACCTTATACATGGTGCACTTAAGGTTAAGTTGAAGCAGTAGAGAAATCACCAAATTAATCATTATTCTAATGGAGAGCCTATTGATTGATATTAAATTAGCCTTAATTTTGATTTGGTTATAAGATTTATTATTATCCATAAAATTAATTAGTTTATGATTAGTTTCCATACTAATGCTATTGGCCAATATAATTTTGCTATTGAATAGGAAGATTTATCTATTACTATCTCAATTATTGTTAATACATTTACTAATTTTATAATTATCCTTACTAATATAATTGCTATTACATGTTCTATGCTTATCCTTATTATTAATAATAGTTTCCATATCCATTTTATGTATTACCTTGACTCGAAGCATTAAATTACATATTGTTGTATTAATTATTGTTAACTCCAATAGTATTTATTACATCTTATCCTACTCCTACTCATTTGGAAAATTTAAAATATATTACTATTACTTACGATTTTCTATTAAAATTGATTTTACCTTATTTCTAGGGAGGTTTTTAAGTACTTTCATTAAGTGAGAAGCCTGAAGCTCCTGTTAAATTACTGAATGCATCATATTTATTACTTTATGTTTATATATTTTATTAATTTGTTGGATTTGATGATACAAAATCTCCAAAATCATCTTGTTACTGTTGTTAATTCATACTATTATTATAGATTTACTACTGCTAATTTTATTATATTTATCCTCCCATCTAGTATTACCCATAAACTTGACCTCCTTGCTAAAAGGTATTGTATTATTGCTAATGGTATGACATTTTCTATTTTTTCAATAGTTTATTAGAATCAAATTCTTATCTATGTTCGATTTAAGTTGATTTTATTGAATATTTAATCTAAAATAACAAATATCAATAGTTGTATGTATGCACACATAGATAATCTTTTACATATTCAATTTTTGTTTGAGATTTTCTAAAGTTAGAAATTTATTTATTTATTTGATCAAATATTCAACTCTGACTTAACAAGGACACAAAATTTGACAAACTGATAGAACACATCATCAATCGACCATTGCTTAATTTATAAATAAAAATTTAAATAATTTCAAAATAGATTTGTGAAAAGAGAATAATTTTTATATATTTGAATTGATAAAAAAGATGGTAGTGTTTTTTTTGTAAAATAAATAAAATTGTGAAATTTTTAAATCTTTATTATAGAAATTTCAAATTTTAGTAGAATAATGTGAGAATTATATCGCCTAATATACAAGGGTTAATAAAAATCTTTGAAAATCTTATTTTAGTTAAACGATTTCTATTATATAAAAGTTTATTTTTATCTATGAAATTAAATAAAAATACATAAAAGTTCTTTTATAATACATAAAATTTTTTGTAATATATAAAATTTAAGTAAACTAGTTGCTGGAAATGTTTATATTTAATTAAAATCGTTTTAAAGTGTAACACATTTGTTTAAATCAGAAATTTTAATGAAAAGGAGTTAATATTAAAAAAAAAGACGGAAATATAATGGCGAAGGAGTAAATAGTATGAAGGAACTAGGCAAATTAACTTAATTTTAGAAATAAATTTTAGTAACTAAAAAGAGAACTATACTTTTAAAAAAATAAATTTTGCAAATTTAAAAAGTATAAAATCTGACACCTGCCCGGTGCTGCAAATAACTAAAAAAATATTAAAATAAAAATTTTAAACCCCAAACTAGCGGCCGTAATGATGACGGTCCTATAGATAGCAAAAAGTCAATCAATCAAGTTCCGTCCTGATTTTATGGTTTAAAAACTGCTCTTTGTCAGTGATACTAGCTTCAATATAATTGAAAATTCCATAAGAAGATTTGGCAATTTACAAATCTAGACTATCAGACCCTATGCATCACAATTTTATCTGTTAAATTTTTTTATATTTAACTAGATTTAAGTTGGAGATTTATATTAATCCATGGAAAACTATTTAAAATATATTAAAATTATTAATTTTTAAAATATATAATTTAATTATTTTTTCAGAAAGACAGTTTGATAAACGGTTCTACATCAAAGTCAAAGTTTTATAATCATTCAAGTATATTTTAAGGGTTAAATTATTTTAAATAAGATCAATATTAAAATGAATTTTAAGTTTGATTTTATGTATTCTGTTTTCTAAGGATATAATTGTCTTATATTTTTATGATAAAATTTAGTAGAAAATATATCGATCAACGAATAAAAGGTACGCTTCTCCCAGGCTTATGAGTTTTGAGAGTTCTTATTAATAAACTTCCTTTGGCACCTCGATGTCGGCTCAAAACATCCTGATGGTGGACAATCTTATTTATTTTCCGGGTGTTTGTTCGGTCCAAGTGGTACATGAGCTTCTCTTTAAAAGTTGCAGACAGTTTGGTCCCTATCTGTTGTAATTATAAGAAAATAAATAAGAATTAACTTTAGTACGAGAGGACTAGGAAAATTTAATCACTGGTTTGAAAATTACTTATAATAAATAAAATGTAAATTTTGATCCTAATCCCAAAGAAATAATTCTGAAATTTATATTATCAAGAATTTTCCATATTATTTTCAAAAATTTTTAAAGACTAAATTTTGCTGAAATATTCTTAAAGATTTTCTAATTACTTTTTATAAGCCAATTCCTAATGAATATAAAAATTATAATTTAATATTTACTACAGTTTGGTTTTTATAACTTATTGGCGGAATAGGTAGACGCGTACTTAAAAGTCCCATTTCCTACGGAGTGCTATTTAACTACCCCTTCTGTCATTCCATTTTTATAAGTAGTAAAGATAATAAAGCATTAGATGGATGCTAGAATTTAAATTTTTTCCGTAAACAAATTTTACGATATTTATTTAGTAAATTGAAACATATTGATACGTTTATTTATTTGAAATTAATTTTTTGAATAAAAAAAACGAATAAACATCATAGTAGTTATTTTAAATAAACTCAATTGAGAGAAATATAGAATTGAAAAATATTAAAAGTTTTATTTTTTTTAAAAATTGAAAATTTTTGAATAAATTTTAATTTTAGGTGCAAATTTAAGAATAGTTTTGAATATCCTTAATCATAAACAGCAGCATAAGTGAATTGATTATAAAATTGAAAAATTTTTGAGATAAATAATGTCAATATTCTGAGTGGTTGACTGTAAATTCATTTCCTTCCGTCGCCGGTTAAAGTCCGGTCCATCTCAAAAAAAATTTTTAAAATTAGTTTAATACATTATATTAAAGATTTTTAATAATAAAATATTTGGTATAAACACTAATTTATCTTTTTCTTATATTCTTTTATATTAAAAATAATTAATTATATAATATTTGTTATAATTACATTTTTATAATTTATATTAAAATTTATATTAATATTTATATTTTAAAATATAATGATATTAAACTATATTATTATTTCAATTTTAACTTAAAATTATATTTTTTTCTATAAAAAAATTTTTTTTTTTATTTAAATTTAAATAATAAAATCTTAAATTAATAAATTTGTTATATTAGATTTTTGTTAAACTATATAAAAATTTTATAAACAAAATAACTTATATCTATAACCTAATTATATCAAAAAATATTTTTAATATTTTAAAAAAATATTTCAAACTATTTTATAATATAATCGATTTTTATTTATTTCGCTATGTTCTTTAAAATGTTTATAAAAAAAAAGTTTAGTTTTAGATTTAAAAAAATTTAAAATTATTTGATAAAATTATGTAAATAAAATAATTTACATTCATACAAATAAAGATTATCGTTAAAATCAAAATAAAATTAAAGTTTAATTTGTTACACATAATTTATATACATTGAAATTATATCATTTATAAAAACAATATTATTTTAGTTAATAATAAATTTAATTTTCATTGTGTTTTTTCCAAAATATGTTTGAAAAATTGAAGATATAAGTATAGTACATAAAATTATTATTAAATGTAATTTTGATGTATTAAATAATTATTTGTTATATAATCTTAATGTATAAGAAATATTTATTATATAGTATTATATTTAATTAAAAATTTTTCAATTTTTAAAATTAATTAATAATAGTGGATAAAAAAATAAATTTGTTTTTAATTTAAAATAAATTATTTCCAATTTAATTATTTTAAATAAAGAGTCTAATCCAAAAAAATTAATTAATTTAAAATGATTTTTCTTTATTAGAAAAAAAATTTTAGTAGATATGTATATTAATTATAAAAAGATTTATCTAAAAAAATTTTGAATTTAATTAGTTTTTTGATATTAAATGAAATTATAGAATTTAAATATTTTTATTCTTTAATTGATTAAAGATGAAAATAATTTATTTTTTTTTTGATTTAAAAAAATTCGAAAATATTTTAAATAATAAAAATTTAAAACAAATTTTTGTTTAAATATAAAAATTTGACGCATTTTTATTTTATTATAAAAATAAAATCTAATATTATATAGATTTAACTTTATTAAAGATGACACATCATATACAGATGGTATGTTTATAGAAATGTTGTAATATCTAATATAAAACAAAAAATTGAAGGGTTACTTTATTTAAATTTAAATAAAATTTAAAAAAAAAAAAAAGACAATTAGAAATTATTTTGTCTTTAAATATTTGAATTCTTTATTTATAAAAATTAATGATTAAACAACGTAAAAGGTTTTAAAACACATTTTTATTTAAAATTAAATATTACAAAAAATTTAATTATATAAATTATTTATATATTAATTATTCAAGAATTGCTTTTAAACATACAGATACTTATTTAATAGGTGCCTCATACTTAAAACTAAAATTTAAATTCAAAAAAAGTCATATTGACAATTAACCCAAAATAAGATAAATAAAAAAGTTAAATACTTCTTCAATAAAATTATCTAAACAAGAAATTTTCATTTTCAAATTTTAGTGATTGAGATTTTTAAAAAAAAAATATTATTGAGGATATAGTTCTAATAAAATGTAATATAACATTAGATACTAACAATTTTTTAGATGATCTTTTCCATATAATTTTAGTCAAAATTATTTAATTAAAGATATTAAAATTAAACTATCCAAAAAAATTATAAAGGTAGTCTGATTAAATTAAATAAAAAATTTCAGAAAAATGAATTTATTTAGCAAAAATTATTTAAATAATTTGAAAAATTTATAAAATATACTAATACATGCATTAATTTAATGAATTAAATTAAAAATTATAAATAATTGAAAACAATTTTAATCATGAAATATTTGATAATGAACTATTATTAGAACTAGAATATAATGTAAATAATTTAAATTTTTTAATAAAAAATTATATTATGTAGCAGCAGCAGAAAAACTTTTTCAATAAAATTTTCTATTTATATAACAAAACTATTATGATTTTCATTTTAGAATATACCCAAGATTTCTATAGGTTTTACTTTATATAAAATTTTAAGACCATTTTATAAATTTAGTAATAATAATAATTTTATTACTAATACAAATTTAAAAAATAGTAAATATTTTAATAAATTAAATGCTGATATTAAATTAAATTATAAAAGCATAGATATTAGTTTAACTATAATTTAGATTTATTAAATAAATATTATTTTTAGTAAAATTGTATTAATAAATATTATTAGATTAGGTAAACATTTAAAAGTAATTATATAAATGAACTTGGGATTTACATTTCAAAATTTTTATTGATTTTGGTTTAGATATATTTAATAATAAAATTAAATTAGATTTAAATTTAGATGAATTAAAAAATAATTTTTTAATTAATAATAATTGATAATTACCATTTGGATCTTCACCCTTTTCTATTTTCTCTTATCTTTTGTAAAATATGAGCTGCTTCTTAAAAGACTATAGTATAAAATGAAATAATAATTATTTTGTAAACAATATTAAATACTTTAGTAGGAAAATATTCAGTATTTATTTTATTAGAATTTAGTTATTTTATCAAGCTAAAGCTAGAGTTATTTGTATTTATATAGTTGAACGAACTTCATAAAAAATAGAATTTTGTTTGATTGGTGTAAACTAAGAGTAAAACGTAATGATAATAACAAATGATGATCTAATATAAATGTGAATAGAAAATTACTTAGTATTTTTTTATCCTTTATCCTTCTTCTCCTTATTTTGACTCATAATTGCATCTAAATAAAAAAATAATAAAATTAAATAAACAATAAATAAAGTGATGTTTTAAATAAGATTATAAGGGTTTAATTAATTAATTAATAATTAATTAAATTAATAAATTAATACTAAATATTTATTTATTTATTTTACCTAATATTTTTCTTCTTCTATACATACTAACATTTAATCTGAATGGAACTATTTTATCCATCTAACTATCAAACTATCCTGTGCTCATTTCTAGTGTTATGATTGTTTATTTGTTAATCAAAAGTATTTTCATATGTGTTTCTTCAAAAATTCAATGCTTTTTAATTCTATTAATATATCAGTTTACTTTTAAAGAAATCAAAGATTGCTCCTTTTTCTGATTCCTCACCAGTACCTTTATTTTTGTCAGTTTTTAGACAGAACTCATGATTAATAGAAATTCTTTAAATTCTATGTCACCAGAGCCATCAATATCAACTTATTTAATTAATTTTAGTACTTCATCTCTATTTTAAGCTAAGCCAAGTGCAATTAAAGGGTCTTCTAATTCTTCTACACCAATACTTCCTTTTATTAAATATGATATAAATAATTAATCAAGTAATTCAATTTTTTTAGATGATAGTATTCTCAATATAATAGTTTTTGATTATTAAATAAATTAATATTCACCTGACCCATCGCTATCAAGAGATTTAAAATATTTTCTTAAAACTAGAATTTCCTCATCTTTGAAATCAATATAATCTTCTTTCCCATGACCCTTCAACCATTTTTTTTCATTATCTGATGATTAAAACTATTCATAATATGTTAGTTAATGTTTCACTTATTATGATTCTTAATATTTTTTTACAATAAATTTAGATTCTTTATAGCTAATTTTATTATTCTTCTTTTCTTCTTCATCTTTATCTTCACTCATATTTGTAATTATACTCTTTTATTTCTATTTTATTCAAGCACTCTTAAATTATTCTTAGTCTTAAATTCTTTGGAAAATTTATATTAACTTACTTATTTTTCAATATTTTACTTTTCTAAAAAAATCAAGCTTACAAGCACTTTTTTTAATTCGATTAATAAATTGATTAATTCATTCATTCACTCACTCAATCCTTCTTTCATTCATTCATTCATTTATCTTATCAGAAAGTAATTCTAATCCTATTTCTTATAATAAATAAGGTTGTTAGTTATACATTTTTTTAATTTTAATATCTTAAAAGAACTTTAAATGTATTTCAAAAGCACATTTCTATTATTTTGTACTCGAATAGCTTATAATAGCACTAAAACAATGAATGAACAAATGAAAGAAATTTTATATAATATTTCATAATACTATATAATGAGTGTATTTTTATAAATAATAAGTTTAGTTACTCTTTGTTTAATAAGTGAAAGCTTATAAATGTAAATAACTTGAATTATGTATTTAGAAAGGTTCTTATATTATTTCTTAAAAATACAATAATTATTTTAAAAAGAATCAATAAATGTAAATTAGAAGAATTATACATGAAATAAGAAACTATTATTATAATTTTAAAGAAAATCTAATTTTTATTGCTTATTGAATATAATTATTAATGGATAGTTTGTAGGTATTTTTTATTATAATTTGTTTTTTAATGGTATTATATTACACATACATAACAATAAATCTGTTTTCAATTAATTTTTTTTTGAATTATCATAAATCAATTCAATAAAAAAAAATAAGATTTTAAATACTCATAATTTGAAAAATCTTACAAATTTCATAACCAAAAAGAAAGCATAAAGCAAAGTTCATAAAGTGAAATGTCATAAAGTAGAAATAAAATTAAAAATAGGATAAATTAAAAATAAGAAATATTTTATAAAATTAATTATAGAAGGTAAATAAGGTTGGGGTTTTGGTGGTAACAACTAGAACATCAAGATAGATATTTCATAGTAAGTAAAAATCAGATTGAAGCAATCTAAAATCTAATTTTTTCTAAATGAAATAAATAGGAAGGAAGAAAAGAAACAAAATATTTGGGAGTAAAACAATGAAGGTAATTTAAATCCTTATTTCTTAAACATTTATTTTTGTTACTTCTGATATTTATCTCATCATTTTTTGATTGAATTAAACATATTTTTTATAATTACTAGATTTGATATTTATGCCTGATTTGAGCTAAGAAGCCCAAGAGTAAGAAGTTAGTAAAGTATCCGCTCCTCCTAATTAGCCTACTATTTAAGTTTAAGATATTAATGAACTATAAAAATTTACTAAAATGGCTACTCTTCCTTAAACTGTATTTTTTAATATTAATTTTTAAAACAAACATGTTGGAATATGAATAATTATATACAATAACTAATAGGAAGAAGGTGTTGATTTGAGTTAATTAATGTAAATACTTAGTCCAGTTGAAGATGTAAATATTAATCTGCATTTATATTTAGACGTTAGAATTATTATAAATTGATATAATTAATTAAACTTGTTATATTAGATTAAAGAGAAAGATGAAACTTGGGAATTCTTGTAACTTAAAACTTAAATTTATGAAATAGTAAGAATATTATTTGCAAAAATAATAATTGAAATAATAAATTTAAATATTTTAAATGAAGGTAAAAATAATATGTATGGAGGAAATGATCTCATAGAAGATGATGGAGATGAAGAGGAAAATTAATGAAAGATTAAAGAATCAATAAATAAATCAATCAATAAATTCAGTGAAGAAAAATGCAGGGATGAATAAAATAATAATTAAAACATACAATAAATATATAGATAGATTTTATGTAATTAAAAAATAATAATAATAATAATAGAATAATAAATTTGATGAAGGCAATTAAGAAAATTTCAAAGAGTTGATAATATAAATATTTACATTTAAAAAACATGAAATTACTGGTATGAGTGAGGATATAAATTAGTTTACAAATTAAATACATACATATTTAAGTGATAAATAATAATAATCTTTTGATAAAAAAAAGTAATTAAATGCATTTTTCAATTATCATGGCAAGTATTTATTCTAGAGCGAGCCAGAAAAAAAAAAAATTCAATATTATTAATATTGTATTGTTTATTTATTATCTTTAAGCATCTTACATACATACTTCCTTGTAGTATTTTTATTATTATTTTCTTCATTAAATTTTATGTATACATACATCTTCTCTTACTTAAATATAGCAAGCAGTAAATAAATGCTCTCATTTATTATAAAGTATTGTTTATTATAGTTTAAATATATCTTTTAATTATAGCAGGAGGAGGAGGGAGGTAGGTAGGTTTGTTTGGGATACAGGATTTTTTTTATTATATATATTTTTTTATAGTATTATTGTTATTATAATTTTTTTTTTATTATAAATAATTTTAAAATGTAAATTTATTTGTGTTGCTAGGAAGAAAATGGAGAAATTGAATTTAACTAACTGAGATAGATTCTAGCTGTTTTTAGTGAGTATTTATAGTATCTATATAACAAATGAAGTTGTATTAGTTGGGTTTGCTTTCTTATCTCCAATAGTGAAGTCACTAGCAAGCACAAAAATTAAATAAATCTTCATAATTAAGAGAGAATTTCACATCACGATATCAGAATTATTTACACAAATCAATGTGAGACTGCTCTTATTTTCTTCAAGGTTATCAATATTAATTTGATCTGTTTTAATATAATTTGTAATTTAGAGCAGAGAAAATTATCTTTTAAGGAATGTGAAAAGGCTTTAAAAAAAGATCAAATAGGTTTGGTCTAATTTAAAAAATCTCAATTATGTAGAATTTATTTGAAGTAAGATAATTGAAAAGGCTGAGAAACGTAAAGAGGATATTAGAAGATTAACAGTAGATTAAATGTTATTGTTATAGGTAAGTTAGTTGTCTCTTTAGTAGTGAATTCTCTTCAGTTCAATGTTGTAAATATAAAGTGATATAAAAATCTTTTTTGGTTTAAATGAATCTTATTTGTTAATATTCATTTTTGGATAAGGAATTGAATAAATGATTCATTGATTTAGGATATAATAAAAGGAGGGGAGGATTAGTGGAGAGACATGAGAAGTTAAGAGAAGTAATAAAAGTAGTCTTATTATAATTATTATAGGTGGATGGATGGATGGATGGATGGATGGTTGAATGAATGAATGTATAGTAGCATCAAATAAACAGAAAGGAGATTTTGAATGAGTTGTATTTATTGTATTAATCAATTGCTTAAATTATTTGATTCCTCAATTTTTTTTCATGTATGAAGATTTAATTTAATGATCTATTTTATTTACTCAACAACGGGCATTCTTTAAAGACTAGAGAATAGCTTAATTCTAATTTTACTTTTGAGGTTGTTGAGTAAGCACTTGCATTAATTACTTTTGAAGTAGGCTAAAGTTATAATTTTCATCATCCTCATCTTCTTCTGTTGACGTGAAATTCGATGACTATTATTCATTCTTCGAGTTGAAACAATTAGGAACGGAAGGCATTTTGAAATTATTGCTGGTCGAATTATTTTGCTTTTAAGATAAAATATCCGAACTAGGGTATTATGATTGGAATTCATTAGTTTATTTCTACTCAAGATTTAATAAAAGGTGTTTTAAGAGTTCAGTTTCAAGATCATTTGAAAGATCTTATTAAGTATTGTTATTGTTGTTTGCCAAATTATTATTGAATTTTGGGCTGGAGATATCTTTCATACTGGGAGTAGATTATCTATTATTGGTAGGTAAATCTTAGTTTTGTTGTTGTTGTTGTTGACCTGAGTTGTTAGATAAGCTAGAAAGGAGATTGAAAAGTAAAAGAGATTATTGGTATTCAGCAATTTAACCAATTTCTTAAGTATTTTCCTTTAAACTTTAGTTTCTCATTTACTTTTGTTATAATTATTGAGTGCGGTTTTGCTATACTGCAGCAAAGTTATTAGGTTGAGGTAGAGCAATCTTATTTTAGTTGTAACGAGGAGCAGAGAAAGCTGACGAGGAAGGAGAAGTATTGGAAATAGCAGTAGAGTGGCTCAACTAAGAGCAGCTAATATTATCTAAATTATTAGCTATGTTGCTCATTAAATTGTTATTTGCACTGCTTGTACTATCAACTGAGAGTTTCTTTTTTCTTCTACATTTGACTTTGCATGTAAGGAGATACTTCATTTAATTCATAATTCTTTCTTTAGCTAATCAATTACTCTAGGTTCATTTGAGCTCTGTTTTGTTAAATAAATAGGATTAATTTATTTCATTCTCTAAGTAAAAGATATGTTATTGATGATGCACTTTTTCAAATTTCGCATCATCTTAAATAATTAAACATGTTTAAATTAAGAATCAACGGTTATTACAAATTATTATTTTTAAATTAAAAATTATGACACTAATTGTAACTTATTATTTTATTGTTTTTAAGATTTATTTCAAAGATTATTTTCTTTCTTTCATTCTTTTATTAAATTCCAATGTTTTTTGGAATTTCTCAAAATAAGTGAGAGATATCCAAAAGAAAATTAAAGATAGAGTAATAGATTTATCTTTTGATGTATTTATTAGAAAGATATTTCTGAAAGATATTGGCGCATCAATAATTTAAAAATAACTAAATAAATCTTTGGTCGATTGAATTCAAAGAATTTAAATTTCTTATCAAAGATTTTTGAGAGGGAGTAAAAAGATAATCAATCAACCAGCCGATCATTAGTTATTTATAATAAAAAAGTGTATTTTTGGAATAAATAAATAGTAAAAAAAAGGGTAATCCATTCATGTTTTTTGCGAAAAATTGGATTTTTACAGCAAATGAAACTATGAGTATATATTATCTGATTGATTTATTAGTAAGTTTTATCCTTCCCTATCAATATAGGGGTATTTTTAAATTTATTAAGTTATTTGAATTCTTTCAAATAAACAAAAAAAAAACTTTGAATTGTATAACTTTTCTTTCCAAATTTAAAGTTTCCTAGAGTATTTTATTCATGCTTGTTCTACTCGAGTAATATGAAAAGATTTGAAAATTTAATGGGGTATATTATTATAATAAGATGAAATATCTTAAAGGGAAGTTTATAATTCGGTTAAGTAATTTAAAAAAACTGAATAGATCTAATTTTATGTCTTAATAAACCGTTTTATGAATTTAAAAACTTTAAAAAAAAATGAATGTTTAAAGTAGTTACATGTAGAATTAGATGAGGTGAGTTTCTATATCTGCTGGTTCAAAAATTGAATTGAGGAGATTTTGACTAATAAAATCACTAGGTGAAACTTCTTAATCTATTCCCATCTAATTGAGAGAATCGAAATCGATTTCTTTATTTCCTTAATTTTCATAGGGAATATTTTAAGTCAAGTGTTAGCATTATTAGTCAAGGAGTTAAGTGAGTTATTTAGTCATTTTCTTTTCGTTTTTGATAATTTATTTCTTCTCCTTCTTATTCAATATGAATTGGTTGCTTCCTCCACTAACACTATTCTCACTGCTGGCTGTTTACTTAAGCTTTTCCTATGCGCTTAAGATCTTGCTCCAGTCCTTCTTCTTGGGAATACCTTCTAAACCTTCAGTAGGTTTAATATTCAATGAGACTGAATTATTCTAAGATATCATGTGAAGAACATTTTAATGAATTTCTCCTATTGTAAATCCAAAACAAAATAATTAATAAGATATTCTTTCTGATTTTGAAAATCAAATGAGAGGTACTGAGAGGGAATGAAAAACAGATGTAAAATAGTAAATTTATTTTTAAAAAAGAGGCTTTGCTTTTAATTATATGGATATTATAGCAGAGAGCTATTTTCATTTATCTAAAATAGAAATTCTTTAATAATTAATTGGATAGGCTCTTTGAAATGAAGGTATTTTAAATAAAATGCGAAAGATATGATCTCTTTTAAACGTTTGGATATGGATGCATGTTTAAAAGTAAAAATAGAACTAAATTAATATTTTTTGATATGCCCTCATAAATATTTGGATATTGATAAGTAACTAGCTAGCTAAGCTCTTTTTAATTTTTAAAAATTCAAAAGAAAGAAATCAGAAAAAATATTTGATTGATTGATTGATCTATCCACAAAAAGTTTGTTTGTTTGTCTAAAAGAACAAAGCCTTTCAATCAATCAAATGATTAAAAATAAAGGCAGCTGTAGTAATTAGAAAGAAACAAATCTTTGATCGATTTAATTTGAAACTATATTAAATTCTTCTATCAGTCGTCTCTCAATAAATCAATCAATCAATCGGCTAGCTTAGTTAAAAAGAGAAAGTGTCTTCTAAAAGATATTTAAATTCTATTTCTCTAATAGAAATCTATTTCCAATTTATTTAATTTCATCAAAATAAATCAAACGTTACTTTGAATGCGTTTATTATTCTTTAATAGCTTTTTTGTTATTTTATATTTTCATGAAAGTAAGCAATAGAATGACATCACTTCAGTCAAAAATTGCATGCAAAAACATCCCAAAATAATTTATAATCGATAATTATATCAAATAATTAGAATAATATCCAAATTAATAGTATTATAATAACTATTATTCCATCATTGTTATTAAAATCTATATCTTTGCCCCATTCTTAGAATATCCTCTGTATTTCTTTCTTTCTTTGTTATTTAACTAGTTTAGTTTCTATCACTAATTATTCTCCTCAATGTTTAAACGTTGGTTTCCCTCTTTCCTAAAAGTAAATTTAAATTACCTGATTCAGGAGAGCTATTCAAATGTGAAATCATTGGAGTAATATCATCGTAGAAGTCTTATTGTCTGTCAACTATTAAATTAATAAAAGAATAAGAATAAAGATTGCGCATAAAATAGTTTGATTATTGGAGGAAAGCTTTCTTTATTCATATTAATATATTTTTCTTTTCTTTATTAACATTCTACTTATTGATATTCATGATAAATAATATCCCTTGTAAACCTAAGTTTTAAATCAATCAAGCAAAAGTCAAATAAACTAACTCTTATGGTTCAGTAGCTTAGTAGCTATTAAGATAGAGAGATCTTATAAGGGTTTGTTTTTTTGCAGGATATGATGATTGAAAGCTTGTTTATAAGTTTGTGTATATATCTCAAAATATCTATAAAAGAACAAGAAGAAGAATAAGAAAAATAATAGAATTCTATGCTTTTAGGAGTTGTAAAACTTTTTTCACTCTTTAAATTTAAAATTCTGAACGGAAGTAGAATGAAAGCTGCATTTGAGTAATTCAATATTTAATAGTTTACGCTTCAATAATTGGTGGGCATACTCGGCAGGTATGGAAGAGGCAAGGTCGATGCCTTGATTCTAAGAACTTTAAGAAAATGCTTGCAATTGGTGAGACACACCTTGTTAGCTTTGGTTTTGTTATTGTTAATTTAGTTAGCAAGAGGCAGAATTTCCATTTAAGTCTTTGAGGATATTTGTTTTACCAAATTCTTTCTCCAATCTGTTGAAGAACTTTTAGGCATGAGAGCGAATCTAAGCACCAGTTCTTGTTCCAATATGTTCCTCTACTTTCTTCCAATTTTTGCCATACTTATTCAGACCTTCAAGGAATTTCTGATGCTCTTCCTTAGTCCATCTACCGTGTTGGGAAGAAGCAGAAGAAGATGCTGCATTAATACTTGCTAGTTTTTAAAGGACTGAAGCATTTTGTAGGGCAGAATTGTTTCCAGTGTTGATTTAGTTGTTTGATTTTTGTGAAGAGGCTTGCTTTTCCCTTGGAGAAGTGGAATAGATATTATTATTAGTGTTATTAAGTTATTGTAGGAGTAATAGTTAATTGGGATGCTATTCTCGCCGCTAGAGGAACTCTAACAGCTCAATTTATTATCCTTTGTAGTCATTTCAAAACTACTGTTTATTCAAGTTATTTCTAATGAGTACTCTATGAAGATTGATTGAAGGGCAACTAGAATTTTTCTTTATACCTCTATCGTTTTTATTTTCAGTTTATTTCAGGATTCTCTCCTTTATTTTGTTGGTTTAGGTTTGTTTGTTTGATTGATTGATTGTTTGTTTGTTTTTTTGATTAATATATTGATTCTCTTTCGCTTTTGTATTTTTTTTCAATGTTTTAATAAAGAATTGATTGTTTGATCAAAGCTGTTTCTAATTCTTTAATAATGAGTAGGTCTCATCTGTTTGTCTGTCTGTCTGTATCCCTTCCTTTCTGATTTCTTAGATTTCATTGATTGATTGATTTAATTAATTCTTTGATTGATTGATTGTTTGTTTGTTTGATTCATTATTGGTATCAAGCTAATTCTTTGTTTCTACTTTTCTATTTTATCAGCAAACATGCTATACCTATTCAGTTTGATTTGTTATTTTGCTTATCATAATTGATAGAATTTTTCTTTTTTTTTATTATCTTTCATTTTGATTTTTTGTTTGTTTGTATCTCATGCATTAACATGATTCTTTCTATTAACCAAATCAAAAAAAAAAAACCCAAAAAACTAACAAAAATTAAATTAATAATAAGAGACCCAACCCTCTATTCAATTTCTTATTAGATAAAATCAACCAGAGGCATAATATAGAGCAAGTGCTCTTTATTTTTTTAATTAAGTTCTAATTTCTTTCTAAATTTTTGTTTGTTTGTTTCTTTGCTTGCTATCTTTTTTAGTGCTTCGCTCTTCGCTATACTATTACTTAATTAAAAAGGATCTAAACATAGACATATCAAAAGATAGATAAGTCGAATTTCAAATTAATGAAATCTTCCATTTAGATAAATCAAAATCTAAAAACAAATGCAAAAAGGATGTTATAATATAGTAAAATTATCAAATACTCGAGACAAGAATTTAGAATTTCATAAAGGTACATGAAAGTATCATTATCAATTGATTAAAAGTGACAAATCTTTCTAGTTCCCCCCACAAAACGAATAAAAGAAAGAATCAATACAAAAAATAAGAGTAGCGAATCTATATTTATAATAAACCTAATAATCACATATATTTAAAGAGTAAATTGGGTTGAGTTACGGATGATATAAAAAGTTAAGTTTCGCTTCATTATTTTTGGTCATATTTAGGATAGAATTCACTTGATCAAATTCATAAATTTGCATTTGACTATCCTTAACTGATACAGCATCTTTTATTTCACAAAATAAATCTGAATGCACTACAATTTAATTAATTAGTATAAGAAAGATATGTTTTTTTCTCTTCATTGATTTTGGTTATTTTAAAAGGAAATCTATCTATTGATATTTCTTTGATCTTTCTTTACTTATTCTTTCTATCTTTCTTTATTGCTTTTGTTTTCTTTCCTGTTGAACATCTAAGTAAATAAATCATTAAATAAATGAATAATTGATTGATTGACCAACAATCAAGTTTTTATTATATCTAATCTTATTTTGTTTTACCTGAAAAAATAAATAATACTCAAGAAAGAAAGAATCTACCTGCATTATAAAATAAATCAATTGCCTTTTTATTTTATAAATTTTTCGTTTTCTAAACAGAAAAATAAGAGTTCTCCTTTCTTTATTTTAAGTACTGCTCCTTTTCTATTATATTAAATATATCTTCTAATTTTTTCTTTTGAGAAGAGAATATCCATCAATCTATCTTCTCTTCTTATAATAGATCATTCTAATTTTATTTTACTACTCTAACTTACCTCATCATCCTCAGATATTACTTTTATAAGATCATTGAGTCGTCAAATATAGTTAAATCACTTTTCATTTATCCTCTCTTTTCAACCAATCATTTACCAACAAATCTAATAGTTCAAGTAATTTATATATTTAAAAAAATCGCCTAATATCTGTTGAGTAATCTAACAAGGCATTCTTTTTATCAAAAACTTATTTTCTACAAATCTGATGAGTTTGGGATCAACAAATTCTTTTATAATTTAATTCCTCTTATTAACTAAAAATCTCTTTGTTCAAATCATTTCTATCTATCTAGAGTTTTCTTTATGACAATAAGTATCTTTTAGATAAATATCCTAATTCCTCATCAAAAGATTTTTTTCTCCCCTATATTGATTTTTCTATTCTAAAAGGAGCGAAATATTTAATAGGTAATTATCTTTCCTTGAGATACTATTTATTGATATTATTAGAGTTTTTAAATATATTTATCCTATTATATTTCTAAAATAACGTAAATAATTCTAGATAACGAATTAATTAATCACCTTTCTTCTGTAATTTACATCAATAATATCCAAAACAGTCAAGCAATAAAAAAAATCAAATCCACCGATTTCACTGACTAAATTAATATTTGATAACATACTTAAATAATAAAAAAAAACTAACACCAATATTTACCCCTTTTAATTTTATTCTAGTCTAAATTAACTAGAAAATCTTAAAATAATGTTAAAAATATTTTAAATATTACAAATGGAATTTAAGAAATATTATTCCTAAACAACTTTTATAATTGATTCTTCACATTAGAAAAACATTTAAATCTATTAAATGTTTAAATGAATTAAGAAAATTTAAAAAAATCCCTGAAAATAGAGCTTATTAAATAGAGAAAATTAGTGCTACTAGTTATTTGACTGTTAATTTTGAGAATTTCTTTATCTCTCTAAAAAAATCATCAAAAAGCCAAATATTAGATATGTATAAAATTATAAAGGTAGTATTATCATAAATTTATCTTAATCTAATAGATTCTTTCAAAAACATCACATCACAATCTAATAGTCTTGAAGCAAATAAAATTTAGTCTAATCTAAATTAATTCGTTGCTTAACTTTATTGAATTCTAAGATCTCAAGTGGTCATATTAAAAGAATAATTATAACTCTGACTTCGTACTATTTTATTAACCAACCATTATCTATAACTATTTCAACTTTTAAAAGTATAATTTTATTAAATTAATCCATTGATTTCCTAATTTTAATTTAACCCTTAGTTAATATTGATGCATTGCTTTAATTATCAAATAAGATCAGCACTGAATAAATTTAAAGATATAAAATTATCTAATATTTAAAGTTACTGTTCTTTAAGAAATATTAAATAAAATCATTAACTCAATTATTTATTTCATTTATTCATTACTTTGGATATAATTTAATTTTTTTTTTTTTGTAATTAAAATAATCTTTCAGTTTAATTGTATCTAAAATGTAAAAATCAAATTTCATTTTTAACAGCTATAATATTTTTATTAAATTAATTTTTTTTTTTTGCCAACTACAATCATTACAATAAGTTATGTTTATAAAAAAATAGGCTAAAATTAGGATTTAAATTAAATTAAGTTTAAAAATTGCAATAAAGCTCAACTAAAATTTAAATATTTAAATTTCTGTTAAAATTAATAAAAAATAATTTTTAAAATAAAAATCTAGCAGTAAAGTTTCAAACTTTTAAAAATTTATTTTTGAATTGAAATTTTTTTTTTGTTTATCTTAAAAATTCAAATATATTTTAAAAAAATTTTAATTATAGATATGGATGGATAGATGTTTATTCAAGAAAAAGAAATCTCCTAAAAAAGAAGAAGAGATATAATTTAAGTCAATTATGCTAATAGTTAAAGTTAAAAACAATAATTCATTGATATTTTTCTAGGTTAGTTGAAAGAAACATATTTTTAATTTATTAACTAACATTAAGGATTGAGTTAATTTTGAATATTTATATGTAATATTACTTAAGTTTATAATAATATTAATTAAACTAAGGAAATTCAGGCTTTTATTGTTCGGATTATCAATATAAAAATTACTAATTTTATAATTAGAAATAATATTTGAAAAGTTAAATAAATTCTACAAAATAATATTTATAAATTTATTCTTCTATAAGCATTTAAATTTCATTTAATTTATGATAATAACTGTAATAATGTATATTATAATTCAATATAAAGAAATAAATCTATCTTTCCATCTTTCTCTAAGATAAGATAGAAATTAATGACAAATTAATAAATGTGACAAAAATGTAGGTTTTCTTATTTTTATGTAACAAATGTAGAAGAAACTATTAAATAAAATAATACCTTTAAAATAATCTTAAAGATAGCTCTTATTTTAGGTGGATCTAATTATACAAAAATTACTGCTTTAGATAGAAATGTTATTCCTATTCAAAGCTTAAATTGTAAAGGTTACAATTTATTTATCAAAATTAAATAGATAATCAAAAACTCTCACTAACAAATTCAATTTTTAAACAAAAAAGCTTTTACATAGGTACTTAATTTAAATAAAGTAAAAATAGATTTAAATTTTTAAATCTATGCTCTCTAATTATTTGTATGTACAAAAGTTATTTTTAAAATTATGAAAGGTGTGAGTTTAGTATTTACATTTTTAAGAATACTTTCTCAAAGCAAAAACGTTAATATTTATATATGATTAGACTTCTCAAATATACTCTTAGAGTTTATACTATTTATAATTAAATATTTTCAAAGGGTTTGTAGAATTCTATTGAATATTTATTTGATTAATTAAATTAGGTTAATTTCCTCTGGATTATTATTTATTTCCAGAATTTTAGTATTTAGAATTCGTTTTTTAAAAATGGGAAAGTAAAGTTGTTGACTTAAGTTAAGATTAAGTCATAAATTATTAACACTATCTTTTTATGATATAATAATATCTATCAAAAATTTTAAAAACAGAAAAAAGAAATTAAAAGAATTTGACCATCAATGATAAGACGATCTATTGTTGATAAATTCCATTTGTTTTTTAAGAAGTTTTTCCATCAAAAAGTCCCAGGCTTTTTCAGATTGATAGATTGCAAACATTATTATAATAATAAGAAAACGAAGAAGGAATTAATTGTACATTATAAGCTCATATCTTTAATTTGATAAATTAATAATGTAAAGATAATCAGATAGATATTTGCTATTAAATCAATATTTTAAAAAAAAAAAAAAAATATTATAAACTAAGCATGATTGGTTCTGAAGAAATAAAGACTTAACCAGAGTAGGAGAAGATGTTATCACCAAATAACAATTAAAGGCAAAATGGTAATTAGGATCTAAGAAATAGTGGAGAACTTCTCACCTAATAAAAATTAGCAGCCGCCTCTCGATAGGTTGACACTAACTTCCCTGCTTCCAATAACAATCCACAAGAAGATTTTAAAATAAATGATGTAATATTTAATTGAATAAATCATTTTTAAATTAATTACACTTTAGATTCTATAGTATCAATATTATCTTAATAAAATAAGGGTTTAAGAAAATTCTGGTGGGGATCAGCTGGTCCTTCAAACTAGGGATATTAAGACGGGGAAGAAGAACAATATCTCAGCATGGAAGGTATTGCATTTGATAATCTGAAAGATAGTATTTTAGACCCCAAGCTTATTGAGGCAATAGAAAAGAGCTAGAATTAGAAGATGAAGAAAATGGAAACCTATTCAAAGATGAAGGTACTACTCGCAAGAAAATTACTGAAATAAAATAATTATTAAATGAAGAAGAATTCATTTTAGATAATCTGCTCAAAATAGCTAGGAGATGAAAGATTTACGTAAAACATAAGACTTAATAGAAGCAGTTTGCAGCGAAATTTATAAAAGAAAGACTGATAAGATTTTAAAATTAGATCGCATATTATGTCAAGATGACTAACAATTAAAATAAATCCAATTTTTAGAAAAGAAGATGCGCAAAGCAGAAATAGAATTATTAGCCTATAAAAAGTTAGGGAAATCAAGACTTAAAGATAAGCAGGCAGATATAAGCAAAACCCATAGTAGATATCAGCCTATGCTTATGATGACTAAAAGCAGCGTTTATGATTGGATTGTAGATATTGATCTCGTCACACAGGTATCTTATGAAGGATGGAAAATTACCTTAAGCAACTGTTTTTATAAATAATTCGGGCATCTTTTAACAAAACCAAAGAAATTTCAAGTACTTTATAGATTTATTACTTACTATTTTTTTTCAAAGATTTTCAAGGGTTTTTAGAAATCATTCTTTTTAAGTTAGTTTTTAAAATTATTAAAACACACTTAAAAATTTTTCAAAACGTCAATGTAAATTGAAAATATTTATTAATATAAAGGTACTTAAGCAAAAGACGAAATCATCTAGAATTAAATGATAGAATTTAGAATTAAAGAAGAAGAAGAAACTAATGGATTTAGTGAGTTATCTAAATAAATTTCACCCAGCAATCTCAATAATGATTAAGTTTCCCCACATGGAATGAATTGGGGTGGTGCCTTGGTGGCAGTTGTTGGTCTTTATGATAAGGGTAAAACCTTCGTGCTTAATAATTTAACACTATCAAATTTACCTTCAGGCAAAAAAATAACTACTAAAGGTATTTCATTCAAGCACGTTAATGTTGACAGCGGTACAAATCTAATTTTAGTAGATACTGCTGGTTCTTATTCTCCTGTAAAAATTAATAATGAATTATCAATTGTAGAAAAAGAAGCTACAGAAGTATTTATAAGTGATTTAGTTTTTGAAATATCAGATTATTTTATTTGCGTTGTCAATGATTTTACCTCTCTTGATCAAAGATATCTCGATAAACTCTCAAGAAATTTATAAAACTCACCTAAGAAAACTTTTTAGAGAAATCATAGTTATCCACAATTTGAAAGAACTTGAAAGCTCTGAAATCTTAGAACATGTATGGTAGACCCAAGTTACTTAAATCTACAACTCTGGATCTATCTAGAAGACTAAAGTAGCTGCTAGATGCACTAGAACAAACTAATTATTAGAAAAGCATGTTGTCTGGTTTAAGACTCTCTACACCAGACACATCTGCTTAGCAAATGATGATTCTGAATTAGGTAAAGAAGTTAACCCTTGGGTATTTTCTCTCTTAAGATATTGGCTCAAAGCAGTATTCGTTCCAGTCGAAAGGTATATTTTAATTTCTTTTTTATTATTTAAAATTATAACCCATTATTTAATAAAATAGACCTGTACCTATAATTGATTAATTGATGAAATTCTCTACTCTTTAACTATCTAAATACTTTAAAACTGGAGTTTCACTTTAGTTGAATGAAACAGATGACTAATTAGTGAAATATATCAGAACTAAAGATCATTAAGAATAAAAATTCCGTATACCTTAGATGTAGATTGATAGTAGTGGTATTGTTATGACACGCCCTGACAATTTCATTCCAACAGTAGATATAATTGCTAATGAATAATATTAAATTTGGATGGATGTGCCTGGTTTATCAAAAGATGATATTATCATTTATAGATAAAATGTAATCACTGTGGTAAAAGGTACAAAACTAAAACCTTATGAAGATGACAAAAAGTTAGATAGAAATGAAAGAAGATATGGTGATTTCACTCTTACATTCAAAATACCTGAAATATATGAAAGAAAGTGGTCTTCCTTCGATGTAGAAAAAAAAGGTGTTCTTAAAATAATATATGAAAGAGATTAAGAAGAGAACAATACAATTTGATGTACTTTTACTAAAAAAAAAATAAGTATATACTAATATTTATTAATATTTAACAATAAATTAAAATAATATATCTCATTAATAAATTATTGGTATGTACACCAACCAACCAACTAGCATATATATATTCATATTCTATTAATTCTCATTACCAATCTATTCTTTCTATAATTCAATAAAGCTTTAAATATTGTAAAATGATTACTTTGACAACATAATTGTTATGAAATACTCTATATATAATAAAAATCTAATTAAATTAAATAAAATTAGATTAATCACCATCTATCTTCCTATTTTTTACAATAAAAATATTCACTTTTTTTAATTTAAGCGTTTAAAATTAAAGTAATCATAATTAAAAATTAACTTGAATTGTTTAATTGAATGTTTGAAATAATTAAAATTTAATTTCTTAAATCATTTTAAATCTAATTATTAGGTTATTTTAGTAATTTTCCAGCTTAGTTGTACATACATTATTTACATTTATTTTTAATATTTTTATTATTTCAATTTATTTTCAAGCTCATATTCTATTTATATTATTACTCTCCTAAGATTTAGAATAAATTATTTGATTTTTCTATTTTTATAAAGGAATTTGGTTTGAACCAATTTTTATAAGAAGTAGGAGATGAAGTCTCCACCATAGATAAAAATGTATAGTATAAAAAGTAAATGTATTTAATTAGTAAAATATAAATTAGTAAATTTAAATACAATTAATTAAATTTTATTAATCAAGAAAAGAAAAGATCTATGAGAGCAAGTCTTTTGGCTTTGGTCATACCATTTTTAAGTTTATTAGCAAATTCTTCAGATATACGATTACCACTTTTGTTAAAATAATAATAGAAAAGATTAATAAAGATAGTGGAAGGGACAGTAAATCTTACTTGAAGTAAAATATTAAATTAGTTAGTCTTTCAATATTTTGTACAGCTAATTTGATAGATCCCATACCACCTTCACCAATTTGATTTGAGCTATTATTTATTTATTATTATTCAACAAAAACTTAATAAATTTTTATATTTTAATAATTATATCCTACTTGAGATAAAGGGTGAAACTATAAAGATTTTTAAGCTATGAAACTCCAGAACCGATACCAATAGCACCATCATCTTCTATTTAATTGTTTCTATAAATATAAAGAATAGTTAATTTGGTCTTAGAAAGCTAATTAATAGTCATTACGTTAAACCTATAGTTAATTATTCTAATTTGTGTAAGTTAGAAATTCCTTTACAAAGATTAGTAGCGCCCAAATCCTTAAATTTATTTTATCTAAGCTTCAGATGTAAGTATTTAATTTCATTTAATTTAGCAAGTTCATTTCCAATAATCTAGCCAGCATCAATATCAAGTTCATTATTACTTTATTTTAGTTAAAATTTAGATTATATGAAATCTTAAATGAATGAGTATTTTACATGAAATCAATAGTTAATCTTTTCAATTAGGCTGATTATGTGAGTGCTTGTAAGATGTCTTGAACACCTTCATTTCCTAACTTATTTTCACTTTTGCATTAATTATTTAAATTACTCTATATATTTACAAACTCATAACAAAGTATAATTACAATAAGTCAAGATAAACATCAGTCAAGTTTTTGCAATTTGAGATTCCTTAACTAAATCCTTTAGCTCCTGCAGTATTAACTTTACCTTTTCTAATAATTATTAAGTAATTCCAATAAATGTACCTTCATTTAATTTATATATACCTTAAGACAATTTTCAAGACTTCAAGGTGAAGACAATGCCCAATACCTTAACCTAATTCAGAGAAACCATTATCTCCAATTTCAATTTCTCTATTTAATTAAAATTGAAATTATTAGAATATCCGAATTATTCTAAATCATTTACTCTAAATTAATCCTTAAAGTTCTAATTTCTACACACTTAGAAATAGCTTTTGAAAATTCAGAGATACTTTTCTCATCTAATTTATTACCTCTTTCATATTTTAAACATTTTTAATTTATAAATGGCAAATAATAGAATAAATATTTATATACACTAATTTAATCTTCAAATATTTAAGGTTAACCAAGCTAGACAATGCATTAAAAAAAAATCTAATTATTAGACATTAGTTAATTCGCAACAACTATTTTTTTTTAAAACATTAATGTTAACATTTTAATCTACTTTTTTCAATTTATAAATACCTAAGATCAAGTTTTAATTCTGTTAGGCCAATAAATAAAGCTAATTGAGAGCTATATTCAGCTGAGTCTATTTCCTGGGTTTCCTTCAAACTATTAGTTTTAGTTATAATTATAATTTAGAAAACTATTATCCTTGTAGGCACTTTTAATAGAATGAAAAATGGGTATTACGAAAAGATCTAAAAATAAATTAGTAGTTCCTTCTTTGCTGAGATCTTTTAACTTTTAGTATAATAAATAGAAAATATGATTATTTGGCTTCCATATAAACTGGTAATTTACTTTCTCCAAATTGTTGATTTCTACTTATTCAATTTCCATTTTCTTTTATTTGACTTTTCTTCTTTGATTTATTGTAAGTTTTGTTTTATAAATAGTTAAGTATATGATTTGTCTTAAGATTAGATGATAAAATAATTAATTAATTGATAAATAAATTAATAGATAGATAGATTGATAGAAACAAGATTTCTCTTTTCTTTATCATTATTATGATATCTGACGAGTATAATAATAGATAGATAGAGTATATCTTAATTAATATTCAATCTCAATTAACTAACATTCAAAAAATAAAAAAAACTTGGTGTAATAAACTATACGCTGTAAATACTCAAAAAGAATAAAAGATATTGCTAGATCAATAAAAATTTGATGTTTGGTAAAACCTGATCTCTAACAGCATTCTTAATTTAAATAAAAGCATTCATTTATAAAAGGTTTTTAGTACCTTTTATTGAAAAATAATCTCAAAGTTTTTCTATATTTTTTATATTTTTACATCCCTTCATATAAAAAACCCCCAATTAGATTGATCTGTAATATAAAATAAGATTTATTTATTTTTTTTTTGAAGGTATTTTTTATACTCATTTTAATATGTTTAAAATACCACTTTTATATTATATTTACAAAATTTTTAGTTATTTTACAAAATAATTATTTTAAAATCATTTCTTTATCAATATCAAATATTATATTTTATATGTTAGTTTAAAGAAAAATAATAATTAAAATTGTATTTTCATTATTTTAAGTTAAGTACTTTGTTCAAAATTTTATAAAAAATAGTAAAAAACTTGCTAATGAATGATAGAAATATGAAAAATATTTATATCATTTTAAAAAAAATGATATAAGTTGATGAAAGAAAATTTGGATTCTCACAATTTACTGCAATTCTTATGTACTTAATTAAACTAGAGCGCTATTGAGATTAATAAAAACTGCTTTAAAGTGCCTAGTATTGAATTAAAGTTATAGTTAATTCTGAGTATTTTGTTGATAATGAATATATATTTATTTATAAAGTTTGAACTGTGCAAGTAAATTGTATTTAATTAATAGTATACTCTTTATATATTTATATAGAAAATTGATGGAAAAACATGATTTAATTAATAATTTAGTGATAGTATTTTAATATAAACTTTAGATTTAAAATATAGATAAAAAGACTTTCAATTTTAGTTTTGAAATGATTGATGAATGTTATCTTCAGTTGATTTCCTATTTTCATCAGAACTAGATTTTGGTGAAGTGATTAGAGAAGGCTTTGATTATTAATTTTCTATATCATTTTCACCTTCATTCATTTTAGTTTTTAAGTTATTAGAATTATTAATGCTACTTGAGTTATGGCTTTCTTCGTTAATATCATTAATATTGTACTAAGAAAATGGTTTCTTTAATTTTCGAACGTTTTGTAATATAAATTTTTATGTTTTTAGTTACTTATGTATTTCGGTTAAATGATTGATTATTTACTCTTGGTACTACTCCCGTTAAAGTCACCAAATCTAGATGTTTACTCTACCTACTTATTAGATTCTTATTAAAGTTATTGAATTTTTGTAAATGGAGATTCGTTCTCTCCTTCATGATGTAATTTTACTGTTTATTTGATTGTTTTATTGATTGCCTCTTGATCAATTGAGTTAGGGAGATTCTTTTAATTTACCTTCTTATATCTTTCACTAAAAGAAGGCTCAGTAATCTATTAGTTTTTATTATTATTAGTATTATAATTCCTTATGTGATTTTCATTAGAATTAGTTTTATTATTTGATGAAGAGGTATTTTTGTAAATACTTCCACAGTTTTTTTAAGTTAATTTTGTAAGATTATTTTAAATTTTTCTATCATTAGGGATTATTACTCACTTTCATCAGTAAATAAAATCCTATTCATTTGAGCTGTTTAGGCACTAGCAGTAGATGATCTTTAAAAATTCCTTTTTTACTGTTAAAACTAATTCATTAATGGAATTTAAGATTTATGATTTGTATTATTAGTATTAACTTAGCTATAATTAGATCTTTAAGTCAAGCTTCTTTTCAATTATAGTTGTTTTTATTCTTTAGAATTAAAAGAATTCATATTTTGTGAAGTTAATTTTTAAATTGCTTTTTCTCATTATTTGATTAATAATTATTTTGCATCTCTTATTATTGATAAATGATATCATCCATTTAAGTAAAGAGGTTGTTATTATTAATATAGTTATTTTCATTTCCTTCTGTTATTTTTTAAGTTGTTAAGGTTTATGTTTCTTTCTTTCTTTGGTATCAGATCTTCAAATTAAATATCTGAATCAATTTCAGTGATGCATAATTTGTCTAAGTTGTTGAAGAAGAACACAAAACCATAAATAGCTAAAGTATTAGCGAAACAAGACTAAATATTTGGATAATAATTGTTTCTTCTTGAGAAATGACAGTACGGATAAAATAAATAAGATATCCAAATAATATTAAGATTGTTATTCCAAACAAGTAGAAAATAGACTTCACTTCTTTCTTTCTATGGGCATAGTTTGCCTTTATTATTTTAAAGTCTCTGTTTCTTTTCGTCTTAAAAGTAGAAAGAGTATTACAGAATCTGCACTTAAACTGTTATTCACTGTTTAGTTTATTAGGCATCTTTTGTGAGCCCAACACATTATAGGGCATCTACAAATTTGTATTAGATCATTTGAGTTACTTTTCTTTTTCTTGTTTTCTTCGTCTTAGATACTTTCGCTTTCGTTTTCTCCATCCTCTTGTTCATCTTCTACATCTTCATCTCTCTCAGTATTTTCAGTCCTTTCTTTTTATTTCTCGCTATATGCACACAATTTACATTTCTTGATTTCTTCTGCTTATTCTGTTTAATTCATTTCTTACTGTTAACATTGACTGTACTCATCATATTCTTATTGAGAAAATCTCTTTTAGTCTCTTCAGTATTTTTATAACACTAAGAAAAGTTCTATGGTTATTATTTTTAAAAAGTTAACTCTATAGTTTATTAGTTGAATGATGATTTTTTTTTTTTTAATTTTTAAGGAGATTCTTTCTCTTGATTGCACAGGCTGGAGTCTTCTTTAAACTGTTTAGCTTATTAAATTCCATTTTCATAGGAGATTTAGTTGATAAATATGTTTGCCCTTGAGAATCAATTTACATCTATTTATATTTATCAGTATTTATTCATGATAAAATTTTTTGTTTATAATTCTAAAGATGAATTAAATATTTACAAATTAGGAGATATAATTTTCTTTTAAAAGGTTCCTCTGGAGTTTGGAAGTTTACATTTTTACTTAACTTTCTCTCATACTATCCGCTGAGTATTTCATCTTTTAGTAGTCTCCGCATTCAGGGTTTTAAACACTCATTGTTGCAACAATTTTCATTTGTTTTTTTTTTTTTTTTGATTTATAATGATTTATAATTATTAATTTTTGATTGGTAAAAACCAGTCCTCCCTTATTAAGACTTTTAAGATATCTTTTTGGTATCTTTTAAGATTAAATTAGATACAACAATTTAATAACTGTAACAATTAATTCTTCAACTAATCTAAATTCTAGCTATTATTAACTGATAATTACTGATGAATTTCTCTTTATTATTATTTTTTTTATTCAATTACCAAATAGATATCTGGCTAGCCATATCATCTATTGTAAAGTTTAAAAAGTAATTTATAACTGTAAAGATAATTTATACAATTTTTTTTTCTCAAAATACTTTAAAATTTTAAATAACTAAGTAATTGATAATTATATATATTATATTCTTTCTTTATTATCTTATTAGAATTAATTTATATTCAATTTTAAATGTGCATAATCATTCATATAAATAACTCTTGAACCTTAATCATTTCAGGTTAAATAAATATCTAAATAGAGAATGTTAGCCTTTTTATTTTTATAAGTAAGATTAGTTAATTTCTTAAAATTTTTCACCTAAATCATCAAAATATAATATACGAATTGAACATTTATTAGAGAAATCAATCATCCTACCAAAAATAAAAGAAATTTTATAAATAATATTCATTAAAAATAGCTAGAAAAATAATTAAAAATAAATAAAAAAGAAATATTAAATGTAAATATTTTATTCTAAAGTTTTATGGTGTAATCAAATATTATATTCTTCATTGAATTACTAGAATCAAATAACCTAAATCAAATCAAGTTATCTAATTAATTAATAATTGAGAAGAAAAATTTAAATCTTTTTTCAATTTGATAAGTAAGGTTAATCAATTTCTTTGAGTTTTTCACAAATTTCATCACATCTGATTTTTTAAATTATGGTTGGATTATTATTATTAGTGGTGGCACTATTAAATGAACTTTTCTCTATTTTAATTATTTTTAATGGTTATGAATTATAAAAATCCTTTAGTTAAATTATAATTCTTACTTTAAAATTAGATGTTAAAAGGGTTCTTTGAGCAGGAATTGATTAAGTTTAAAGGCAGCATTGTCATATTTATATTGTCGTCATCTTATAAGTAGCTTTCTTTGGTATCTCCTAATTCCATATAAAACGGAAATTATTATAAATGAAGAATTAAATTTTAGAAATTTTACCTATAAAGCTTTATTTACTATTTAATGCTTAATTCATGCTTAGTGGTAAGGTTTGTGTTTTTAACAGTAAATCTAATAAAATTAAAAAATATAATGAAATTAATAGTTTTTTTTCAATTTATTACCTTCTGGTGTTTTTTTCATTGGTTTTTCTGAATTAAGAGAAGTTTATTAAGAATTCGCTTTGCTTATCTTTTCTTTTCTTTTATTTTTATGAAGTTGCTAATTAAGTCTATATTAAATTACTTTTTATTGATCATTATTAATCATTGATTATAATCTGATCTTAGATAATTAATCAGCCATCTGCAAATTTTCATCTATTCTGATCATTGATTAGTATTTTGAAAAAACTTTTATGTTTCTTTTTATTAATCTTATTTTCAATAATGTACTAAATTTAATATGGTTAGCAACTTAGATGAAGGTGAATAATGATGGAAATCTCATTTTAAGATAAAAAACTATTTTCTAAAAGATGTTTCTATTTTTATCTTGAGAAGCCAAAATTGTAAAGAACTAGTAAAATAATAGTTTTGCAATAAAATAAGAATTAATTGAAAATACTAAAAGAGAAACTATCCAAGATTTTACTAAACCTTCTTAATTCATCTGAAAGTAAATTATACTAAAATTCAGAGTTAGGATGCAAATTATGATAGATTAGTAGTGTAAATAATTAAATATCTTCTAGATGAATGGATTTGCCTTTATGTTCATTACTAAGTAGAATATCATAACAGTATTTGAAATACATGCCTTTTGTGAATAAAAATAATTAAATATCATAGCTATAGTTAATAAAAATAATTACTTTAATGACAGGTTGATTTTATAAGAGGATAAGAGTGACAATAACTAAAGTTTTGTAAAGTAATTTACTCAACTCCCAATAAAAATACTTTGATTTATACTCATCTTATAAGAAGAAATAATAACTCCGTTATATTTTAGAGATTTTACTGTTGTTATGTTGTTTCATCTTATAATACAATAAAGGGGTATAATAAATGAAATTATAATAAGCATTGGCAGAATAAAAAATATAATATATTTTAAATGACTTTCATAGTTCCAGCAAATTATATTTAAATCAATAGAGGAATAATTTTAATCTCCAATCTGCTAGCAATCAATAGATTTAGTTAAAAGCATAACAAGAGAGGTGTAAAAGTAATTATAAATAAAAATCAACGCTATCATATTATACCTAGATGTTAAAATTTACTTTTTAAATATGTACTTAAAGTACCTCATTATTTGGTAGAAAATAACCATATACAAGGGTAAAGAAAATGCCCAAATCACCCTAAAGAACCATAATTCAACCTTCTTAGTTATGCTATCAGGAAGGAAGCAATTAATAGAGTTTACATAGATCTCTAATGGGTTACCACCTGATAAAGTAATATAGCTGATTGGAACAAATTTTTGTAACTGAATACTTAAAATAGATACTACTTACAAGTGATCAATTATTATTTTTGAATAAGATGAAGAATCATCACATTTTGCTTAGTTGTTAAATAATAAAATATATTTTTTAGTAAAATTTAAAAAAAGAAGGTTACCTGAATTACTCAAATATAATAATCCTGATAGTTTTAAATAGTAAGAAACCATTTTCTTTTCCATTTAAATGATAATATTTTATATGCAGTAGTTAATGTAAAAAGCAATGACTCCAAAGCATATAATACAATTAGCCACAAATATTCCTAAATTTTAGCTGCACTGCTTACAGCTGTCATTTTAATAGCTATTAAAGTATTTATTACCCCAAACTGATCCATCTTAATCACACTATTCGCATAAAGGACCAACATAGCCTTTCTTACACCCATACTAATAACAATTATTTATTTAATAAGTTATTAAATTTTATTAAAATTAAAAGAATTGTAAAATACTTTTGAGCTAGGATTTTCTGGTTAACAATTATCATATTTATCAGCACATTTAACAATAACATCAGATAGAAAATCTTTTCTCCAATAACCATTTTTAATTCAATAGTTTAACCCTTACATCTACTGGCCGAATATGGATAGATAGAGCATAATTAAGAACCTAAAGAAAGTGAATATTTCCCTTCAGGACAATCATCACATATATCATAATCATATTATTTCTTTTAGATTTCTCCTAATTAACATTCTCTAAAGTGAATTAAAAAGTAACAGACAAATCATTTTATTAAATTATATTCTATCCATTTATCTCTAATAACTGTTAATTAATAGCAGATTAGATCATAAATGTTTGATTTTGTCCTAGTGTATATGCCAAAGAAATATTGAAAACAAATCCCAAATCTGACATTTTTGTGTATTTACTACCGAGTATTTATATTTTCTTATCATGTTCGTCTTGATAGATAACTAAAGAACCAGATGAAAGAAACTCTTATATTTAATGCGAGAATTAAAAATTTTAGGGAGTTTAGAATGGATTTCCTTCTTCATCAAAATAAAGGATATGAGATAATGAAAGGATAGATCCACTTTAAAAATTAGTAATATGAGCAATTCTCTCTTAATTTTCTTCAGAATACTCATATTGATAATTAGAGTTCATATTTGTTACATCTATTCTTCGAAGAGTTGAACCAATATTTTAACCATAAATTGTAGTATGATTATCTTTTATAAAATTTTATTGTTTCAATTGTATAAGATCTTTAAAAGCATTAGGAATTATTTATTGATAGTAGATTGCTCCTCCGATAGCAGCTTTGTTGAATTTCATTATAGTTCCTTACATTTTAACATCTACATTACTGATTACAACTCCACCACCTTTATTTTTGAATGCACTATTTGATCTAAAAGTTGAATCACTTATTGTGATTAACCCAATATTATTTAAGTTTGAATAGTATATTGCCCTCCACTGCCTTAAATAGATTAGTTTTATTAGAATACACAATTTATGATACTCACTGTTTAAGCATCTATTATTTTGAAAACTCCACCATCATAATATGATTAATTCAATTGGAAAATAGAATTTTAAATGATTATTTGATTAAGATTCTAAAATAATATTAGATTTTAGTTAGGAGATTAATTATTAAATAATTTTAATTTGTTAATCTTGACTAAATATATCAATTATTAATTTATCAGAGAGATTATCATTAATGAAGAAACAACCTCAAATTTAGAATCTAAAATTCCTATATCTCCAAATTATTATATTTTAATAATAGCTTATTACTTTGAAGATTAATTTCCTGATTAAATATTTTTGAAAGTACTATTTAATAATTAAAATCCACCGTTACTTAAAAATATCATATGATCAAATGTATTCTAGTAAATATCTTTAAAATTTGAATCTATTAAATTAAGGATATTTGCCTCTACTGTCACACTTATATCTTATGATAAAAGGACATTCACATTTTTCAAATTTAGCATTAAGCATTTATATATCACCTATTATTACAAGTTCTCAACTTAAATCAATTTACTGTAAATTGTATTGCTAACTTATACATTAGTAAATTCTATAGATATGCATCCAACCATAAATAATATATCCTAATTTGTAATATCATTAATTATTAAATTATTTACACTAAAACTTGTTGATTAGAATACCCTTAATAACTATTTGTTATCATTTTCTGAATTATTAATATTAGAAATAGTAACATTTTATAGGATTAATTGATTCACAAATAAAAAATAAATAAGGGAATCAAGTGGAGATAAAGCTTTTGAATTTACTATTTAAATATTTTTCATTTTTAGCTTTTCAATTTGATAAAACTAAAAGCCAAAAATAGAATCCTTAATTTCAACATTTCTTAAAACAACTAATGCACAATTTTTTACAATAATTTAAAAAGACTTGAGACAAAACTAACAATTATCAAAGATTATTTAATCAAAGCCTTCAAAAGAAATATCCTCTTCTACTTTTAAAGAAGTTAACATCTTTAAATAAAAAGCCTTTTTAAGATTTCCTTATTAATTTATTTCCAGAGATTTCATTTATAATGATATGTTAAAGAATTGTAAACTGTCAATATTTTAGTGGTTGAATGTTTTATTATCATCCCAAATAATTGTATTATTAAAATTAGAATTAGAGAATAACCTAACTTATGTTAAAGAATTATTATCCTTTAAATTTATTTATTGAATATGATATTGGTCAAATAATTAAATTTAGATTATCTTTGCATCCTATTAAGATTAACTTGTGCTATTTTAGAGATTACTAATTTAAAAAAGGAATAGAAATGTATTGCTAGCTTGTTTTATATTACCAATACATTTATTAGATTTGCTTAGAGGTATTATCAGCCTAACAATATCAATCATTGATACACCAACGATTTTAAGATAACTTAAATCCTTTTAATCATTAACTATTTCAAAACTCTTTAAAGAAATATAGAAAATAGATTTTTAAAATAAGATTTTATATTTATCTTCATTAAGTGTGAATTAAATAATTGAAAGTGAATTAGCTGATATTATAGCATATGTTTGATTATAGTTAAGTTTATGAATCTATTTAATCTCTTAGAAGCCAGAGAATATTGATAGATTATTTTATAATTACAAAGTGTTGGCATAATAAGTTAATATTGAATTTTCACAAATAGAATAAACATATTTCTAGTCTGTTTAAATAATAATATCATTCAGACAAGGATTAATGATCTCTCCTAAATATAATAAATCGTAATTAAATATTAATGTTGTAGATCCATTAGTTGCACAAAATATTATTTCCCTGTTTCTATCTATTTAAACACTAATTATTCTAAGTGTTTACAAATCCTTTATTTCATTAATAAATTCCATCTTTAAAGCATCAAAGGTTTTAACAGAGCTTATAGAAATTAGTAAAATAATATTAGAATTATCTGAATCATTCCTATTTAAAGCTATTGGATAAAAATTGTTGTTTTTAATAACAGTTAATTTAGTTATCTCTAATAAACTTGAAGTTGTCAAGATTGATTTAAATTCAATGTTTTAATTTCTCACATTAATTTTCATAATCTAATGTTATGACAATAAAATAATAAAATCTTCTAAAATTATGCCATCTTGTATATCTTTAGGAATATTAAGGTAAAATTAAATGGACTCATTTTAACTTACCTTAATCAAATATAATTAAAAATTATGGAGATCTAGTAAATAAATTTTATTGTCAAAGAAGTCAAAAAAGTATTATGAAATAGTGATATTTAATTTCTATTGGCTTATCATTTAAATTTTTTTTTAATCAATAAGTATGTATCCTATGAACAAGATCTCTTAATTAATAAATATAAATTAATCCTTTTATAATTTCATTAACTCACCATAGTTAGATTAACTTTAAATATTGAAATCAAAGAGATACATATCCATTATTTCATTAACTTAAAATAAAGATAGATGGAGACTTTCAAAGTTATACACTAAAATTAAATCTATGTCAAAAGTTAAATATTCAGCTTACTTAATTTGTTAAATATTTTAATCTTTTTAAAATAAAATTTCTTAAAGGTCATAGATATAGATAATATTATTAGATGTCTATAAGATTAGTATATTTAGCAATTTATCTAGATTAAGTTATTTTATTTAGCTATTACTATCTACCAAAATAGTCTCTAAGAATTTAATTGTTGGGTATTCAAATGTATGTATGTAAGTGCTTTTAGATAAGAATAATACTTATTTTTCATCATCAAATAGTATTAAGTTATAATCCTTTTATGCCATTTCTTTAGAGGTTATGGTTTAGTTAAGATAATTAAATATTTCAATAGAAGGTTTAAAATTAAAAATAATAAGAGTAGAGTCTTTGGGATTGAAGCAATATGTGTTATTGCTAAATTAATATAAGCTATTATACTTAAAAGTATTTAGTCCATTTAATCCATCATATAACTCAATAGTTTTTATTAAATATTAACAAATATTATTATATTAGTCTAAAAATCAAAGTGTAAATAAGTGATGAATAGTGTGAATGAAAATATATTTTTTAGTAACTTATTATCTCCAATCTGTATAAGTTATCCATAGGAACTAAATGGATAGATAATTACCTTTTATTGAGATCAATTATTGGTGAGCATTATTTAGCATTCTTATAAACTTCATTCTATTTAATTATTAAAACATTTAGTAAAATTATTATTTCATAAATAAAAATTAACTTACTAATTAAAACTCATGAATTTGACCAGATGATAATTTGAAAAAGTATAAATAAGGCTGTTCAATATACAGCAAATCATCATCACACTTTAATTTAAATCTTAATGTTAATTTTTGAGTAATTAATGGTATTATTTAACTTATATCTAGCTACCTTAATTGTCTCCCTTTATACTTATTGATAAAATAAATAATTTAGAATAAATAATTTAAATTTACATCATATATGAAAATAATAAGTTCTTTTGTAGAAAACGCTGCTATCGGAAGATTGGGACACAAGATAAATTGCACAATTTAAGTATTATTTAAAATAAAGCTTATTTCATTAGTTTCTTTATCAAAAGAATATAGTTAGTTCTATGGAGTTACAAAGAAATACATGGAACTTATAGGGTTAGTATAGTAATTCTAAATAGTATAATTGGAAGGAAGAGTAATAGTTTATGATCTTCAATAAATTAAACTCTAATAAAGAATTTGCATTTTATTATTAAATAATATAATACTTATGAGAAAAATCAATAAGTTTATACTAATTATTTTTATTAGCTTCAAATTTTACTTAATAGTCATTCCATAAATTTTTTACTATTGAGTAACTAATGTTATCTCTATACAACCATAGATTTTTATCCATCCCTAGAGGTTAACTAATTTATAGCTATCTATAGTAAATTGAATTAAGTTGTCTACTTTATATTTCTTTTATTATTTGGAAAGATTAAATATCAATAATATACTAACCAATTATAATTAGCTAGCTACACTAAGGAATTTTAGCTATCGTATAAGTTTTAAAAATGAAGTTTATTGGTAATTAATCTAATTAATCATTTAGAATATTCAATCTGAAAATCTATTTATTTAAAATTAATATTAAATAATTATATTTAGTAGAAATAATCATGGCTAAATATGCTTTTTCAAAGGGTAATGCTACTTATCTCAATTGGGTTAAATCCTCCTTATAGACAATATAATAGTTTTCAAAGAAAGAGATAAGTTGTTAAGTTTATTGATTAGAGATAAAATTATAATTTGTTATCTATTCATAATTAAGTGAAATAATAGTCTTCTAATTCAAATATTAATTTTCAACCTAAAATTACATAATTTAACTTTTGTTAATGATTAAATAAATACTGTTTAAAATTTAGCCTATTACTAAATAGCCATTAGTACCTTCTAATAATAATTCAATGCCACTAAATCCATTGCCAATTTCAATTTAAATACATTTTAAATCAAATAATGAAATGCTAAACAACTGGTTATAATTTTTAATTGCAAATATTTATCCATTTATTATCTGCTAAATATACTCTTCTTCTGAAAACTTAAATTATGAGAGGATCTTATTATTCATTAAATCATATACTAATATCTAAGATTTTAAAAATATCACAAATTAAAATTATAACTAAGATTTAAGAAATATCTCTACTTTTTGAATTGTTTAATTTCCTTCAACAATAAATTCACTTATTATTTTATCTTTAATTAAATCTACAATTTTAAACTTTGTTTCTTACTCAGTTGCTGATAAAATAAATAATTACAATCCTTCATCATTTATTTCAAAATTTTAATAAGTGTTCCTCTTAAATTTATCAAAACTTTTTATAACTTGCATTATTTCATATCTTTTTTTGCTGATTAATCTTCTCTTTGATGTAGAATAATTAATTATATTATCCTTCATCCATTATGGTTAAATATCTTTAATTGGCAATAACTTAAAAAGAAGGATCATTTTTAAATTGAGATAGGTATTTTTCTTAGATAAGATAAGAATATTAAGCTTATTATGATTGGTTGATTTTAACTGTTTATTTATATAATTATTTTGATGTTGTAGATAAATTATAGATATAAATTTCTTTATTTAATTGAGATCCATAAACAAAATTGATATAACCTATGCTATAATATCTTATTTTATATTCAATGTAATCATCAACGATTTTGCTTTCATTAAATTCGTCTATTTTTATTAAAATAAAACATTCTTTGTAAATTTATACAAATAAGTAGTCTTCTTTTTAAATCTAAATTATTTATGCATGTTCAAAAGTTGTTTATTACTAATATTCTAGTTTGTTGATTAATTTAAATTCAGTCCATTAATCATTGTATTTATAGCCATTGACATACTTAGAATTTTTAGTATCATATTCAATGAAAAATACAATTTAATTAACTCTACTAATAAAAATTTGCTAGAAAATATTAATCTATTTCAGTTTGATTATAATTTTTCTTTTAGAAAAGTCTTCATTTAATTTATAAATAGTGTAAAAGGTATTCATTTAACATGAATAAACTCTTTGAGATTCACTAAGAATTAGCAATTAACTGTTAGGACTGTACTGTTATTCGATTTCTTATTAAATTTCGTCAATAAAATTAAGAATTTCAATATCATTGTCTTTAGTTAATTTAACTAATTAAAACTTTTAAATAAAATCAAATAAATTAAAAATAATGAAGAAAAATGAAATTGATTACATTATTGTTTTACCAATCAATTAAGGAAAGTATTCTATTAGTCTAATTAACAACTTCTATCACATAATAATGTTTTATTTTAGTTTTTAAGAAAGTTTATTTATTCATATCAAATGTAACTAAGTTTCCATCATTTGAATAGAAAATGATTGCATTAAATTGAAAGATGATCAAAATAGGATACATATTTAATAATTATGAGCTATCTTAAAAATAATATTAAATGTCCTATCCTAAAAATTATAAAAGACAATTTCATATCTTGAAATGCATAATCCGATTTCATTCATGATCGTGCTTTTCATGAAAGATTAAACCAAGTTTTCTTCTTAACTATTCTTAAATAAAGATAAAAAGGAAATCTTTTCAAGATCATAATTCATATAAGTAAATTAACAATTATTATGTGGAATAACTATATTATTGTTATTTAAGATGACATACTCTATCGGTTCCTTATCTAACTTCTAGTTTTAAAGTTAATCATCAATAATAGTGCATTATTAAATTTATTCACACAATCTATTCTCATTATTTTCAATTAGATTACCACTGCAATAATAGTTGCATAATTATTATAGAATATTATAATATTCACTATCGTTACAAATATCTTTATTAAATTAACATTATCCATTATTATTTAAATCAAAATTAGGTAAACATTAGTGACAAGTTGTAGAATTTTTACAAATTTAGCATCCAGAAACATAACATTATTAACATGATTAATTAGAGCTATCGATATATTATAGATTTTAACAATTATTAATACAAGAAGATGTTTCCTTTTCATAAAATAAATCCTTTTAGCAGTGTAAACAGTCATTTTTACTAATACCTGAACACTCTGAGCATGATTAATGACATAAACTACAAGATTATTCAATAAAATTATATATTTCATTTTATTTATTACAAGACTTCACCTACTATTATTCTTAAATAAATCTAAGAGGTTGAGAATGATCTAATTTTCCAATAACATATTTGAATACTTAACTTATTAAAATAAGAGTTATTGTAGAACTAATATCTATTTATTGCTTCTTCATTTCAATTATATTTGTTTTTTGTCTTCTATTTAATTAATTAACTCAGCTCTATTATTTTTTGCACTAATTAATCAAATATCAATTAATTAAAATACAAATATAAGATTTATGTAAGGATTCATTTGTATTTTGTTTATCTCTTAATAGGATGAACCTGAACTTAAATAGTGTAATAATATCTAATTCTTTTTTATTTATCATTTAATATATTTTAATCCATTAATCAATTATAATTTATCAAAGTAACTAAACAAATGAAGGTTATTTGTTGTAATATTTTCCAATTAGTTTTTTTTCATTTAACTAAATAATCTCTGAATAATATTAAACAATAGAGAGTTGATACATGGTTTTGTTTATTAATATATTTAAAAAATAACATTAGTTACGCTTTTATGAATAATACTTCTTAGTAAAGTAATTTTGGTAGTGGAATTTTCAAAAATTTAAATAGCTTTTATTATGTAGCTTAAAGAAATTCTGATACTTTTATTAATTTAGTTAATAAATATTTTTGACTTAGATATTTTAGTAGTAATATGTTGAAAAACCTTTTGAAAAGAAAAATAAAAAGAAATTTAAGATAATTAATTATATTTAAAAAATAGGATTAACTTATTTGGTAGTGTCTGTACAACCTAATTGATATATTGAAATGAGTTTTTTTAATTTTTACAAAAATAAAAAAAATAATTAAAAGATTTATTTAATGGAGGGAGATAAATAGAATTTGTAAGTAAATTGAATTGTATTTATCCGCTCAGAAAGATGAAATGGAATTTGATTAATTTATATATAGCTGCAAAAGAGAAGTATTATCAGAATTAAGATACACCTTTAAATTCGATAGATATATATCTGAATAATATTGATAATAAATATTAATTAAAAGATAATATTGATACATTTATTCACTCAATCAATTAGGTCTTTTATTAGGTTAAATGTTAGAACACTTGTTAGAAAGTGCTTTGATCAAATTGTATCATGGCAATTTTACAGATTCAAAATAAATAGTGGATGCAATAGCAGATATTTTATTAGATGAAACTTTAGATGATTCTTAGATATGTATATTATTGTCCTTTTTACAGTTTAATATAAATCAAAATAACATTTGTGTTAACATTTATTTTCATCAGACATGATTCTGTTTGAAAAATTTAACTAAATTTTATCTATAAAATCTTTTGTAAAGTAAATTTATATATTTAAAATGTTTTATATTAACCAATAGCTCTATGCAACTCTAAGATTTTTAATAGTGAGTTAAATTTGTTCACATTTTTAGAGAATAATAGAACTTACAAAGACAATCTCTAAGCAGCTATTAGAAAAGGGTTGTTTAGAACATTAGCAGCTTATATCAAAAAGAGACAATTAAAAATATTTGAATATATTGAGTTGATTTGTGTAAACAATAACATTTTAAAGTATTTATTAAATTATTGATCTAAAAATAATAGAAAAACTGCATATCGTTATTCAAAAAGAGGAATCTAATTAAGCTAAGGAGACTTCTTTAAGTCCTATTATAAAGATTATTAAGTATATCAATAATCCTGATTTGCTTGTTAATATTATAGATCCCAAAAATACAGTATCTGCTCTATTAAATGAATTAAAGTTTTGTAAACCTACTTAAAAGGTTAAAGGATCAATATGGAATCTTATCAGGGTTATCTTTTTCTATGTAAATTAAAAGCAATTCTAATATTTTAATAATAAATCCTTATTATGTTTAAATAGTTTACTGATGTGTTAGAAGATGATTTAAAGGCAGAAATATAAATACTTTGTTTTAAAGAACTACAAATATAAATGAACAGTTAAAAGCCAGAAGTATCCTATGTCTCAGGAATGTTCAAATCTCTTAGATATACATTAAAAGAAATCCACCTTAGCAATAAAGAGATTGAAGATTTATATAGAATGATTAAAAATGGTATCACTGAAATCAAAGATGTGAAGACTTATTCTGTTATTAACAGTAATTCTTAATTCTAAAGTTAACTCAATTTAATTATATTATTGAAAATAAAATATTAGATGCTTTAAAAGTTTTAACTAATCACTCTCACATATTTAAGGTGTAGATTTTAGATGATTCTAAAGAGATCATAGATAAAGTTTTAGGGCTAATAAACCATAATAACAGAGATGTTAAAGAAAATGCCTCAGATTGTCTTGAAGCCTTAATGAGCTTATTAGCCACTGAGCTAGATTAAAGTTATAAGAATCATGAGTTTTCTTTTAATTATATTATTTAAAAAATGAGTTCTTTTGATTAATTAAGAGAGATAGTAAGTTTATACTGCATCTATAACTGTTATCATTAGATCTATTGGTATTTTCTCGAAAGCCATATCTAAATATTTGGGATAAGATTAACTCTAAATGTTCTTTAAGCAAATGATCAATCTTTCTGAAACTCGTCTTTTAAAGGTTCTATTAATTTTACATTATTTATAATAACTTATTATAAACTAATATTAAATAGCATGTTGAGAAAGATGGTGTTAATAGTGTAATAGAATTTTAACCAGTTGAAGATGAAACAATGAAGAAAGGAACATCATTTAAGACTATTTTGTACAGATAGAAATAAGTCTTATCTTTTATCACTTCTTTTGCAAATATCATTTCACATTTGGATAAATTGTATGAGGAATAATCATAGCATCTATTGAGATTATGTATGGTTGGATTTAAATAATATGGTTCCTTTTATGAGAAATACAAAGAGCCCCTTAACTAAGGATTAGTTCATTTAATCAGAGAAATGAAGAAGCATTAATAAATTTACATTATTTGGATAGAGAATTTAGTATCAAATGGATTAGTAGAGAGTATTAAATTACCAGACAACTCTTTCCTCTCAATGTAAGAATATTATGAGACTCTTAAGAATTGCTGCAATTTTTGGAAAGGACTTTTCAACTGTAAACTATGGACAGATGAAACCCTTCACCACTTTTCAGCTCAATTCTTCTCCTAAATTTTCTAATTATTATAAAAAACGGATCTCAGTTATAAAGTTGTCTATACTTAACACACGGAAGAGGAAGAAGAAAAATAAATAATTAAATGGAAATTGAAGTTGATAAGGAAAATAAAATTCATGAAATCATTAGTAATTTTAATTATATTTACTTACCAAAAAACCATTTAAAATATGTAAAATAAAATAATAGAAGAAGTTTAATAAGTATAATACGTGGCAAATAATGAAGTGGATTTACAATTCTTTTACAGAGTAACACTTTTGTTTGATGGAGTGCTTCCTGCAATTAGATCAAATCTTTTCACTAATTATATCTATTAACTCTACAATGCAATTATTCTGAAATTAAGAATACTACCTAGATCTATTGTTTTACTCAAATTGCTTAGATGCTTGAACGAATATATAGAAAGAAATAACATTTTGAAAACACTAAAGTAGTCAAATAAGAAAGATATTATGAGTTAAATGAAGATCTTTTTTTACTGAGCTATATAAAGTATATTAATTAATTCATTTAATTAATTAGATAGTAATTTAGTTTTTATTTAATAGAATCTTGGAAAATATTAAGATGAATTGTTGATTGATTGTTTAAAGACTATGCTTAGTATACCCTTTGAAGTGCTTGTAGTAGATAATTATTAATTCTTCAGGAAAAATTTAATTGTAGCCTTGAAGAAGGGTTTCGAACTTGGTGTTTCTAATATTTCTATGGGTAAAATATTTTATAATAAAAATAATTATGTCTCATTTATTTTTTTATTTGTTTATGAAAAGGTTTTGCTGCTATTGAGTGTTTATAAAAGATTATAAAAAGAAGTAAAAACAGAATAGTGTTTAAATATCTCAAGCTTGTCATTCCTTATCTTTCAGAATATTTATCAATCACTAAGGGGAGTTAGAAGAAATAACAACAGATATGAAAAAGAAAGTTTAAAATAATAACTAATAATAAAGAGATATTTTTAATTTAACTATCAGTGAACTTAGTTAAAAAAAAAAAGAATGATTTAATAGAAAAAGTTACAAATTTACTTGGCCATATTGGAGGAGAAGCTCACTTAATTGTTCTCAGTGAGAAAGGATTTTAAGGAAATATTGAAAGATAATTACTTAATGAGTTTGAGAATTTATAAATTTCGAAAAAGGGTAATTCCTTGATCAGTTGGGATTATGAAGCAAAAGTCCTCTTCCCTTTACCTTTACTGGCTAAGAAAGTAGATATTAATCTTACAAAACTGCTCCCTCGTATTGTTGACTTAACATTAAACCCTGAAGATAAAATTAAAGTTTATGCTTGTGAAGCTATTCATGCTATAACTATTTATATGATAGGATCTTAAGCATCTTCTGTTTGTAAAAAATTTCATTTTAATGTATTTTATAATTTTAAATTGAAATTAATAGAAGGAGGATTGAAGAAAAGAGGTAAAGAAATGGATAATTTAATTAAATCAAAAGAAGAATTTTCTAAAATTTACTCTAAGTTATTCCCTACTATCTTCTCTATTGGAAGCAACTCAAGTCATCCTAGTAGTTAGTAAGCTTCAATTAAAATTAATTTAAAATATTAAATTTATTTTTTTTCAATAGACTAATGAATTAATTGATTCTCTAGATTTCTCGTTGGTTTGCTAATAGTAAATAACTAGAATCTCCTGAAGTAGCTGAATTACTTGATAATATCATGAATTTCATTTCTTCAAAGGATAATAATAACTTGAGAGAGTTAGCAGCAAATTGTCTTGGTTAATTCATTAAGTGGACTTTGAAGCAAAATACATTAGAAGAAATCAAAGTAAATCACAGTAATATTAAGTCAGCTTTAAGAAGAATCATTTCATTCTCAGGTAAATAGTTTTTATTAATTTTTAATTATTAATAAATTTATTTACTAATTTTAGGATAACCTGATCTTTCAAAGAGATTTGGTTCTTTGCTTGCTTTGAAGGAAGTTGTTAATAATATAAAGAATGAAGTCTTTTTAGTGGATAAATTTATAATGGAAACTATTTAAATTTCAATGAGAATTGTTTAGAAGACAGGAATTAGTAATGAAGTTGAAGATAACTTCAATATTTTAATAAAAATTCAAGCTAGTATTATTAAAAAAGAACCATGTTTTATTATCCAAATAAAATGACAATAGAAGCGGTCATTTTAAGAAGTTAGAATAGCTATTAGAATGGCTCTATAGACATGGATTCTTTAATCCATCTTACTTAGTAAGAAAGAGCTCATTTGAGTTATGGCAATCAATTATTACTAGAGAAAACTCTGATACAGATTGTAAAAAGTATTTATTACAAAATAAGAAAGGAGACAAACTCTTTGGAGATTCTTTGAAAGAATTAAGCCTTAACATTAATAAATAATCTTATTTTGTAGAAGTCAATACCTTAATTTCTTAATTGGATATTTTGTAAGAAAATTATTAAAATTTAACAAAAAATTAAATTTTATATCAATTAATGTTAATTAAAAAATAGTATTTTAATTGTCAAGAATAATCTTTTGGATGTCCAAACTGAATTATTTCATTTCGAAGATTTTATGGAAATCTTCTGTTCAAATTTGGAGAGATTCTTTTAATCTTTAACTAAAATCTAAGATTAATACAAGAAATAGGATGGTTTGCTTATGGAAATAATAATGGATGACACAGTTGATATAGATATGCAAGAAAACCAATATCAAGCAGTTATCAATCTATTCATAAAAGTATGTGAATTTATGTCCTTACTATCCAATGATTTAGATAGTTTTGTTACCTTTATAGACTTACTGTTTAATATTACTCTTGAAGATAAATATTAATTGTTCTTACAAATGCTCTTAAAGCCTAAGTAACTAAAAACTTAATAATTAAATTATTTTATTAATGTCATTTATATTAATTACAAAGCAATCTTATTAAAGGCATGAATATTGATATATTTTTGACTAAGAGTGAGCTTTACTTTGAAAGAATAACACCTGTTATTACAGCTTTATATGAAATGTGTGGAAATAAAATAGATTTCTTTTAAACTTATGTTATTTCTACTTTAAAAAAAAAATTTTTGATGTTGACTTATAGTTTGAAAATATCTTAACAAATGAATAGAAATTAAAAGATAATGAGTTAAGAATTTTCTTAGAAGGAGTTAAACTCGTTTTCAGACTCTCAACTAAGTAGAGCCATTTAGCCAATTAGTTTATTGAAAAAAGCCATTTCAGGAATTTTGAATTGGGTTAAAACATCAGAAGAAACTATTTTAAATAAATAAGATTCTCTATTTAGAGGTAAATAAACTTTTTAAAACTAATTTTATAACTTTAAGATATTTATAAAATGAAAAATAGAAAGCAGAATTTAATAAATTTTCTAATTTGCTCTTGATATAAGCAGTGAATCCACTAATAAATTTATCTTAGAAACAGTTAGTGAATAGAGTTAATTCTTTTAGAAATATGAAAATCCATTATTAAACTATGTGAAAAGTAAATGGATAGTAATAGGTTAGTAATATATTGGATTAGCAAAGGATAATATTTCTTTGTTTAAATTAATGATACCTCTCCTATAAAGCATTATTAAATAACTTTCTAAAAAAAAAAAAAGAACAAAAGCTTATTAATTTTAATTTAAAATCTTCCAAAAAGCAGTATAAATAGAAATGATGATAGCTTTTTGGAATTAGAATTAAAATTAAATTGGTTGATTATGTCTTCTATCGAGGGGTTAGTTATTGAAAAGAATTATTATGCCTATATAGAAACTCTAATTGAGGTTTCTCTTAATGTTTAAAGAAGTTTATTCATTCACGAGCAGGGTTTTAATTTATTAGGTTTCTACTTGAAAAGTATAGATAATGCAGATTTCTTTGTTAAGAGAGGTTTGAGAGAAATTGTTAATGCAGTGCGTTCTAAATATTTCCCAATGAAAGTGAAGGAATTAAGAAGAGATTCTAAGCAAGAAATAGATTTTAAGTCCATTCTTGGAAGTATTATCAATATGATTAAATTAGCAGGTTAAATTGAGCTATTTGAAATACTATTCCCTGTTATTCGTGAAAACTTAGAAGAACCTTATCACACTAAAATAATTTCCTTTATCTAATAATTTATTAAAGAAAATTTCCTCACATCTTCTGTTTAGAAATAACTTAATTTCATGAATTGGGCTTTAGAATAATATAAAGATAAGGTAATTTCAGGTATTAGGATAAATTAAAGAAAGTTATATTTTTTAATTTAAAAAATAGGATCTTGACAGAAGTCTTTTGGAATGTATAAGATATGAAATGATATAAAAAGTATTACTTCATTTAATTGAGAATGCTAAAGAAGAAACAAACGTAGAGTTTATGATAAAGAACACAGCTGATTTAGAAAAAATATTCTACAATACAGATTTTATGGTAAAATAAATCCAACTTCACACAACTTTTAAATTAATAATATTTATTTATAGAAATAAGAAAATATGAAGGAAGTTCTAAGATGGGTTCAGGAGCTTATATAAATATTCAACATATTTGAGAGTCTTTATAAAGCTTTGAATATTAACAAAATTAAAGAAGAGGTTCATAAAAAACTATATGGAGCAGATTCTTAAGGAAATGAATTAACAAAAAGCTTGATTAAGATCTCTTATGATTATAGAAAAAAGGGCTTTGAAAGGGCAGATGATATTAAAGATAACTAGAATAATAATCCAGATTTGATTGGTATTGATTGTGGTATTATCCTTAGGTAGTTTTCAAGTTCAGTTTATAATTGTCTTTCATAGGTTATTATAAAGACTTAAAATAAAGAAAATGTTTTAAATCAATTCTTATTCTAACAGAAGAATGATCACCTTTGGGATTTATTTATAGATAATCTATAGAAAGAATTTAATTTTGAAATTGAAACCAATTTTGAAGAAAAGTCCTATGCTCGTACTAGAAGTATTATTGGTAAAATACCTAGATTTAATACTAAGGAGATTCTCTGCAGAAAATATTTAAATGAAACTGTCTTATGCACTTTTAATAAAACTACTTCTTCTTAATCTTTCTTGCCTTCATTTGCAAATGATCTCATCAATAAAAATAATGATACCCTTGACATTTACGAAGATGATGAAGAAGATAATGAAAACATTATCTAAGAAACCAAGAAATTCATGGAATAATAGCAAAACTTATTATTAGATGATCAAAATGGAGAGAACTTAGAAATGGATTCAATCAATAGAGTAAATAAAATAAATATTTATTATGAGTTTTAATAATTTCCTTCATTAAATAAGTATTTTTCATTTTTTTATACAAAAATAGCATCCTTGTATGGCAACAATAATGACAACAATTGATAAGATGGTTTAGCAATTCCCTCTTACTGAAGCTATGCCTTAATGGATGACTAATTTACTTGAAGAAGTTAAAAAGAAAGCTGCAGCTTAGGATAAAAAATATTTATCATTAAAATAGTATTGAATAAATCATCATTATTTGAAAAATACTCCACTTAATGGTTTGATGTTTTAGTAGATTATGCTAAACTTAATGATAATGGAGCTAAGTTCTTCCATTACTTTTTAAGAGATGTTATTACAGCTATGATAGATTGGTGCTCCAAAAGCCTAATCTAGTTACAAAAAGAATCCCTTCTGAAAAAAAGCTAGCTTTAAGTTAAATCGTCAATAAGATATGCAGAGTAAATTAAAATTGGATTAAAATAAACACTCTTTATTAAAACTATTAATTTAAATACTAAATAGGTTTTAGCTCATAAAGAAAAGGAAATTTTTAAATAGAATCTTTAAATTTTAAAGAATTTAATGGAGTTATGGAGAGAGTGCATTTACATAGAGGAGAATCAATTAACAAAAATGTTAATGCTTGAAGATAAAGAAGATAAAGATAAATCTCAACTATGGAATTTGAATTCAATTTTAATAATAGATGCCTGTATTTAACTCAGAATACCCATCTTACCTAACTATGAATCCTTTGCTAGAGCTCAAAGTGTTGATGAGAAGTATATTTTCTTCTTAAATATCAGTGAAAAGATAGACTTAAAAGACTCCTTTCTTTCCAACAACATTCTAAAAGATAATACTGTAAAGCAGCATCTGCTGGTAATTATAAATAAATTGATATCTTTTTAAATATTCTAAATAAAGATTGATTTATTATTAAATTTTTATGAATAAAATTAGTTTGCGGTGGTTTATTATCCTTAATGAAAGAATATGGTGGGTAATTTGATGAAAAGAGGAAAGTTTACGAATAAGAAATTGTAACTAACTCTGTAAATATAATAAATAAAACTGATAAAACAAGTAAAGAGAGATCCCTATTATTGTTGCTTGCATTACTCAGTACTACCCTGATTTTTTAAACAACATTAAGATTATAACATACTGTTAGGATTATATCCATCAAAAACAAAAATGGATCGTGCTTATATTCTCTAGTCTATCTTTATTTTCTTGAAAAAGAAATTAGATAAAAGTGAAAATGTATTACCAACAACAACTTACATATATTAATTCTATATCTATTTTTAATTTGTATATTTAATTAGATGAAAGAAGACATTCATAAAATCTGTACTTCTTTTAGAGGAGTCGTTAAAAATATTGTTGAAGATGAAAACATAGAAAATCAAGAAAAGTTTTTAAATTTGTTTGTATTTTTGAGTAGTCCTCAAATTCTCAATTCCTTTAATGATGCAATTTAGCTGATGAGACTAAGCATTCAAATAATTAAATAGAAGTATGAAAGACACTACGAAATAAGATTTGCAACAGCTTATTATACAATTTGTATTTAATCTATATGATTATATAATTAACTAAGATGATTAAAAAAAAAAAAAACAATAACAACAACAACGACAATAACAACAATATCTTAGATAAAGGAGACGAGGAAATGAATGTATTTAAATCTTAAATTAAATCTTGTATCCTTAGTGGTTTAACAAGTTAACATACTACTATTAGGTAAGATTAAACTTTTCATTAAATAATATTAAAGTGATTTAAACTATATATTTAAATAAATAATAGAGAAAAAACTTTCTAATTTTTAGATAGAGAAACTAATGATTCTAAAACTCCTTATGAAAGACTTTTATATTTAATTTAAGAGATTTATCAACCGGAATAGGAAAAACTTTGGTTATTAAGTGCAGTACCTCTTATTATGTGTCTTTCAAAGAGAACATCAGATTACGATAAGAATTTATTTGACGAGTAACTAAGCAAACTTGCTTAATTCTATGATTGGGATTTCAGAGATACTCACAATATGAGGTTGTATAATACAAGCTAGCCTTTAACACCTCTTTACACTCTTTCTCAAGTTAATTTTAAAGATTCATAAGGGTTTGCTATCCCTGCTCCTCGCCGCTAATACAATGTAACAGGAATCAGCTAATTGCCTTAATGTAAAATAATTTAATTCTTCATAAAATATTAAACTTTAAACTATATTAAATAATAAAAGTTGATGGTGTCAGAGCTACAGTTTATAGCCAATCATAAGATAATTCTTAAGGAGAAATGATGATTCCTTCATAAAATCCTATGAGCTAGATGAATTAAATGGAAGATAAGAGACAAATTTACTAAGATTAATTGAAAAGATATATAAATCCTTCTTAACAGCCTTCTGCTTCATTCTAATCATCAGGCAGAAACCCATACACATTTAATTAGAGCTAGCTCTTTGAAAACAAAAATTGGGTGCCATAGATGAAGAAAATGATGATGAAGAAGAGAGAATTGATGTTTTTTTGGTGCTGACATTTAAAGAGAGAAAAAATAATAATTTAAGCAAATTCTTTTGCCACTCATCTCTTTGACTTCAGTTAAGTAAACAAAACATCTTAAAATAGATTAAGGTATTTTTTGTATTTAAAATAATTTAATGCTAAATAAGTTATTTTAAAATTAGATATCAAGAGTAAAAAGAAGGTAAAACATTAACTAGCTCTTTCGATATAAAGAAAAGGTAGTAACAAATATTCCTTGAAAACTAGAATAGAATGAGAAAGTAATAACTATAAACAATCAGAAAATATAAAATTGGAGAATTACCTGATATTAGTATTCTTTACAAGGTAAAGTTTTTAAACATTGAAATCAAAATTTTAATTTATTTTTTATTAGGATATAATTGATCCTTTAATGGCTTTAAGTTTTATCGATGAAACTCTTGCTGGTTAGTTATTCTAGCTATTACTTCACTCAATGTTTATGAAAGAAGAATCAGCAGATAGATAAAATAAGTTGAAGAATATTTTAACAAATATTTTATCAAAATCAATAGTCCATGATTTCAATTTTGTTTCTACAATTCATAAGACAATGATTATGCTTACTAAGGAAGGAGAGTTGTTTGAGAGTAATTTGATTAAGCAAAGTGGATTATTAAGTCACAGTTATTATACTTCCATTCTCTTATTAGAAGAAAGTTTATTTACGTTATTCTATAGAATCGATTAAAATGATAAAGCTGGTGATGAAGTTCTAAATAAGAGAAGATAAATTCTAAAGAATAATTAAAATAAAAAAGAAATCAAATTAAAGAGTTAGAGGAAGAATGGCTAGAGATATTGATGATGAAGAAGAAAGGGATTTAGATGAAAATGAAGAAGATGAAGAAGAAGAAAGATAAATTAGAGAAAAATCATAAAAAAACTAGAAAAGTAAAAATAGGAAATCAATTATTGGATGGATCTCATAGATATTTATTCTCATCTTAATGAAAAAGATCAAATTAAAGGTATCCTTAAAAAACTGTCTCTAAAGAGGGCTAAAAAGATATGATCATAGCCTTAGATTTGAAATTCTCTGGTTAAATATAGAATTCATTGAAGATATTGAAAGATATTATAGTTGTTAACAAGGAGAATAAGTAAAAATAACAAAAAGAACAAAATCAAATGATTATGATGATGGATTAAATTGAATAGAAAGGAGATAGCTTAGAAGGTAGAATTGAACAATATATTTAAAGTGAATATTAGGACACATTAGCTCTAATGGGTAATTTTTATTTGCTAATAATATATTTCAATTTCATTAATTTATCAAACAATTTTAGGAAAATGGGATGATCTTGCAAATGAGCTTATAGAAATTAATAAAGATGTAATTAAAATTAATATTAATTTGTTATTTAAAAATGAAATTAATTCAAATTCAAAATAAAGATATTAGAGTAACCTGAAAAACTAGGAGTTGAGTAAATGAAAATTTTAATGTTATCTTTAATGCAATCAGATGCTGCTGATACGAGTAGATGGGAGGAATTAAAGGGATATGTAAAGTATTGGATGACAAGTGAATATGGAAAGAGTGTCTTAGAGGGACCTCTCAGCTATGAGATGGCTTTAATTACAATTCTCGATGGTGATATTGACAGAACAAGATACTATCATAAATTGAGTTAGAACCAATTCTTAAGAGTTTGGAGTAATTTTGGTAGTTTTGCTACTGCATCTAAGCACGAATATCTCTCAAATATTTATAAAAACTATGAGCTTAAAGAATATCTCTTCCTTGATGGAAAAATTGAGGCTACTTACGATGATTTCAGTGCCCTTTTCAAAAACTGGCAATAGAGAAAAGTATTTAAAAAATATATTAAAATTTCTAATGTTATATTAATACTTGTATAAATAGCCTTCAGATACCTATGATAATTAAATTTGCTGGGATTAGATTCTTAATAGCAGAGAAATCTTCTCATTGGCTCTTTATTAAAAGTATAATCTTGAAGATTAATTTGTGAATAAAATCAGATCTAATTGGTACATCCAAAATGTAAAGGGTATGCTTAAGAAGGGTATACATGGTGCGGCTGATAGAAAAATGAAAAAAAGCTGCAGGATATAGAAGAGTTTAAGATGGCTTACCAGATTTTAATTGGGATTACTATAAGATTACTTCTAAGCTAAAACTAAAATAGTTAGAAATTGATTTGAAAAGTGATTAAATACCTGATAATCCTTAAGAGAAATTTAACAAATTAATTAAGATTTTTGAACTAGAAAAAGAGAAATATATTAATCAGCTTGATGCAATATAAATTTCTAAATTTGAATACTTGACCATTTAAGTTAATGAGAAGTTTATTGATGTTTATAAAGATTTTACACTCACTCAAAAGGTATTTTTCATTCTAAATTATGTCATTTAATTTCAATTAAATCAATTAAATCTTATAGGTAGAAGATAACTTTTTAGGTAATTATGCAAAAGTAATTGATAAAATATTTTGGGATTACCATAAATTATTTGAAAATGAAATCTTGAAAAAAAGATATTGATTTTGGCAGCCAAAGTGGGTCATTAAGTTAGGCTTTCGAGAACACATTCTCGTTTAAAGGCCCTGCTTCTCTTCCTTAAGCAGGTGCAAATAATCTTAATAAAAATGAGTAAATCTTAGAAGAAATCATCCCAATGAGACTCAAATGCTATAAAAGGTTTGCTAATTTCTGTGAATAATTGTTAAGAATTATTGAATCTGAAAGTAGAGATTATTTAAAGAAAACATTGAAGAACTAATATTAAGTAATTTTTTAAATAATTTAATTTAATATAATAAACAATTGTTCTCTTTTATTGTTAGCTTACAGTAGAAACAGTTGGAGCTTCTTTCTTAGAATATACATTAAAATGTTTTTCTTTGATGGGAGGAATCAATTAAGTTGAATAGAAATCAAATAATATGCAAATGGAAGTAGAAACAGGAGAAAAGTATAGTGAAAATCCTTAAAATTCATATTAGAATTAATCAACAATTGAATTTGATTAAAATATTTCAAATTTAGTCTTAAAAATGTTAAAGATTATTTAAAAATACCTAATATGACTGGATAAAAATTCAAAGAAGCAGTGGAATTGTAGATAATTCCTTCTTGGGTTTTATCAGCTTCTTACCTTAAATGATGCATATTTTAAAGAAACAGAACCTTGTTGAATACTTTGAACCTTTGATTAAGAGAATAGCTAGTAACTATCCTGAAGCTTTAGTATATTAATTCAATACTATTTTCAGTACTTAATAGTCATGCGAAACAGAGCTATCTCAAGAGATTTATAAAACCTTGCATAGAGATCTACCTAATTATTATAATTTAATGTATCATATCAATCAGTTAACTCATCCAGAGCATCGTTTAGTTTACTACTTGGAATATCTTAAAACCTAATTCTTATCTTTCTAAAAGCATAGCAATGATTTTACTCAATAATAAGATAAAGTTAAGCTAAAAAAAAAGATAGAAAGACTATCAAGAAATACTTGATAGAATCATTTAAGAGATGGATGTAGAACTTTTTGATACTCAAAAACAATATGTAAATACTTGGGGTTCATATAATGCCAAATTTGCAAAGGATTAATCAGTTGAATTCAGAAAACTTATGAAAGCTTTTAAATCTATCACTACTGCAGATGATAAAGAAAAAAAAAGAAGCTTATGAATTGATTAAAAAATGCAGAGACAAAGTAAATACTAAAGATATTCATTCTGGTTTTGATAAACTTTCTAATTTCTCTGATTTCCTTCAAAATTTCTAAGGTAAAATCATTTTCTTTTGAATTGAATAATTTAAGTTAAAGATTTTTTGTCTTAAAAGTGATTTTACATTAAATACATTTAATTTCTTTTATTTAATAATAAAATTAATTCAAAATAGGTGATCATGTAATTGAAATTCCTGGTTAGTATTCCCATGGTGCTGTTATTACTGAGCCTTATAAAGAATCTCATATTAAAATCTAGAGTTTTGATTCAAGAATTTTAACTCTTTCATCTATACGTCGTCCAAAGAGGTTGAGTATATATGGGTCAGATGAAAAATGTTACAAAGTATTCAATTTATTTTTATATTTTTAACAATTTTCTAAACTTTCTTTTAAATATAGTTCTTGGTAAAAGGTATTGAAGATTTGAGATTGGATTAGAGAATAGAACAGTTGTTTTAGGTTATGAATAATATCTTTGATTCAGATCCATAATGCTAATCAAAAGAGTTATGTCTTTCTACTTTTAATATTATACCTATGACAAATACTTTAGGTTTACTAGAATGGGTTGATAAGACATCGGTGCTAAAAAAAAATATTAAATAAAGAATATTAGGAAAAGGTGGGCCATAAAGAAGATATTGCTACCGATAATGAAGCTTTAAGAATGAGAAAGGAATGGCTAAAATCAATTGACAGAAAAGCTGATTTGGCTGGTTAGCATATAAAATTATAGTTAGAACCTTCTGGTATTTTAAAATATTAATTAAAAATAGTTATTAATTTATTGTTTTTTAATTAATTAGAAAAAATTGAATAGGCATTCAAGGAGTAATCAGATTTAATACCTAAAGATATATTCAGAAATGCTTTGGAAAGACTTGCTTCCACATGCGAAACTTATTTATATTTGAAAGAAAGATTCATTAGAAACTATGCAGTTGTTTGTATGTCAGGATATATCTTAGGTATAGGTGATAGGCATTTAGAAAATTTCTTAGTAAATTACTCTAATGGTGATATTGTTTCCATCGATTTTGGTTACAGTTTTGGTGCTGGTTTAGGTTTAGCAGTGCCTGAACTTATGCCATTCAGACTTACTAGATGCTTTACTAATCTTATGAGTCCTATCGGAATTGATGGAATTTTTAGATAGTCAATGGTTTCTAGTATGATGGCTCTAAAAAAGAAAAGAAATATTCTTTTAGAATTTTGTGAAGTTTTTATCAATGATCCTCTTGTTGATTGGGTTAAGCTAACAAGAGACAAAAAAAATGGGTAAATTAATAATTTATCAAATTGTAATTTTGATTATAAAAATAATTTAAAAGGTACTATTATGTTTAGTGAAAATATAGAACATTTGGATTCTGCTAAGCATTATTAAATTGAATAGTCTTTGAGTTAGCGTTAGAATTTATCAGGAACAAGCACATTAGAATCAACTTAAATTGAAGATATAAAGATTCATATGCAGAGAATAGATATTGTTAAATTGAAATTGATAGGTATGAATCCTTCTCACATTGTAACTGATGAGCTCTCTTCAACTAGACATAAAAAAGAAAACTATTTCTAGCATCTTAAATCTGCTGTCAAAGGAAAGGCAACTTCTGTTAGAAGTTTATACAATGAAAAATAATTCTTAGAAGTTCATGAATAAGTAGATTGCTTAATTGACTTGGCTGTTGATCCAAATATTATTGGTAGAGTATGGATTGGTTGGGCTCCTATTATTTGATAAATTAGTTATTTTCTATTATTTGTTTTAATTTGTAGATCTTTTTAGAATTAAATTTAAAATATTGAGAAATTGTATACCATCTCTATTCATTTTAAGGAGAAAAAAGGTAAATGAATAATCATTATTTATTATTTATTTATAAATAAATAAATAGAAGTGTTTACAAAATAAAAATAAAATCTAAAAGAAATAATAAAAATGAACATTAATAAATGAATAGATCACTCTGAAATAATTCTAAAAGGAAATAGGATAATTAATTCTTTATTGTTTTGTATGAATTAGATTTTAAACTATTTAGCTTATAATTCCTTTGAATACAATTTTATATATATATTAGTTAAAAATAAAGTTTAATTTTCAAATACTTTCTAAATTTGAGTTAAAGAGAAATAAAATAAAATGAAAGCTACAATTTAAAAATTTCTTTTACAAAATAGCAAGGTATTTATATAAGAATTGTACTAATTAACAATGATTACTATTTCATTTCTTTTTTTTTTAATTAAGGCTATTAAAATTTTAGTAGACATTAATTACTTAATTAAGAACATTTGAAAATCCATTTTTTCAACAAATTAAGACATTATTGGATAGAGGTTTTTATCTAACTAACATTTTATCTCCTTGCTTAAATAATCGATTAAATTAAAAAGCAAGTTATCTTTTACTTTAGCTTTATAATTATCATTAACTTAATTGTTGGGCATTATTGTAGATACTATCTAATTTACAGTAGTTTCTTTGATATCAGTATAGTTTTAAAAATGTATTATTTAATATACAATTGAGTATCTTCAACAGAATTGCATGATGAGGATAATTACCATTCTTAAATGTAATTAAATATTTAAGAAAAAAAATAGTTAAAATTTCCTCTTTAGAGATCCTTTTATGTATAATTAAGCATAAAATCATTAGCCTATTCTTTAATAAGGTTAAACCAGTCATTTGGTAAAGTATTATTAAATTCTTTTAGAATATTTCCAATAGTACTCTAAAATATTTATTAAATTACTTCCTTCAATTTATTTTCAAATTGAACATTATTTTAATTTATCTGGGTAATTAATTTAACTAATTCTATAATTCCTTATTTATATAATTCTTATTTAACTTATGATTGAATATTCTACAAAATCTTGTTAAACATTTAGTTTAGATATCTCTCATTAAAGTTTTTAGAAATGAATTGAATTATTCCAAATAAAATTGTAGATATCTTTTAGTCTTGTTATAATTGTAGTTTAACATAATCAATTATTTAAGGATAATTCCTCATGAATCCTTCAATTTAATCATTTTTTTCTTTTTAATTTATTACTTGAATTAGAAGCTGTTTCTCCTAGCTGACATAATTGAGCAAATACTCCCATTGCTACATCCTTTACTTAAAGAGTAATTGCAGGAACTTTTTCACAATTTGTAATCCGTCTAAAAGCCTTCAAAATTTATAAATTATTAGATAGTGCATAAAGAGTCATATCAAGCATCTTTTCTGAAAAATAACTAGATAGATAGATCTATTGGATTTCCTTATACGGTTACTCCATTAATAATATCTTTGATACCACTAAAGATAAGATTTCTAGAAGCAAAACTTAAATGAGTTGACATTAATAAAAAGCCTACACCAACTTAAGCAACCCCAAGAGCAATAACATACCAATTCCATTTATACTCTTATTTTAAAGCAAATCTTACAATAGCTAATAAGTTATTGTTTGAGAACTCCTCAATTGAAGCACAGCTAATCTATTTTACTTATTTTTTATGATCCTTTATTTCTTCTCCTTATTAGTTTTAATTCTTATTTTCATTTTTGTTTTCTACTTACATAAACTCTTTAATAACTTCTTAGACTGTTTATATCTTAATTTCAGGTCTAGAATTATTTTCTTTGCATTTTTACAATACCGATTTATTTTGTGCAGCTATTTAGACGACCAAATTACTTAATATTTATTCTTCTTTAAATTTTTAGTTTAAACCAGCATTCAATAGCTTCTCTTCTTATTCTTCAAGTTATCTTTCATATTCTTAATTCTGCTCTTAGTAAATTCCACCATAATCAATATCATTGTTTTAGTTAACCTATAATTTAGTAGAATGGATATAAGAGTTATAATTATCTTTTTAATTTATTCCTTCATGTTTAATTTAACTTTGAATGGCTATTTGTTAAACAGCTTATCTATAATTATCTTTTTAATCAAATATATTTAAAATGGCATCCTAATATTGTATAGATTATTCAAATTGCTTTTCATGTGCATTCAAGTAGGATATGGCCTGAAGAGCTTACACATTATTATTTTCTTTTTAAATTATTTTGCTACAAAGTTCAAATGCTTCTTATATCTTATTATCTTTCACAAATCTTGATGTTTAGATTAAGACACTTTTACTATCATTTAATATTTTATCTTTTAATCTAGCTCCTAATTCTTTCATAAATTATTTAAAATCTGCATCTTAAAATGTTTTATTAGTAGCATAAAAGTAAGCCCAATTTTCTTCTTCCTATTCTCTTAATAATTGTCCAAATTCATCATTACTACATTTATCATCTAGTTCTTTAGAAAATTCCCAAAATTTTTCATCTTTTTGATAAAGTTCTTTCATCTTATTTATTTAACTTTTGCAACTTTTATTATCTTTTAAATCTCTCAATTCTAAAATATTATCATACTTTTCATCCAAAAAGCCACATTATTTTATCATCTTATCTGTTTTAGAGCATACAATCATTTAAGCAGAACCTTTTTATCCACATCTTCCTGCTCTACCATAAGCTTAATAGTCAACTCTCTTATTTTTAGGTAAAAATGTTACTATCACATGTAGGCCACCTTTTCAATTTTTTATAATAATTTTAAATAAACTAGTCAAAAATATATGTGAATAACTAACTAAATTAAAGGGAGGTATGAAAATTAATAAATAAAATCTTTATATTTTAGGCTCTGTTTGTATAAAAATAAAATCTAAATAGTATACAAAAAATATATTTATATCATAATTCCTCCCTCCTATTTAATATGAAGTTAAATGAATAAATTTACCATTTCTTTCAGTTGAGGATGCTATTTTGAAATCAGTACCTCTTCCTGCTATATTAGTACTAATAATGATAAGAAATTAATTTAATTCTTCTTTAACACACTCTCCTCCAGTTAAGTATTTTTTACTTTACTATCTTCAAAAATATGACCTAAAAATTTAGTAAAGAACTCAGCTTCTCTTTCATCTTAGAAAAGCAACAAGCACGGTCTGTCTTATTTTTGAGTAAATCAAGCTATTTTCTGATCTCTTATTAGAACTATTCTTATTATTAAATAACTAATGGTTTATAGATTATTAGCTAACTTGGTGTGAAAGGGGGATTTAAAATGCATCTAATGAATAGAATTCCTCTAAGACTTTAACAGAATGATCAGTTCCAAGTGTGCCTGTCAATCCAATTATATTAGAGCCATACATTTTAAACACATAAAGGTTGGAAATAAAATTGACTGAAAGACTCATTGGTGAAATTCTAACACCTTCTTTTAACTAAAGAAATTAGTGAAGGCCTTAACCCCATTTGATATTAGACAGGACTTATCCAGTATTATCGTGATCTATTATAACAATATCATCATTCTCTACCTTGTATTAAACCTTATCTTTCAGATTTATTGCTTTAAAAGCCATGTCTATCCATTAATCTAACTTCGAGAAAGCAAACTTAACTAAATGTGGAGAGATATGTTTTTCATTCCTTCATTAAAATCTTTGTTCTATAAGAATAGCTTTGTTACCTTTTCTCTTACAAATTCCTTTGCTTCAGCCTCAAAAATTTCTTTTTTTTCATTCTCTAAGTAAATAAATTTAAGAGTTGAATCAAATTTCTCTAAATTTCCATAGACTGAGTTCCAAATCATAATTAGGAAATCTTCTAATGATTTTAATCCAGGAAGTGGCTTGCCAAGAACTGTTTAAACATTATGTTGATCTATAAACATGCAATCAACTTCGTCTACAATGCAATAGTCACATTTTCTCTACATTTTTGTTTTTTTTTTTTCATGCTAATGAGTTAAATAGTCACCACCCAATTGACTAACTTCACAATAAACTATATGATTTTTTGAGTAAATTTACTATAATTTTTCATTTTCTAACTCACCTCCTATGAAACCTGCAGTTAAACCCACTTATCTATAAAATTATTAGAATTCTGTGCAATCTCTTTCAGCCAGCAATTTGTTTGAAGTCACAATATCTACTGTCCTCCCTAGTAATGCTTATGTGGCAGCCACTAAAGCTACAACAATAGACTTACCTTCACCTGTATTTATTTAGAGAATTCTCCCCTTTTTTCATCTTTAAAAAGAAAGCTAAGAGTTGATATTATTTAAATCAATCTAGGTTTATTTTTAACTTTTTCCATAGCATTGCTTGATCTCACAAGAGCTTTTAAAATTTTTATTTTATCTCTTGAAAAATATGGAATTTCATCTTAACTATTGTTATTGTCTTAAGGATCCATATCATAAGATTACATTTCATAATAATCCTGCAGTAATTACTTTATAACTGCCTTATCAATGCTACCTCTCTAAGATCTTCTAATAATCTGATCAAGATAAATATCAATTTCATCACCCGCATGTTATAAAATCAAGTTATTTGAATTTATTTACTAATTCTATGAATAATTTTATAAATAAATCTATTGATTTTAAGACTAAATAAGTTGGTATTATTATTATTGCTACAGTAAATTGTCAACTTATTAATTATTGAACTGCTAACCATTCTATAAAAGATGATTCTATTATTGTTATTAATAGTATTGATTCTGCTAGTCTAAAAGAGTTAGATTATTATGATCATTGCTGACATTATTTTATTAATAATTCCCTTATTATTAATTGTAGTGAAATTAATTAGATTAGGCTGGCTACATTTACGAAAAATTTTATAAATTTAAAGTGTAACCATTATTAATATTATTAGGAGGGGTATGATACTTCTATTCAAATGTATTTGTACTGTTTCTAAATGGAATATGAATTTGATTATTGTTATTATCTATTAAATTATTCTAATTATGATGTTGCTAATTTTAAGAATTTCTACTTAAATATAATGATAGGAATTCTTAATTCATATTATTTTGAATAACATTTTAAAATTAATTTTATTATTATTGTTGAAGACTATTTTGAGTTTAATTTGGAAATCTATTATTGAATTATTAATTTTACTATCCTTATTATGAAAATGTTGATTCATAATTATTTAAAGTATTAGTATTATTATTAGATTAAATAAAATTATTTTATTATTAGTTTTAGTCATTTTCAAACTTTTCAAAGTATTTTTAATAACCTTAATTTCTATTTGATAGGAAATCAGATTGGAAACGGGGTTCATTTGATTATTTGTGTTTTTATTGTATTTATTTTGTTATTATTAATTAGAATTGATAGTCTATATATCAATTTTATTTATTAAATCTATCGATTATGTTAACTTATCAAAGAAGTCTTGATTTAGTATATCTTTTCCTACAAGAGAAGATAATAAGACAAGGTAACAGATTTTTTTTATTCTTAAATTGCGTTTCATAAGTATCTATAATGTTCTAAATTTATTCTTCTATTTAATTCTAATGTTCATTACTTTGAATATAGCTCCTATCATTGCCTAATAAATTCTTTATAACTTAATTTTTATTCTATCCTTTGATTATGACTCTTTCATACAGTTAAAAGAAATACTAATTAATATTTTACAGTTTATTTTAATCCATTATGATCATCTTCATTTAATTTAATGTCTCTCGCAAATCTGAGAGATATTCTGATTATTCATTCTTAAAAGGGCAAGCCATAGATACATAAACTAGCTATGTCTTTCCATAAAGCTGCCTTCTTTTGTCTTAAGAATAACTTAATATTCCCTCAATTTCTTTAAAAATTTCTACCCTAATTAATCCGTTTCTCTACATTTCTTTAATATTCTTTGTTTGATATTCTATCAATTGATTAATTGATCTATTTTGATAAAGATTATATCTGGTAATATTAAAGATAAAAAATAAAATATTTTTAACAAAAATATTTTAATTTACTAATTCTGCTCTAATACATAATAGTAATTTAATTTATAGTAAATATGATTAACATCACATAAATTCATTTAGCAAAATTTAATAAAAACCTTCCTTGCAATTAAATATTAAAGGCAGGCAAATTATATGAAAACTAGCGTATCAATAAAAAAAAATACCTAAGTAATTTATGTAAAGTAATGGAAGGAAATTAACATATCAATTATTAAAATTTCTAAAAATATTTAATAAATGTTAAAGATTTTAAAATCAGATTAGTATTTTCTAATTTTTGAGTTATTCCATTGAGTTTTTAAACCATTTGGTTTATTATCATAAGTAAATTATAATATTTAGAAGCGATTACTCTTTTTGAAACCTCAAATGCAGATAAAAAAATGAGCAAATTAAGCTTGAATTTAGTAAAATTAGGACTGATTTGGATCACTCATTCATTCATGTTTAAAGATTAAAAGTCTAATTATTGAATAGATTATAGTTTGATGATATCATACACTATAATACATACATAATTAAAAATAAAGATAATTAAAAATTTATCAGGTATATAGATAGATAGATTGATTAAAACTAAGACAAATAAATTACATATATAGTAATCAATAGCTTCTAAAACAAAAATGATCATTTATTGGATTTTGTTTGTATTTATCAAAAGTAAATCCAAAATAAATACTATTTATTCTGTAGCTTGCAATTATTTTATTCCATTCTTTTCTTTATCATTAATTAGGTGTATATTCTTGGTAGGTTATTTATGAAGCATCTCTTCCTACAGCAGTAGACTGTTCAAATAAATTGAGTGATAATTATTGGAGTACTGAAGGGACCATAATATCTTCTTGCTAACAGAATTCATGCAAATTATCTTCAGGCACTAAAGTAGTATATGTTCTTGAGAAATAAAATATCAATGTTTAAATTTCAATTCCTATTCCTTCCAATTTATCCTCCATGTATAATTAATTTGGTGTCGATGCATTGGTTTATATTGACTCTTCTCTAAGTCTATCAATGTAAATAAATAACTACTCTGCATAATCAATATCCCCACTCATCCAAACAGTATATAGTGAAAGCTACTCCTTTACATGCGGTTCTACTACTAACTATTTTTAAAAGGTAAGTTCAAGCGTAACTTAATCTATTGGGTCAACTCTAACAGCCAAGTTTATAAAGAGTGCAACGAATAAAAAGATTTTGCAATCAAATATATACAGTATGGGCTTCTTGCGCTAAAAACTGTTTAGTATGTAATCAATAAGATGATTGTACTACATGTTTCAGTGGATTATAAAGGTACGTATTTGCTGAAACAGGAAAAGCTGCTTGTGAGACTACAGAAAACTGTAATATTGCTAACTGTTTTTCTTGTGCAATTAGTTCTACTAGAACAGTTTGTTTAAAATGTTTAGCTGGTTTTACTTTAACTTCATCAAACACTTGTACAGCTAACGCAATTGGAAGTTGCTCAACTGGTAAAATGTTTACTCAAATTTATTTTAAGTATATTGATCAAGTTCAATAGAAATAGAAAGCCAATAGAATTCTAAAATAGAATTTTACATATTTCTATAAAAACTAAAAATATATTTTTTGACTAAGTTTGTTAATCTAATAGACGACAAGGCTGGTCAATTTTTAAAAAATTATGTTGCTAATTTACTCAATTAGCTTTGATGTTTATTATTACAATTTATGATTATAATTTATTAATAAATAGGATAATATAAAACTACCACTGGAACTTGTTTAGCCTATACAACTAATTGCTATTATTAAGATTCAACTGGAAATTATTAAAATTGTAATGGAGTAGAAGATGTAACTTAATATAAATGCTAAAATACTGAATATGTTTATATTCTTAATTATTTTAATTACAATATTGTGAGATGTGGGTGTAATGACCCTAATTGCGCAACATGTCCTGACAGTACAACTTGCTCAATCTGTAACACTGGATATTCTTACAATTCTTTTACTAATAAATGTGACAAAATTTGTACAGCTTCTGGTACATACTATGATTCCTCAACTTCAACTTGTTAAAATTGCTCAGACACTAACTGCGAATCGTGTACATCAGCAGCCACCTGTTCTTATTGTAAAACAAACTATGTCCTAGATTTAAACTTAAACACTTGTATTTTGTCAATAAATTGTGCAATCAATTAATTTTATAATTCTTCTACACTTTAATGTGAGAATTGCCCAAATGGATGTCAATTATGTTCAGCAAGTAATTAATGTACTTAATGTTAATCAAATTTAATATGGGACAGTTCTTCCAATTAATGTGAACCTTGCATTTCTCCTTAAGTTTATGACACAGTTACCTCAACTTGCATAACTTGCCAATCTCAATGTACTATGTGTAATTCTAATCAATGCACATCTTGCACTGACAATACCTATCAAATTGATACTAATAATATACACTAATGCATTAGAATTCCTTTGAATTGTGCAAGTAATTAATATTATGATTCAGTTAACTACATCTGTGTTAACTGCTCAACTAACTGCCTAACATGTGACTCAACTGCTTGCTAAGCATGTTTGGATAATACCTATTAAATAGATAGTAGTGATAATAAAAAATGTACCAGAATTCCATTGAATTGTGCAAGTAATTAATATTATGACCCTATTAACTACATTTGTGTTACCTGTTCAACTAATTGTCTAACATGTAATTCTTCAACTTGCTAAACATGTTTGGATAATACCTATTAAATAGATAGCATTGATAACAAAAATGCACTAGAATTCCACTGAATTGCAGTTCTAATCAATATTATGATTCAGTGAATTATACTTGCATAAACTGTTCTACTAACTGTTTGGTTTGTGATTCTACAAGTTGTTAGACATGCTTAGACAATACTTATTAAATTGATAGCAGTGATAATTAAAAATGCAGTAGGATTCCATTGAATTGCCTATCTAATGAATTTTATGATTCAATTAACTATACTTGCGTTTAATGTAATTAAAATTGTTCTTAATGTGATCTAAATCAATGTATTTCATGCCTGGATAGTACATATTACATTGATCCAAATAACAATAAAAGTTGTTTAAAAGCTCCTGTAAATTGTTAATCGAATGAATATTATGATAGTCTAAGTTTGTCATGTCAGCAATGTAGCTAAAATTGCTCAAGTTGCAACTAAAATTAATGCCTGTTGTGCATCAATACAACATATATTGTAGATAATTCAAATAATAGGAATTGTATTCTAAGAACTTGTACTTAAAATTGTTCTATTTGCAATGATTAAAACTGCTTAGCCTGTATAAATAATAATTATACTATAGATTAAAACTTCCCACTTGATTGCACTTTAATCTAATAATGCGCCGTTCTTAATTGCACAACATGTGCTTCAAATAGTAAATAACATTATTTTTTATAAATAAAGATATAATTTTTAGTAAAAATGACAATAAATTGAATATATTAATAATTAATTTTAATATAAAATAATTAGATATCCTTAAATGCAGTGTATGCTCAGAAGGATACTTTCTAGATGACAATTAAGAGTGTACTTTAAAGTGCAATGTTTAAAATTGCTAGTAATGCGAAGCTAATTCATCAACAACCTGCAAATAATGCAAAACATACTTCATTATCAATTAAGAGAAAACTTGCTCAGCTGTATGCTAGATGAAAAACTGTGGAAAATGTCAAGAAAATTAACCTTTTTAATGTAAATCTTGCTTGAAGGACTATTTACTACACAGCACTGACTATTTCTGCTACTAAGCAGAGTATTCTATAAATACTTTTACAATTTAATAGTCTAAAAAGGGCAGTGATGAAAATATTTATCTTTTCCAAGTAATTTTCACAAAAGATTTAATAGAAAGTCTAGAATTTTATGAGAGAAATAAAAAGATAATAATCGTTTATATTGTCGATAGAAATGACTACACTTATTTTTATAACTAAACCAACTCAAACGAGATACTTATTGAAATGCACATCGAAAATGAAATTAAAATTAAGAGGTTTAAATTTCATTTTAAAGTGATTAATTTTAGCTCGAAAATAAACTTGATTCTTAGAATAGGAATATAGATCTTTTGCCTTATGTAAAGGTTTCAGATTCAAATTAAAAAGCAGGTTAATAAGTTAGTTCGGTAGCAAATGGGGTAACTACATCAGTAGCTTCCTCATTCATCCCAATTGTTATCATTAGTAATTTTTATGTCTTAGTAAATACTATTGATATAACTGGTTTCTATTACTATCTGCTTTTTATAAATGTAAGATTACCAGAAAATGTGACGAGTTACTTTGCTATTTTTAAAATTTTTAGTTTCCTTTTATCCCTAATATGTTTTAGGATATGATTGATCCTAATTTTGTATTATACTCTCCAATTTGTTTCTAAAAGAATGGAAATCAAGGATACTTCTTAACTAACGCTGGATAAAGTATGACAATATGCAGCTGCATTGCTGCTTTATATTTATTGACTAGAATTGGAATGAAGATTCCAGTTAGATCAATTAACTAATATTTAGCTAGAGCAGTATAGCGAACATGGCATTATAGTGCAGTCTTTGATATGTTTTGCACAGTCTATATCTATGTAATATTTGCAATATTTCTCTAATTCTATGAATTTAACTTTGATGATAAGCTATCTTTTGTTAATTACTCTTTATTCTTTGCCTGTACTATTATCTTTGCAGGATTACCATTCTTCATTTTCTTAAAATTCTATAGATGCAAGAATGTAAAAACTAACACTTAGTTTTAATAAAAATACTCAACTCTCTTATCTGGCTTGAAATAGTATAATGAAGAAGAAATTATTGCTTAATAACAAGCAGAATCTAGTTTCCTTATGAGAAGAAAGAGAGAGAGCCAAGCACAAAAAGTTTATTCATAATAGATTCTAAAAGAGTCAGTAGTTTATAAATTTACAAATAAGGTGATTTGGAAATAGCTCCTCCTTCTACGAAGCTATCTAATTAAACATGTCCTAGCATATAATAGCTTAATCTATCGAGAAGATAAATTCATTAAATAAAATACTCAAAATATTATGCAGGAATATGTTATTTGAGAAAACTATTATTTGCTCTGATTGTTACTTATTTATTTAATTAATAATATCTTTAACTAACCTTAATTTCTTTATTGAATGTTTCTATGATAGCATATATTATTTACATTAATCCTTTTGAGAAGAAGTCTGAAAAATAAAACTAATATTAGGAGAAATATCTTTGATTATGATTTAATCATGTATTTGTCTTCTAATAAGCGATGAAAATGGTTAAAGTGAAGATGAAAGATATAACATTGGATGGATAATTATATCTGTTAGTGGATTTATTTTATTATGGAATACGGTTTAATTAATAACAGAACTTTTTAGTATAACTTTTTAAATCAGTTAAATCTCTTATCTTTAAAAACAGAAAGCCCACAATTAAAGTACAGTGCATTGATGGCATATTACAAAAATAATAACAAATTGATAATAATGATCATTAATAATTTGGTGATATCAATCCAAAGAATAAATCCTCTCCTGAATTATGTGCTACTAATGATGAATATAAATCTACAATTCCCAACAATCTATAAGATAAAAAGCTATAAAACTCATTCTAATAATTCAATTAGTATTTTGAAAATTAAGTTTTAATGTCTCCTGTTAGCATAGATGGAAATGATATGAAAATGTTAATTAATTCTTAGTCACCTGCTATTTCACCTCTAATAGATTAAAATGTATTAAGCCTTAATAAAAATAGCAAGTAAACTCTGATAAGTTAAAACCATTCTAATCAAGGAACTCCTCCCACTGTAAGAAGGTAAAGATTATCAGCATAGATTTCTTTGTTGGACAATAAATTGTTATCCCCTAACTTTAATTCGACATTCTAAGCAAGGAAAAGGATAAGAAGCTTATAAGGTAGCCAAACTGAGTAAAAAGATCTAATATAAAACTAATAGATTGATGACTATTAACTTAAATGAAAAATATCTCTTCTCATTCACTAAATTATCTAACAAATTTTAATTAATAATGAATTAAACAGCAAATGTAAATATATTTATTCACTCCTTTTAAGAAAAATTTCTAATAAAAATCCTATCAAAATAATTTGTTTAGTCATAAATTCGCAATAATTAATATAAAAATTAAATTTATATTGCCAGACAAAAGATTTAATTACTAGTCTATTTCTTATTTCCTATTTACTTAATATCATCAAGATTTTATATTGAATGCAATAGTTAATTGTGATTTTTCTTATTCTATAGTGTTTAAATGATCATTGTAATTTTAAAAAAGTGGAAAATATGTAAACTATTTTTAGTAAGTTTTATTTTTATCTAAATTATATATTAGATTTTATAGAATATTCTACTAATAAAAATATAATAAAATTTGAATTGATTGATTGATCTATGGATAAGTAAATGATAAAAATTAAATGTTTGTAGCTTGACCAATCAATTTTTAATTATCAGTTATTTTCATATCATTCTATTCGAGTTTATATTTAAAGCGTTACTAGATTTGGGTAAATTGAAGATTATTTAAAGAGTGATTAAAAGTAATGAGATTTTCCATTCAAGAAATATAGATAAAGAACATTTTATTACTTAATAGAACAAATTAAAAAAAAAATTCTGTGAAACACTAAGTACTATAACGACATCTGATCTAGGCTCGTTGAAATTAATTAAGAGTTATTTCTAGGAATTAAAGATTAAAGTTTGTTTTAAAATTATCAAAGTAATTTGATTGCGTCAATTTTCCAATCTCCAAGAAGAAAAAAAAAATTAAAGGATAAGTAGAATTGTTCGTTTCTTCTAAATTTTTCAAGATTTAATTGGAAAGATATAAATCAAATAATAAATAATATATACATATATTTATTTATATTACTAAAATCAAGTTTAGCGTTTGAGGCGATAGGGACACCTTATCAAATACTAAATAGTTCATTTTTATGATCAAAATAATTTTTCTTTTACTCAAATATTTATCAGGTATTAGATATTTCTGCAAATTTTCAAAACTACTTTATTTATTTCTCTTAAATTTTTTAAAAAACTAATTTCTTTTAGTGTGCATTAGTTGGAGAGTTCTCTATGAAACTTAAATTTCAACTCTTGCAGAGTGTGATACATAAGTAAGCGATAATTACTGGAGTGCAGGAGGATCTATAATTAATTCATGCAACAATTCTTGTTAGATATCTCCTGGAAATAAGGTAGCCTTAATTTATAACAAAGCTGAAAGCTATATTTAAGTATCTATTCCAATTCCATCTAATCTTCCAAACATCTATAACTAATTTGGAGTTGATGCTATTGTTTATGTTAAAACTTAAACTAGCCTAGATGTATAAATAAATAATTCTATGCCCGAAACATTTTCTCCCCTTGAATAAACTATTTATAGTGAAAATTATGCCTTTAAATGTGGCTCTCCGACTTACCATTTTTATAAATTATCTTCTAGTATTATATCTTCATCAATTACTTCTCAATTAACAGTTCTCATTATTAAATAAACTATTGGAGTTGATACAGGAGTAAAACATTTAAGAATATGGGCTTCCTGTGCTTAAAATTGTTCTACCTGTGCTTCCACAGATAATTGCACTTAATGTTTTAATGGATTAGAACTATTTATATTTCCAGAAACAGGTAAAGGTGCTTGTGAAACTAATTCTGATTGTAATATATCTAATTGCTTTTCTTGCGCAATTAGTTCTACTAGAAAAGTTTGCTTGAAATGTTATGCAGGCTATACTTTAGATTCAAATTATAATTGCATTGCAAATACTGGAGGCCCTTGCCCTGCAGGTATTTATTCATAATTATTTTTTTATTTCTGGATTTTAAGCGATTTAAAATGGAAACAAATAAAAAGCTTGAATGCTATATTCCTTACAATATAATAAAAACATGAATTTTATGTAAATTTATCAATGTTCACTGGGTTAGTTTTTTTTTAAATGAAGTGTAATATAAGATTATTTCTTTCGATTTTTAATCATCACTCAAAAATATATATTTTTTTAGATTTTAATTGTTAATTCCTTCTATAAATATAAAATAGGACAATATATAAATACTAGCGGTGCTTGTGAAAATTACACTACAAATTGTTACTACTAAAACTCATCAGGATCTTTTACAAGTTGCAGTAACGAAGAGGATGTTACGAAATATAAATGCAAAAAGCAATTAATATATTTTTATACTTAATTATTTCAATTATTAAGTTGCCAGATGTGGATGTTAAGATCCAAACTGCTCAACTTGCCTACTCTCGAGCAGCATTTGCAGTAATTGCATAACTGGTTATTAGAAAAATATTTTATCAGGTTTATGTGAAAAAATTTGCACAACTTCTGGAACATATTATGATACATCAACTTCATCATGTAAAAATTGTTCAGATCCAAATTGTGCAAGCTGCACTTCAGCATAATGTTTAGCCTGTATTGCCTCTTATATTTTAGATTTTACTACTTCAATATGCGTATATTCTTGTTAATCATCTTAATACTGGGATTCGTCAACTCTTTCTTGTCAGAATTGTCCAAATGGATGTTAATCCTGCTCAGTAAGTAACACATGTACTTAATGTTAGCCAAATTTAATATGGGATAGTTCATCAAACTAATGCAAACCTTGCACATCTCCTTAATTGTATGACACAATTACTTCAGCCTGCATAACATGTTAATCTAATTGTAATCTTTGTAATTCAAATCAATGCACATCTTGCACTGATAATACATATCAAATTGATAGTAATAATATACACTAATGCATTAGAATTCCTCTAAATTGTGCAAGTAATTAATACTACGATTCTATTAATTATCTATGTGTCGATTGTTTAACAAATTGCTTAACATGTAATTCTATGACATGTTTAACTTGCCTTGATTATAAATATGAGCTGGATACAACTGACTCTAAATAATGTGTGAGAATCCCTTTAAATTGTTCAACTGATTAATATTATGATTCTATAGGCTATATATGTGTAAACTGTTAAATGAATTGCTTAACTTGTAATTCTACAACATGCTTAACATGCTTAGATAATACATATTAACTCGATTCAAATAACTAATAGTAATGTGTTAGAATTCCTTTAAATTGTGCAAATAACCAATATTATGATTCTGTTAATTATACCTGCGTTAATTGTTCTACAAATTGCCTAACATGTAATTCAACAGATTGTTAATCTTGCTTAGACAATACTTATGAAATTGATCCAAATAATACTAAAGCTTGCATAGAAATCCCAATTAGTTGTTAATCTAATGAATATTATGATAGCTAAAGTAATTCTTGCATTTAATGTGGATAGAATTGTTCTACTTGCACAATTAATGGCTGTTTATCTTGCATAAACTAGACATATATAGTTGACACTTAAAATTAGAATAATTGCATTTAGAGAACCTGCACATAAAATTGCTCCATTTGTGATAATCAAACTTGTCTATAATGCATTAATCTAAATTATATTGTAGACTAGAATTCTCAACTTAATTGTATTTAGTTACCTTGCGCAGTTCCTAATTGCAAAATATGCTAAACAAACTGTAATTAAAAATTTTTTTTTCCTTTTAAAAATCCACTCCTTCCTTAATAATAAACCTAAATTATATTAATGAGAGAATAATAAAAAGTTATAAAAAAGGAGGGGATTAGTTAATTATTTATAAAAATTTAAAATTACCTATTAATTTTTCATTAGTTATTTTGCTATCTTAATTAAATACTAAATTATTTTAAAATAGAAATAAATGAATGCAGTTTTTTTTGTTAACCGGGCTATCAAATAAATAGTAATTATTAATGTTAAATATAATGTAATTCAAGTAACTGTACTGAATGTGTAGCAAACTCTGCTACTGATTGCAAGACTTGCATAAAACATTTCTAATTAAATCCAACAACTAACCAATGTGATGTAATATGCTAAATGCCTTTTTTACTAACAATGCTATCCAAGTAATCCTTTTTAATGCAAAACTTGTTAAAGCGGATATAGTTTGGATCTCTAAAGTAATTTCTGTTATACCTAAAGTTAGAGTAAAACTAAATTTACTATTTCATAAAAGCAAAAAAGGTAATCAAGAAAATTATTATTTATATGAAATAAAATTTGGTAAAGACCTAGTCTCAAAGTTATCCTCATATTAAAATTAAAATATATTTTCTTTAGAAATCAAGGGTAGAAAAGATTTTACCTATACAATCTCTTAGTAATCATCAAATGTAATAATTTTAGAAATGATAATAGAAAATGAAATAAAGAATTAATAGTGTACAATAACATTTAATAGCAAACAATTTTTATATGAGAATTAATTAGAGTCAGATTCATAAACTCTAGACGTCTTACCATATGTTAAAATATCAGAGGGAATAAAAAGCTTCATAATCTGTAAGTAATGTAGCAAATGGAGTAACAACTTCTATTACTTCATCCTTTGTCCCTATTGTGATTGTAAGTAATTTTTATGTCTTAGTCAATACCATTGATATTACTGGATTCTATTATTATCTTTTGTTTATTGATGTCAGATTGCCTGAGAACGTTACAAGCTTTTTTTGCAATTTTTCAGAATTTCTAATTTCCTTTTATCCCTAATATGTTTCAGAACCTCATTGATTCTTCTTACATTTAGTATTCTCCAAAACCCTTTAAGAAGAATGGAAATTAAGGATATTTTATTACAAATGGAGGTTAAAGTTTAACTATTTGTAGTTGCATAATCTCCTTATATTTGCTAGCTAGATTAGGAATATTAGTACCTATTAGGTTCATCAATTAGTATTTCAGAAGAGCTGTAGCTCAAACATGGCATTTTAGTGCTTTCTTTGACATGTTCTGCACTGTTTATATCTATGTTATATTTGCAGTGTTCCTGTAATTTTATGAGTTTAGTTATGAAGACAGATTAGCACCTCTCAATTACTTCTTATTTACTTGTTGTGCAGTTGTTTTTATTGGTCTACCTTTCTTTATATTTTTTAAGCTTTATTAGAATAAACAAATTAAATCCGATCCTGCTTTCTAATAAAAATATTCCGCACTCTTATCTGGTTTGCATCTTTATAATGAAGTGGAAGCTGATTAATCTTCGAATTAAGATGCAAGTTTTTTAAGTAAAAGAAGAAAGAGAGATAGCTTGAAGCAAGATTTAAAAATTGCTGAAGAAAGTAAGCCAGTAAGCTCTCCTTCTTTAACTGCTCGTTAAAATGCATTTTTAGAATCTCTTAATATTAATTAAATTACAAACTAAACTCACAGTTATATGTCATAAGAAATAAAATCACAAAGAGATAGGAATTAAATAAAATTTTCTAAATAATTTTGTAGGCATTTGCTATCTTAGAAAGCTCATCTTCACATTAATAGTTACTTACATGAATGAATACCCTTATGCTTAATTATCCTTCATTTCTCTATTGAATCTTTTTAAAATAGGATATGTTATTTATATAAAACCCTATACAAAAAATTATGAGAATATTAAATACATAGCTGGAGAATTCTCATTAATTGTAGTATAATCATGTGTATTATATTTAGTTAAGGATGAAGAAGGATAAAACGAAGATGATAGATATACAGTTGGTTGGGCTATTATTGCTGTCTGTGGATTTATAATCTCATGGAATACTCTCTAACTAATCTTAGAACTTTTTATCTCATTAATTAGATCACTAATATAGATTATTTGTAGAAAGAAATATTCTATTAAAGTTTAAGAAATTGATAAAGATTTAAATCAATAAGAAGATAATTAATAAATGCAAATCGGAGATTTAAATGAAACAAATACTGGAAGAATTAAGTCACCAAATTCTTAATGTTCAACAGCAGATCTCTTTAGAAAAAATTTACCTTAGCTTTAAATAGACAACTAACATTAACTTGTACCACAATAAGATAAATACTTATAACTTTCTACCAAATGTTCTCCTCTGAGTGTTCAAAGCAGTGAAATATAACCTATTTATAAAAATGAAGATGTAAGAAACCAAAACGAAAAAACTTTAAATTCAAATAGACTTTTTAATAGATGTTCTTACCTTCCACACCTTCCTAGTCAAGAAGAAAAAAGGAAGAGTTCTAACTAATCTAATTTTGTTATTTAATCTAACTAAGATTCAATCAATGAATCAAATAGTCCATAAATAAAACTACAAGCTCTTTCAATAAAATAAAAATTAGCATAAACTGAATAAAGTCCCTAGTTAAATTACTCTTCTTAGCTAAATGATATAATTTATTAAGATGACTTTTAATTAAAGTGATTTTCATCATATCAATCAATTCCAATAATAAAATATTGTCTCAAAATTTTATTATTCCTTAATAAAAATTATTTTTCTCAATTAATCAGAAGAAAAAAATTACTTATAAATTTATATAATACCTAAAATTAATTAATATCTTTATATAAGTTAACAAGTAAGTAAGTAAGTATTTCTTTGTTACATTAGCTTAAGTCCTGAATTAACTCCATAATAATTATTACCTCTTAAAAAATACCATTCATTATCAATACATTAATAATTTTTTAACAACATTACAAAAAGTAATACCTTTCCTCTAAGTTTATAATAGAAAGAGTCATCCATCATCCTATCAGATAAAATAATTATTAATTTTTCTGGAATATTAAATTCTCTATCTTATTTTATTATTTTTTATTAATTACTTTATATTTTTAATAAATTATAATTATCAACAGTTTTTTAAATTGTTTCCAATTGATATCTTTAATTATTTATTGTTCATAATTTATAAATTTAAATACTTGCGGATAATTAAGACATTCTATCTCTAGTTAATTTTTTAAAATATAAATTAGTTTATCAACTAAAAGATTCTTTTTTTAGTGAAACATTTTTATTATTTCTTAAAACATATATTTTTTTAAATCTTCTATTTCTAATTAATTTTTTAGGCATAAATTTATAATCATTTGCAAAATAAATTATTAGTAAGATCCTTTTTGATTAAAAATATCATTTATTTGAGTTAAAATAAAATACTGATAAAATATATTCTTCAGAAAATATTGTAGATTGTAGATTTTAATCTTTTTATTATTAGAATTTATCAAGATAAAATTACCCCAATACTTTTTAAGGATTACAAATTTATCATTTTTTTTTAACATCCTTTAAATTAGAGATAAATAAACATTGCCTTGAAGTGACCATCTCTTTTAAATTTTTACTAAATTTTGAGACACTTATTTTTATTAGAATATATCCCAGTCCTATTTCTAATTTCCTTCTATATAATTTTTATTTCAATAAATATCTTAAAAATTATTATTAATTAAAAATATGATGCTAAAACTCCCAAAAAAGACCTCCAATCTCATATGAATCTACTGTGAAAAAGATAAGCAGACCTATTTAATTAATAACTAATATGTTTGCTATGTAAGTCGAAGTTCCATTATCATCTGATCCTGATAGCTCAAGTTCCTTCAATTCTAATATTATGTGCTATTAATATGACGTCAGCTTTATTCCTGCTATCGAAGATAATAACAGAAATCTGAGATATAAAATATTTAATGCTTGCAAGAAGAATATTGAAAATATAATAGGAAAGTTTAGTTTTTCTGGAAAATCTCTTTTTACAATGAAAAAAGCTAAATGAGAAAAAGATAAATTAAATCAGCCACATAGACTCTATTAACATAAATAGTACACTGTACTCTATAAGAATCACATATTCAAATTAATTTGATATGAAGGAAGAATTTTTCAATAAGATGATACAACATAGGGATTACATTTAAAAACAGGTAATTAAGTCACTTAGGTTCTCAATGTCATTTTGAAAGGTATTATTCGTGATGAAAAATTTTAAGAGATAGGAAGGAATTCTAAATTTTTGATATTAAAAATAAGACTGACATTGTAATTCATAATGAAAATGGAAAAGTATCTAAAGTCCTTGAAGTTTATAAGGGACTTTCCTTTGGTGTGATTCCTACCTTTAATAAAATGTTCTTGATGATAGATTATGCAAGTAAAATTCTCAGAAAAGGCACTTCTCTCTAATTTATTCAGTAGAATAATAATATTGTTGGGGAATCAGTAATCACAGAATATAATAATTATCAAATTTACAAGATTGATAAAGTTGATAAAAATAAAAATCCATTATCTACCTTTTTGTACAAATAAACAAATGATTCTATCACTTATGTAGACTATTATAAATAGCGATATGATATCTAAATCAAAGACTTGAAATAACCATTATTAGTTCATAATAGAAAATTAAAGTAACCAAATAACCTTGGAGAAATATTTGAATAAGTTTATCTTGTTCCAGAAATTTGTAAAATGGCAGGAGTAACAAATAATTCTAATGATTATAAATCTGCTAAATAAGAAATATTGAAAGAAACTAAGTTATCTCCTTAAAAGAGATACGATATTTCAGTAGAATATTGCAAATTATTAAGTGAAAAAGCTTAATATAGTAGTATTAAAATAGATCATACTTAAAACACTATAAAAGCTATTTAATTAAATCCACCTAAAATTTATTTTAGTGAAGATCGTGTTTTAATACCTGAAAATGGAAACTTTGATTTCAAGTAAAAACCTTAGATTCTGTGAAATTTGATGATTGGTTTATTGTTTTTCAATTAAAAGATTAGCTAAAAGTTAATAAACTTATTGAAAACCTTAAAAAGCATCATAAATCTATGGAATTAAAATTGAAGAACCTTTTAAAATTACTACAAACAGCTTGAATGCGGATAAGTGGATTGAACTATTAGATTAAGAATTTGAACGCAAAAATATTTGCCTTAATTCATATTAACATTTGCAGAGGATAAAAATAATTTATATGGATAGTTAAAATTCTTCTTATCCTATGATGTAGGAATAGAATCTCAACATGTGAATCCTAGGACTAATGACAAAAACTAAATGAGTATTTACTCTAAGATTATTTTGTAAATTGCAACTAAAATAGGAAAAAGAATTTGGAGAGTAGAAATTCCTTCTGGCATCTCTCAATATACCATGATAATTGGTATAGAGACAAGTATGAAAAAAAGTAGAAAATAGATAGGTAATTGGTATTGTTGCTTCAATTAGCTAAGATTTTACTAAGTACTACTCTAATATTGATTTCAGGAATTAAAATGATACAACACTTTCTTATCTGACTGATATTATTGCCAAGTCTATAAAAAGCTTATTTTAAAAATATAGAATAATTACCTTAAGACATAATAGTTTATAGATAAGGATTAGGAGAAGGCTAAATACAAAAATGTTTAAATCAAGAAATTTCAGCTATTTAAAGAGGGTTTAGATAGTATCAAGAAAACTATAATCCTCATTTGGCTTTTTTCTAAGTTAATAAAAAGTGGGGCAAAAATTTTACTAACTAAATGCACCTAAGAGCAAAGACAGTATCTCCAACCCAAATACAGGTACAATAGTAGCTTCAAAGTAGTTCAAAATAACTTTGAATTTTTTATGGCAGCTTAGAATTGTAACTCAGGTGTGTGTACTCAACTAAATATACTTGTTTATTTAATGAAACTAATTTGAAAGAGGATTAATTTTGGTAGTTGACATATTTTCAAACATTTAACTATTATAATTGGCAAGGACCTGTTAGAGTCCCAGCTGCAATGAAATATGCTGAAAAACTAGCAAAGTATACATCAGAAGTTATATTTGAAGATACAATTGAGTATCTTAAAAATAGATTTTATTATTTATGAAAGATACATATTTGTATACAAATGTTAGTAGATATTTATTAATTATTTATTTATATATTTTTGATTGTAAATAGATTCAATTTTTTCATTAACATTTATTTAAATAATGCAAACTATTTCTTTTATATGTTTATCAAAAATTAAACACTTTTATTAAAACTATTTTATTTAAGATGTTAAAATTTTTTTTTTTCTCTAATTAATGAAGCTCTTTAATGAATTTAGTAAAAAAAAAAGGTGAGACAAAAATCTAAGTAGACTGAGTATCTACAGATAATTAATAATTTCTGATTATTTTTTTTTTGATAGATTTTGATAAAAATAATTAGTTTTATTAAAGAGTTATTAAATTAAAATTCATAGAATGATGAAATGTTTTGATTGTGTGATTAAGAATAATAAAGATAAGAGTTAGATTATAATTTAATATGACACAAATCTGATTAATTACTAGAAGAAATTTATTTTCTTATTATTTTTACCTAAATTATCAATCTATTTCAAAATTTCAAAATAAAATTTTACCTAATTTTAATATTCTAACACTTTGATTTTAATTAGAACAATGAAATAAAAATAATATGATCATTCTTTATAAACTTAATTTCTATTTAGTATTAAGTATTTGACATATTACAAGCAACGATTTCTACCTAAATTTCATACATTATGCTTTTAAATTAGTTTATTAATTGTGAATATTATTGAAAATTCATTCATTTAACCTTCCTTCCTTACTTTTATATTATCTTCTTAAATAGAGATAATTTTACTTCTATAACAATTTATGATGTAGATAATTTAAATAAAAAAACCTATTTTTTACCTAATTATGAAACATTATATAATTTAGATTAAAAAGAGGTTTGATAATAAATTTAAACATAAAAATAAAGTATTCAATAATTTGAAATTATTAAATGTTATTATAACTCCCTAAAAGACCTCCAATCTCTTCTTTAGCTAATGTGCAAAAGATAAGTAAACCTATTAATGTTTTGACAAATATGTTCACAATGTAAGTTTAAGCTCCTTAATCTTCAGAGATAGATTAACAATCTGATTAGTCTTACTCTAATCAAATAGTTTGTTATTAATATGACGTTCAATTTGAGCCCTCCATTTAAGAAGATAACAGAAATCTTAGATACAAAATCTTCAAAGCAGCTTACAAAGAAATAGAAAATATAATTGGAAAATTCCATTTCACTGGAAAATCTCTCTTTGCTATGAAAATACTGAGTGAAAATACTATCGATAGAATTAGAGATGACATTCCAATTAATTTTGAAGGAATTTCTTATTCTATTAACATTAAGCTAATTAAAGAATTTGAAATCAATGAAGATCTGGCTTAGAATAAAGATAAAACATCAACAAATTACAAAAAAAAGGTAATTAAGTAACTTAGGTTCTAAATGTTATCTTGAAAGATATTATTCGTGATTTAGGTTATTTAGAAATTGGTAAGAACTCTAAATTCTTTAATAGAAATAATGTGATTGATGTGCAAGTAAATGAGGCAAATAACAATACAAGCATTCTAGAAGTCTACAAAGGATTCACATTTAATGTAACTCCTTCTTTAAATAAATTATTCTTAATGGTAGATTTTTCTACCAGAATCCTTAGAAAGGATAACGCCTTATAATTTATTGCTTAAAATAATGGCTAAATTTCTGGTGAATCTGTAATAACTCATTACAATAATTCTCAAATTTACAAGATCGAAAGACTTGATAAAACTAAGAATCCTAAATCTACCTTTTTTACAAGCGTTTAAACAAATAAATTACTTATGCTGAATATTACTAGCTATAATATGGTATTTAGGTAAAAAATATGTATTAGCCTTTATTGATTCATATTAGAAAATTTTATAAACCCAATTCCAATGTCTAGCAAACTGAAGAAATTTACCTAATTCCAGAGCTTTGCAATATGACAGGAATGACTGATTAGTAGCGCAATAATAACTAAGCTATGTAACAAATAGCTAAACATACTAAATTGAGTCCTCTTTAAAGATACACTAAATCAGTTCAAAATTGTATGTTACTTGCTGAAAAGGCAAAATTTAGTGGTATTAAAATAGACCCATCATAAAATGTCATCAATGCAGTCTAATTAAATCCTCCAAGAGTATTTTTTGGCCAAAAAAAAATTTTAGTGCCAGATAGAGGTAACTTTGATATGAGAGCACCAACTTTTGATCAAGTAAAATTCTAATAATGGGATCTTATTTATAATGAGAGAGACAATTAACTAGCTAGCTAATTTGTAGAAAATTTAAAAAAGAGCTTGTTAAGCATATGGAATACAATTATAAGATCCTATTTACATCTCCGCTAATAGCTATAATGTCAATGACTGGATTAAGAAACTTGATTAAGATTTTACTGAATACGGGACTCCTCATTTTGTCTTAACATTTGGTAATATTTAAGGCGGATTCTATTCAAGTATGAAAAAATTCCTATCAAAAGATGTTGGAATTGAATCTTAACATGTGAATCCAAGATCTCTCAATAAAAATACAATGAGTGTTTGTTCTAAGATTGCATTATAAATAGCCTCCAAACTTGGAAATAGAATTTGGAAAGTTGAAACTCCAACTGGTATTAATTCCCACACTATGCTTATTGGCATAGAAACAAGTATGAAAAAAAAGTGTAAAATAAGTCAGTAATTGGTGTTGTAGCATCTGTTGATTAAGATTTCACAAAATATTATTCTGATGTTGAATTCAGAAATAATTAAGATTCCAATTTTCTTAATCTAACCAAAATCATCAAGAACTCCATTTAAGCTTATTCTATAAATACTAAGAATCTCCTTAAGAAATAATCATTTATAGGTAGGGTTTAGGAGAAGGGTAAATCCAGTAGAGCTTATTTTTTGAAATCTAATCTATCTAAAATGGGTTCTAAAGCTTTAAGTAAGGTTATAATCCCCTTTTGCGTTCTTCTAAGTTAATAAAAAGGTGGGGCAAAAATTTTACTAATAAAATACATCTAATTGTGGAAATAATATTTCTAACCCAAATACTGGCACTATTGTAGCTTCAGAAGTAGTTCAAAATAATTTTGAATTTTTTATGGCTGCTTAAAATTGTAACTAAGGTGTATGTACTCCGACAAAATATACCTGTTTATTTAATAACACTAATTTAAAAGAGGATGCTCTTTGGTAGTTGACATATTATTAAACATTTAACTACTATAATTGGTAAGGACCTGTTAGAGTTCCAGCAGCAATGAAATATGCTGAAAAACTAGCAAAGTTCACTTCAGACACTTTATAAGAATCAGCAAGTGAAGATCTTACAAATAGTCTCTATTATTTATGAAAAAGAAAAATTTTAATCACTAGCAGAAAAATTAATTATAAATTATAAAATTAAGGAATTATTTTACAGTATTTTATCATCTATATTCAAGAAGTAATTACGCAAATTATAAAATTTTAAGAATAAAAAGATAATTTTTAAAAAGTTATTCAAAAATAATAAATATCTTCAGAATTAATTATATTATAAATAAATACCAATAAAAATGGGGAAAAAATGATAGCTAAGAAAATCAAAAAATACCAATTATTCTTTAAAAATTGAATTAAATTTCAACCTAAACGAATAATAAAATATCCATGTAAAATACATTAATACTGAATGTAATGTTATTAGGCTTATAAATCTATAATATTAATTTAAGATAAATATAGATAATCTTATTGAATTAATGCAATCAATTAATATGTGTGCAGGTATATATAAATATAAATTTAATTAAATGATATAAATGTTTTTAATTAGCTAATTAATTAATTAATAAATAAAATAATTTATTATTCAATTTATTTACTATCATTGGATGATATGTTTGAAAAGACCAAAGATAGCATTTGATTCTATTTATTATTAGAAGATATGAGAAACTATTTTGAATGCAGGAGTGAGAAGTCTTTATTGAAGTTTTTGAATATTTATTATTAGAAATCTTTGACATTGTAGGAAATGTTATTGATAGAGTTCTTTTCAAACATTCTAATAAATGTATATGAAATCAAATCTAAGAATTCTTCATATTGAGAAAGCTTTTGGTTATTCTTCAAAATGAAGAATTTAATTTCTCCTTTTAATTAAGTTTCAGAGAAAGGAATTAAGGTATTAGTATTTCTATCTAAAATCTTCAAATTTTGAAGAGCTTAGCTAATTGCTGAGGATATGATTAAAGCAATTCTTTATCTTCTTTCAAATAAACATAGAATTTTTAGTGTTCCTTAAGTTTATTTTCTAAATAAGAGAATTGTTTTTGCTGTATTATACCTTGTGCTTTAGGATTATTGGTAACTAAATCTTTAATTTAAGTTTTAATTGATTTAATTGCATACTTGAGTTGAGATAATGCATGGTAACGTATAGTATCAATTACTATATTTTAAATGTTATTAGTGATTGAGTTGATTGAATTTTCTATAGGTTCTTAAATCAAATTAGTAACAACATCTATGAAAGAGTTAGAACTGAATTAAAGTTGGTAATTATCTTTAATAAAGTTTTCAAGATTTTCTGTGATTTATTTTTTGTGGTTTCTTACTTATGTGTTTCATTAAACTGCTAACAATTTCTTTTTTAAAATTGAGGGAAGTTCAAGTAAACAAATTATTTTTTGAAGTTTTATAAAAACTGTCTAATTAATGGTTTTAAACAAAAGGAATGACGTTAATCTGCTCTAGAATTTTCTTACAATTATCTTAGAATTTGCCAGAGAGTTCACGAAGATTTTAGAATTTCTAATCTTAAGCCATTTATTGAGTGATAAAGGAAATTTCTGGTGAGTATTTGACGATTTCTTTAGTTAAAGCATTTTTAAGACTGATTTGTACCATTAATTCAATTTATACTCTATTGGCTGATTATTCACTAATTTAAGTTAACATGTGAATATAATCTTCGATTTAGAATCTTCTGATATTATCAATTAGTAAGAGAGATCTTTTTGTTAAATACTCTTTCAAGTTGAGACCTTCAACTGAAACTATTTTTCTTATAGCTTTAGCTATACCTTCTACTTATTTATCTTATTCTTCAATGATAAGTGGATACTTATATTGGAAATCCCTTAAGGAGTGTCTAAATCCATTCCAGAAGGAGTAGTACTTTCAGCAGAAGTGCGAGTTGAAGGAGTGCTAGAACAAGATTGACTATCTTTTTAGATTTACTAAGATTACAAGAGATACAAAAGAATTAGCAAGTTGGAAAATACCACAAGCGAGAGGAATTAATGATTTCCATTAAAGAGGTTTTCTTTCAAATAACTCTACAATGAAAGGTAATTCTTCATTCTAATGTTCTTTTAGCATTTACTCAGTAATCTTATCATCTTGATAGAATTCATTGATTTAAATAAATTATAAATTTTCTTTCTTAGAGGTGTTTCGTTGAAGCTCTTTGATTTCGCTCTTAAGGTCTTTAATTTATTCAAATAGTTTACCTCTGATTACTTCTTCATCTTTTATTCTCTTGAAACATCCACTTTCAGTAATGTATTATTCCAGTTGCTTTCTATCGTATTTCAAATCCTAAGAGAATATCTTTGATTCTTATAACTAATTCTAAAAGTGTTTGCTCAAAACAATACTTTATTCTAACAATTCTTAATTATATTCTTGCTGAACAAGAGATTAGGATTAGAGTTGTATAACTTACAATGCTTGATGTAAATCATTCTTTTGAAGGAGGATGTCTTCACACTTTTCAAGCATTTGAAGTGATTTTGCATGCTTTTGAGAGAAAGAAGAGCAATAGCTTTAATATAATGAGCAGGAAGGTTGTTTTCATTCTTAGAAATAACTTCATCACTGATTTAAAGTGCATCATTAAATTTACTATCCATTAACATTTTCATGCCATGATTGATTAAGTAAGAAGGATTCACAATATTTTTCTCGGCAACTCTCTTCTCGAACTCCTCTTTAAAGATGGCATATTCTTTTCTTACTTTTTCAGGTTCCCTTCTCATGAATTAGATTTTACAATAAAAAGTAGCCCAAATCTCCTCCTCTTGTTTTCTCATATATTATTTATCTTTAATAGCCTCACAGGTATTCAAAGTCTTGCAATAATCCCAAAAATTTCATCCATCTTAGAAATATCTTTCATATTCTACAATTATCGTTCACAGATTTAACCATCAACTTTATCTCTTTCTTCAACTAAATTTCCTTAAATCTTATTCTTAATAATAAAGGTATCTTTAGACCCATCTATGATCATTTAAGCACTACCTTCCTATCCACATCTACCTGCTCTTCCAAAAGCTTAATCTTCTACTCTCTTATTCTTAGGAGTAAAAGTAACAATAACATGCAAACCACCTAAATTTAATTTTAAAATTGAAATTCATAAATAATTATTAATTTATAAAAATAAAATTTTTACCATTATTAACAATAGTTTATGATAGTTTAATATCAGTTCCTCTTCCAGCTAAATTAGTGCTAATGATAACACAAAATTCATTGAGAGATTCTTTCTCAATACTTTCATCACCACTGTAATATTCTATAATCTTTACATTAGGGAATTTCTTAGATATCAATTTTGAAAGGAATTTGCCAAACTTTTCTGATTCAGAAATGACCAAGCAAGGTCTATTTTCCTTAATCTTCTAGTTAATTTCATTAATCATAGTTTTTAGAAATCTATTGATGTTTTCTCAATAATAGGAGTAAGAATTTGAAGTTTTCTAGGTTTGAATGGAGGTACTTTGAGAGCATCAATAGTATAGAATTATTCTAAGACGTTAATTGATTGTGAAGTACCAAGTGTACCTGTTAATCCGATAAGATTGGTTTTGTAGAGCAAGAACATATAAATGTTAGAAACGAAGTTAACTGTCATGTTCATAGGAGTAACAGTGACATTTTCTTTTATTTGAATGAATTAATGCAAACCACCTCTCCATTAAGTGTTTTATTAAGCAATACCAGTGTTGTCATAATCAATAGGAATAATTTTATCATTTTCAACTTTATATTCTTTGTTTCTTTGAAGTTAGAGAGCATGGAATCCATTTGTGATCCATTCCTTTAATTAAGACATAGCAAATGCTTTCATATGCAAGGGAATTTGCTTGTCAATTTCTGTGGCTACTTCTCCATCCATAAGAATCTAGTTGATGTATTCAGTGATAAAATCTTCAGCTCTACAGCAATATTTCTTTTCTTTATTTTCAACAAAATAATAATATCCTTCTAAGAAGTGGTCTCTCATTTAGGTGATCTTATACCAAATTAACCAGAGAATAGTATTTAACTTGGATAATCCAGGAATACTCTTAGCCAAAGAAGTAGAATGATTGTGTTAATCAATAAACATGCAATCAACTTCGTCAACAATAGCATAATCAAATAATCTGCCACATCTTGTTCCCCTCTATTCATAATAATCTCCAAGTAAATCAGCCGCATAACTGCCAACATCTCCGTAAACAATATCTCTCTTATAAATTTCATTAGGTTCACTAGTACGTAATTCTTCTTAGCCAATAGACCCACATGTTAAACCTAGTTCCTGATAATATTCTTCAAATTCTTCGCAATCTCTCTTGGCTAATTCTTTATTAGATGTATAAACATCAACTTTTTCTTTCATCTGGCTTCTAGTAGCAGCCATCAAAGCAACAGTAATAGATTTACCTTCACCAGTATTAATTTGTAAAATTCTACCTTTTTGCTTCTACTTGAACAAAACAAAATACATGAAATTATTTGTACTGAACGAGGCTAAATCTTTCTAGTCTTCTCTAATGCTTTGCTTGACTTGATAAGATAATAAATTTCAGGATATCTCTTTTTCAAATCATCTAAAAATTATCCAGACATTCCAACATTGTATTTACCATAAAGTTTCATGTAGAGTTCTCTTTCATAATCAGTCAATCCTCCAATTTGTTTTAATAACTCACTGACTTCTTCACTAAAGAACTTTGGGTATTCTTGTTAAATTGTTGGCTTTCTTTCTAACTTTTGTTATTATTATTGTGACTATTATTGTTATTGCTACTGTTTTTGTTATTAACCTAAGGTAGGCTTCTTTTCTAATTTAGGATAATACAAATCAACTTGTTTAGGAGAATTCTTATTATTGATAATTTATTCTGGAACTATTTTCTTTAATTAAATTGGAGTGTTAGGTTATTTATCGTTAGGGTTATCTGAATGCATTTTTTAAAATTAATTAGTGGGAGTTAAATCTCTTATCCTATCTTGTTTGTTAATTTATTAATTTGGTAGAATTTAGATTTTGTGATTAAATTGTTAGATCTCCTGATTTTATTTGTTTGGTTAATATTAAACTTTTTAGATGTTAATAATTTGATATTTTTTGTCATGTTATTATTGTTATTGCTATTAAATGTTTTAATTGATCATTTTTATGGATCTAAGATATTGATTTACTTAATATTTTCTTATAATTTATTATTTTGGGAATAAGGTTTCTCAAATTCTCTCTCTTTTGTCTGTTAAATTTATTAGTTGGCATTTATCTTTTAATTTTCTTTGTCTTATTATAAATTTCTTAATCCATCCAAATCTATGTATGTAGGTATATCTGCTTCTGTTTTGATTCTAGTGGGGTAGAGCTATTTTTGTTCCTTCCTTGCAGCATAAGGAGCAACTCTTGGTTATTGATATTCATTCAAATATACTGTATCAAATTTCATCATTCCTTTGTACTTTTCATATGGAGTATCTCTATTTTGACCTTATTTTTCAATTTCAAAAATACATTGTGAAATTTAGTCCATTAAATTCTAAATCTTTCCATTCTCTAATTTATCGCCCATCCAAAAGATTGTAAGAATATGTTATAATGCATAGTCTTTGGATTGAATCTTTTGGAGTTTATATTAATTAGCTAAGCAATTTGTTGATGAATGTATTTTTATTTGTCTCTGTTTTTTAAGACAAAGGAAAGCAATTTCGTTATTAGAAGAGATAATGTCTCTAATTTTATTCAGAGCAACTAAGACATGTGTTCTCTACTGCTTTACCATAAAATAAATTTCAAATAATAAGTCTAGCATATAGCTACTAAGACCTTTTTCAGTGTATTTAGCAACAATCTAATCCTTAAAAGAGCATATATTTTGAATAACTTCCTTGATTAAATTGACATTGGATATATTGTATTTATCAAGCATCATTGCAATTAAGCAGCTGTCAGTTTTACCAATACCTTATAATCCTGCCTTGCTGATTATCCTTTCTATATCCAAGAAGGGCTCAGCTACGTAGTTCCTTTCGAGATTCATTTAAGATATCTACTTTATTTGATGAGATCACTTTAATTAATTAATGAAAATTTTCTTATATGTTTAAATATCTTCTTTTTATTTAAACTCGTTTCTAAACCAACCTTAACCAAATATTTTTAAATAGAATCATATTTTTCTTTATCTTTTGATATCAGATTCAAATTTTGAAAAGACTAATTAATTTGTTTCTACTTATGAAAACTAACCACAAAAAAAAACAAATATTACATTATTTTTCATTGATATTTACTTTGGTAAAGTAATGAGTTATATTATCAATATCTAGGGTGCGTGCCTATTCTATTTATTTCTATATTTTTTTTCAACCTCTTTAAAATAACTTAACTTATCTTCTTAATCAAAATTTAAAAATTAATTGAATTCAAAAACCTTTTTAAAGTGCATTTAATTTATAATTATTTTAACGTTTAATATTTTCATAGCTCATGTGTAACAACTTAAATAGCTAAATCCATTCAGAATTAATTCAAAAATTTTTAAATTTTGTTATCAAAAATTAAATAATTACCAAATTGTATTAAACGATTTTTTTTTTGGTTGAGAAATAAGTCTGTCCTTTTAACTACCAAAAAATTATTAATTTAATAATGATAGCAATCTCAAGAAATAATCAAAACTAATTTAAATAGATAGAACTTTACTTGGATAATATTAATGATATTTAGAAATTAATTCTTTCTAAAAATACTATCTTACATAATAAATTCTAAATAAAAATTTAGTCGAAAAAGAAATAAAATTATTTAAAAGTATTCTTTAGAATCTTATTACTCAATACATATGAATTTTCAGATTATTTCCTATTAAAAATTGAATATTTATTTAAATTTTTGGATTTATGTAGAAAACATTATAACAAATTTAATGGATTTAAAATCAATTATTTATCAAATTTAATATTTTAGGAGAATGTATCTTTATCTTAGAAATAAAAAACTATACTTAGAAAACAAAAAAACAATATCTTAATAATAATGAAAAATTATTTCTTAACTTATTCATAGTTTAAATAAAAGTTAATTTTAAAAGATAATCCTCTTCTTTCAAGAATTTATCCCTTATTATTTATACAATAAATATATTATGGAAATTCAAAGCATTGAAATTGCTATTTATGTTTAAAAAGTGATTTTATTCGTTTAAAAGGATATTTTACTATATTAGAATAGATACTAATGAGTGGGAAATCCTTTAAAATCCTAATCAAAAAAAGAAATTAAAATTATACTACTCTAAGTATTTTAAATGCTAATTATTTATATTAATTAACAAACAGGTAAGATTAATATTAAAAATGTATTTTATCACTAAAATTATAAATTATAAAAATTTAAAAACTTCAATGTACAAGGAATAAGTATTATATCACAAAATATTAAGTATTATTAAAGTTAGAGATAATAAGAACCAATAAAAGAATGAGAGAGTAATTAATCGATTTATAAACAGATTGCGTTAAGATAATATAGAGTAATTAAAAAGGATAAAAAGAGTAGAAGATCGACTAATAGGTTTTGCAAGGAAAATAATTACAATATCTTCTTACAATTTAAATTTGAATGAGGAATAGATAAAAGATTTATAAGGCAACTTGATTTCTATGGAATAATTTTTTACTTGAGTGAATAAATAAAATTAATTTGAAAAAATACTATTAATAATTCAGGACTCGCTATGTACTTTTTATGAATATCTTAGGTATTTCTAAATCTAGATAGATCAATAAATGACTCGTTTGATTAATTTTTTCTCAAAAATAATGAAATAAATAAAAGGGAATATGATTCTTAAATTAATTGGTAATAAACTAGTATTGCAATCAATTATTTAATTAGGTTAAATATTAAATTTTGTTGTTGTCTGATTGATTTCCAAGTTAGTTGATCCATACTATTTAGCTAAAATACTATTTTATAAAATATCGAAAGAATAAAAAAGGCAAGAAAAAATATAATAAATAAATAATCTAAAAGCAAGCAAATTCTTTCTGGCACTTTAAATCTCTAGTAGGGACTTAAATTTTTAGTAAAAATTACTTTCATCAAATAATAGTGAAAGAAATAATAAATTAAATCATCAAAAAGTAAAAAACAAAAATAATACTTACCAATTCTTTAATTTTACGCGAAAAAAATAAAAAAATACAAATATCGATTACTCCTACCTCTGTTTATTAAAAATAATTAAAAGAAATGGACAAGTTAAAAATTGAGTATACAAACTTTAGAGCTAGAATATTCTGTCAAGATATAGATAGCTCTTAGATAAAGCAGTTCAGTGAAAAAGTAAAGCACCAGTTAAGTTCTATGGAGGGTGAAAGAAATCCTTTTGAGTTGATTTGTGTATTGGAAAGCATGCACAACCACAACTTATCAATAAATACCGGAGCTGCTCCAACAATTGACACTCTTCATTTGTTTGACTTAAATCTTACTTTAAACCAACTGTAACAATTAAAGAGATGCATTTAGAAATTGGAGTACCCACAATAGATTTTAGATTCACTCAATTTCTTGTTATCTTTCCTTTTCTCTCATAATAATAAGCTCTTCTTGATGAACTGTAAAATAATCAACGACATCCTCTTCCACTATAAAAAAGACTCTCAAACTGAAGAACGAAGAATATTAGTAAAGATCTTTAGAGCAAATTATTTAAGTTTTAGACTATGGTAAAAAAGTAATTCTACTCTTTTAATAGAAAACATATAGCACAATAACATAGACTTCTCTATTAGATAACTAGCTTAAAGCGATGGAATTAATCCAGAAATCAAGTAAAAATGCTCTGAAGTAATCAAAGAATACTTCGAAGACGAAGATGACTATCATTCTGATTCTGATGAACAAATTCTTTTAGAATGAAGACGAACTTACTAAACAATAATAAATTATTTTCTTAGAATCCCAAAATAATGATGAATTCTCTCACCTATCCTACTCTATAATAATTAATTATAAATAATTCGTGATCTCATATATTATTTTAAGGAATTCTATATTTCTTTAAGACAATTTTTTCTATATCTAATATACAAATACAAATTTGGTTGATTGATTGATTAATTGATTGATTGACTGATAAATTGATTAGACTTTCAATAGAATTGATTTGTAAATAATTCATTACTGACCAGATAACTCATAGAGATTTTAATATAATTATCAGATATACTAGCTACATGCCTACCAACATAACTACCTAACTAACTATCTAATTATTTAACTAAATTTATTAATTTAAATTACTTTATAATAATAAATCTATATAATAAAAATATAAATTATCATAATCAATCATTCATTTTCTTGCTAATTTTCAGCATTAAATATTATAAATATTTGTTCATCCTATTTATTCCTGCTCATTATTATATGTATCTCAATTTAATGTATCATTAATCCCTCATAATATATTCTAAACTTTAATAAATTTTTTTTTCATATTATTTACTTTAATTAGAACCAACATACTAACCTCCTCTTTGGTTATTTTTTTATTATAATAATAAATCTCCTTTTGATTAATTTTATTTTTCTCCTGATATAAAAAGAAATTTAAAACTTTTACTTTAGTTTTTATAATAAATCTAGTGTTATTTTTGTTATTACAATAGCAGATCATAATTTTAATAAAATAATTTATAAAAATGAATGAATTAATTGCTTTTTAAATCAATTTGAATTTTAAGAAGGTTTTTCATATATGGACAAAACACACTAATTTTAATAATACATATTTTTGTTTTGATTACACTTTTTATTTATTCTTATTAATAATATTTTGGATAGATGGATGGATGAAAATCATCCAACAAAAATAAAAAAAAAATGATTAATTAATTAATTTCTGAACAATTAGCAAGAGATAAATAAATATATTTAAGATTTCATTATATTCTAGTTCAAATCCTTCAAACTTTCTTTCTCTCCTTTTTTTTTTTATTTACATTCATTCAAAGATTAAAAGGAAAACCAGAATTATATTATTATTTTTATATAGAATTTCTAGGAAAGAAATGTTTCTTATACATCATTTTTAATTAGTGATGGGGGATTTCTATCACAACTCTGGATTGATAAATAAATAAATGAAGTTTTGCAGAATATTTTCGCAGATAGGGATATGATTTAAATTATTTGACTCTGAGAATATTTCCAAATTAGCATACTTATTTGTTTTCACTGATAAAATCATGTAAAAAAAATAAATTATTTTCTCGGAGCAAATAGCTACCTCCCAATTAGAAATCGTTACCACCCATCATAAACTCCCCAACCTATCAAGTGAAGGAATACATTAGAAATGTGGTAAAAACTAAGCAAAATCGTTAATATTCAGTGCAAACTTTCTATCCAAACAGAATTTATCTGATTTTATGATAAAACCATTTGTAAGTTTTGGGGTGTTTTTGGATTTAATTTAATTTTTAAATATTTGCTAAGCAATCTGTCAGCCTATATTGTGCGCTATTCTAAAAACATAACTATGTTGACAGGAAGATATAATTAGAACTTTTTTTAACTTCCTTAGATCTAATATTTAAGTAATAATAAATTAATAAATGGTTCTAATAGATAAATAAATTAATTTACTAATAAAGAATATCTGCAAATATTGGCCCAAATGGTATGGAATTATATTTAAAAAATAATTCTTGTCTTGATTAAATATTAGGAGATAGTGACCAATTAGAAACTGTAGGCTTAGCAAATGCTTAGCAGGTGCTAGAGCCACTTAAAACAACACATAGCTAATCGATAGGGGTTGTAGAAATATTTTTATAGAAAAGGTTTAAGTTTAAATATATTTGATCTTAGTCTCTTTCTTATTTAATTATACAACCAATTTATAATCCTTCTTTTGTTTCTAAGTAGTTCATTTTATTTAAAAAGGCAGCTTATTTGTATTTTAATAAACTTTCCTTTGACATTTAATATTAAGAGAATAATGTTCTATCAATTTCAAGACTTACAAACTAGGACATTGGCTTCCATTATTTTTGCATCTACTCATAGTACTCATATATATTTAAATGAGGATATATGGCTTATTTCATTTATCCGTCTACCGATCCATTTGATATCAAATCATCTGAATCATCTTATGATAATCCTTTCTTATTTTAAACCACTATGATTTTTAAAATAGAATAAGGTAATTTTAAATTTCAAAGTGACGTTATTTCATTATAATTCTAAATTAACTCCTTTTATTTAAATCTATAAGTATTATTTTCCATGTTATAAAAACTAAAATGAAATTATCAGCATATTATTATAAAAATTAAATCTTTTGAAGGTCTGCAGATTAAAATAATAATTATTTTTAAATAGAATAACAATTTATTTACTTTGTATAGGGAGAATAATAACACTGATTCTTCATTTTGAGTGTTTTTTCTTTGCTTCTATTCTGTTGGGAAAATTTGATGAGGAGAGTTAAACGAGCTTGGTCTTTTTATTTCTTATGTCTTTAATCTTTGATTATAATTAACTTAATTCTAATCAATGTAAAAATCTTATTGAGAACTTTATTAAATTTTAAAAAAAATTATTTAATTTTATAATAATTTATTATTATGATTTACTTGAAAACAGTTGGTAGGGTATTTTATCTTTTATGGCCAAACCTATCAGGATATGATCTATTAGGAGAAGAAGTAAAACTTTAATAATTATTACTACTGTTATTAGGGTTTATTTCTATGCTGTTGTTTAAATATCTAGTATTAGGAGACTTTCTATCTGATGATATGTTTCTCTTTTTATAATAAAAATTAATTAATTATTCATTTTAATCCTTAAAAATCATTAAATATTTTACTTTTTTGCATTGTAAGGTTCAAAAATTTTTTATCTTTTAGATGCAGAAATAGTTAGATCTTTTTCTTAATTTTTTAGATATAGATAATTATAAAGGTGTTTAAGGAGGTTTTCAGCAGATTTAAATGATTTAGAAAAAATAGTATGGTTTTATTGCATGACTGGTGTAGTTGGATAAGGTAGAGGAGGTAAATTATTATTAATATTATTTAAATTACTAATTTAATTATGATGATGATGATTATTATTATTATTATTATTGTTGTTGTTATTATTATTTTAATTTGTTAATGTTTCTACCTTATTACTAAGTTGATTGAATGCTTATTCAACTGACATTATTTTTTCAAAGTCTTCTGTTTTCTGTTTGTAATTGTGATACAAGCTACTTCTTATCTCCTTCAGAGCTTGACTACTTTTTCTAGACCTCTAAATCTTATATTAAAATTTTCTCTGGAGAGTTTTCAATATTATTTATTGATAATTATTCTCTTGAATCCAAAAATTTTTCTTTTTGAAGTTTCATTGTAATCTTAGAAATCAGATGTGGAAGGGATTTACTAAATTTAATTTTAATTATTTTTCTAAATAGCAAATTATTTGATAGTCTTTTATAATTCTTAAATTGTTTGATTTAAAAAGTCTATTTATTTTAATTGAATCGTACACTATTCATTCAATTAAGTGTAATTCTTTTAAAGAACTTTGAATTTATTATCGTCAGCTTCATTTGATGGATTTTATTTTTATATTCCCTCCTCTAAAAGTGTTAATGCTGAATTTCTTCTAGATGTAACATCTCTCTAAAGTTATTAAGGTCCTCTAGATTCTAAAGCTTGAATTTTTTAACTATACAAATCATTTTATTTTTATAAATTTAATAATCTTTCTTCTAAAAATTTCATCTCGTTTAAGTGGTTATTTGATGAATTTGCTCTATTCTCCTACTCATTCTTCTTATCTGCTAATTAAGTCTATACACTAAGTATCTACTTTTCAAACATAGTATTAATAGATTGCACATTTGTTATTTCAGATTTATACTTCTAAATTGCTTCTTACAATTACTTTTCTTTTTCCAAATATTTCTTATTACTTTCTTCTAAACTAGTATTCAGTTTACACACTTCTGATTATAATTAATCTATTAATTTTTAATAATTTGCTTATTCTGATATCCATCCTTGGCTTTTATCATCTGTTTAAGATTTTGTTAATTTTAAGCATTTGTTGTCTTCTTCGATTAATGTTATCTACCTTTACAAATTCTAATTCTGACTATTCAACTATTCTATTTATTTTTCGTTTAAAACATTCTTTGATTTAATGTCATCTAACTCCTTTTTAAGTAATGCTATGCTCTTCTCTTCTAATTGTTTTTTTTCTTCTATGTAGTTGTGTTGGTTTCATTAGATATTCTCTCTAAAATAGCTATTTATTGATTTAACATTTAAATAGTTTCTTATTAACCTTTAGTCTATACAATAAGCGCTTCTTTTTCTTGAACAGCTAATTAGATCTCTTTTTGTAATTAATTTATCTCAGCTTACTATTTACTTGTTTTAGATACAATTTATTCATTCAATTACTTTATTTGCCTGTTCTAATTTGCTATTTCTAACTCGAGTCTATCATTTTCTTTGAGAAATATCTAATCTCTTTCGATTATTGGCTTATCTTAACTCTATATCCTTGATATAATCTCTTCTTAAGATTATTAAAATTTCTTTTCCAATTCTATTATTTATTTCTCTAAAATTTCATTCAAAAAGCAGTTTCTCCATTTCAGTATTTTTTTTAATTCATTTTCAACTGAAATTAAAACGAAATATCCTGCTATTCCTTCCTTAATGAATTAATAGTCTCCTTAAGTGAGATAATCTCCACATCCTTAGCGCTAGCCTCTCCTTTCACTTAAATTTTATCCTTAATTTGCTAATTATAGTTTAAATTCTTTAATTATTCTAACTCATTTACAAAACTTGATAATTTCTCATCCAAAATCCTATTTTGATAGGTTAAAAAGCCTATTTTTCTTAATTCTAAATGGAAATCTGCTCTTCAAGTTGGCTTATCTTATTTTCTAATGTCTTCTTTTGACTTTCGCTGAAAACATGATCTTATTTATCTAAATTACTAAGTTAAGATGCAATAGGAATCTCTCCAAATGATGAACCACTATAAATAATACTTCCTTATTGATTGCCTTAAATCTTCTAGCCTACAAAACTATTCTTCTTCTGAGTTAAACTTTCTATCATAGTAGTCAATCTCTAATTCTCTTTCTTACAAAACTTTATTTCAGTTTCCATACTATGTATCTTAACTCTTTAATCTAAAACTTCTTTTCTCTCTTAATCTAATTTAGAACTCAAATCCCTGTTAGTTATCTTATAATCCTCTACAAGCTACTGTAGAATTCGTTCTTCCTTTGATTTTTCCTCCATCAAGCCTAAATCAGTGCTGAAAATGACATTTTAAGTGCTTTAGTATAATTCTGAATTGGCTTAATTTGATAAAACATTAACTTTATTAGGAGTGTTTGATCTGTTTCTATCATATCCTGCTTGAAAATCTAACTTGCTATTATTATATAATGATGATTAATCAGTTGTTGCTGTTGACTGATATCCATCAGATTTGTTCTTGGATAACTGCTCGTATTTCTTCATTATTGAAGAATGGTCTTCTTCAAACTCTTGAGCTAAAAGTCCATTTTGTTATAAGGTGCTTCTTCTTTTTATTCCTTCCCTTATTTTCATTCTTCAAGCGAATGGGACTCTAGTTTTTTAGCATTTTTACCTTCTTAAAAAATTATTAGTTAAGAATTAATTGTCTTTCTCAAAAAAAAAAAAAAATTTTAAATACAATTTTAATTGCATAAATTTTCTTCTTCTTTCCGCAAAAAGATTATTCATATTGTTATTAAACATTAGTGAATGAGTTTTGTAAAAGATTTAGTTAATTAACGAATATTTATATAATATTCCTGATTATACTAAATATCCTTTTATTTCTTTAGTGATTTTCATCTATAGAATGTGGTCGTTGAACAAAATATTTGATAAAAATGATAGAATTTTTATTTAAACTATTCAAATACCTTCCAGAAATAACTAAGCATAGAAGTTATTCAATTGTTTAAATTATTTTAACATAAAATTAGATAGAGTTAATAAAACGAATTGAAAATTCCTTATAATTGGGAATAAAAGAACTTACTATTTAAATAATTAATCTATTACAAAATAAAATCAAATAATTATTAAGATAATTAAGGATTTAAAAATCAGTCAAATTATTTTTTGTTGGATATTTATTTGATTTCTATTGCTAGAGATTATTATAGAAAGATAATAGTGAGTAATATTTTAAATTTTTAAATAATTGAATTAGAAGTATTTTTATTTTTAAGGAAAAGAAATACTTTGATTAAAATAAATAAATATTAATATTGATTTGGTGGTTAGAAAGATTTATTAGTGATTGAAGTAAGTATGCATTACGATTGATTGAATAAATTTACATTAATAATATAACAAATTATTATAATAAGGTTATAATAATATTTCCAAAGGAAAAAAGAGGTTTTATTTATTAACTTATTTATTTATTTATTTTTCAATTATATATAAAAGGATTTAAATAGGAAAAGTTATTATTATATTTTAAAATCAATTGTATTTGTCTTTAATTCTTTGATTAAACTTTGTTTTCTAGTAAACAAAGTTGCTGCTATAACTTTGTTCTATCTGTTTAGGGTATTACTTGCTATTCATTGGTGAAGTACTCTTACCTATGTTATTATTAATAGTTATTTGAGATTTGCTTGTTTCACAACTTAAATTAGCACTATCTCTGTTATTGAATGTATTCTTTTCTTGTGTTTGTTGACTAGGATGTGATTATAAGACTTACTTTATTTATTGCTATTGTTGTTATTGTTGTTAATGGTTAGATGCCGACTAATGTACAGATGTTGTGTGTTTTGCATTTAATAATTTTGGAGTTGTTGAAGTTGTCTATGCTGTCTTCTATATTTTCTTTTATTAATATTATTAGTAATTATTTTAATGACCAATTGGTGATTGAGATTATGCACTAGGCTAAGTACTTGTTGTATATAAGATTTATCTGTCTGTTTAACAAGTTAAATTCCCTATCATATTTAAGCTATTATTGTTGCTACTAATACTAGTTTAATTTAAGTTTTTATTCTTAGGTGAACCTGGCTTATCTAAATTTAATTTTTAAAGTTATTTATTAGACATGATATTTTAGAGGTGGAGTAGGAATTCTATTGTTATTTGCTATTATTATCTTTTGAATTCAGAAGATGCATACCAGATGTAGATTAATGCTATTTTTAATATTCATTTTGATGACCAGAAGCTCTGTTAGATAGCAGTTAATCATTAGGTAGTTTTTGAGAAGAACTTAATTAGTTTTATTTATTCATTTATTTTGTTTGTTAAGATAATAATTACTATTATTGAGATAAAGATTAAGGAGAGTTCTTAATTTTTCTTTTTTTATAATTAATTTACTTAATCTTTAATGTCTTTAATTGCTGTTTTCACACCCTTTTCTAAAATCTTCTTCTCTTGTTGGATTTGAGCAATGTGGTTGGGATTAAATTCTGTATTTCTTAAAGCTAAATTTTGATATGAAGAAGATAACTTTTCAGATGGGCTAAATTAAGTAACAGGCTAGGCAGAGTATTAATCATATTTTAGAATTTAATAATTACTATTTAAATTATAGGGATTGTAATTGCTGAAGGAAGCTTATTTAAGATAGAATTAATCATGGCTATAATTATTATCGTTATTGTTTTTATTATTCATTGTTTGAGCTGATTTAGGGATAGAATCTGAAATTTAATTATTTTTCACTTACTATTATTGAATTTAATCGTATCTTACTTGATCTTAATAGTGAGGATGTAAATTATTTTTGTTTATTTAACCAATTTCTTCACTAGGAGAAATTCTATTGATAACCTAGGAATTATTGTCAGCTCTACCATTATTCATAGAGAACCAATGGCAGGAGTATCACACTAAGATGGTAATTCATTTCTCTATATTGATGATGAAGAAGATGATAATTTCTATAATTTCATGTTTTCATTTGTTGCTAATGGGGCAGAGGCAATTTATGTTATTGTGGCAACCTTTTTGCTTTCCATACTTGCTTTTTAATAATATTGTAAGTATTGAGAGAAGTTGAATTCAAACTAATTTTTATCAGGATTTGAATTTTAAGAGTTTTGCTATTGCAATGCTGGTTGATGATGGTTGTTACTATGATTCTAGGTAGATTTCTCTAACAACCAATATTGTCTTTTCCACTCTTAGAGTTGATCTTCTAAACGACGATTCTTTCTCTTTAAATAAATGATATTATTGTATATTTTTTCATTGTGAGTCATTGTGTTTAATATATCATTCTTGTGCTTTCTTATTTGTTTAGAATCTCTATCTCCATACCCATCATCTTCTAAATCTTCCTAATCACTTTCAATTTCAGAATCAAATAGATTTTCTAAAGTCTTTTCATCAAAAATTGTAGAAGAGCGTTGATGAGAATTTAAACCTTCTTTCAGTCTTAGAATTTCATTTTACAGATTTTTATTAAGAGAGCTTTGTTTTTTTTATTTCACTTTATAGTTCTTCGTTCTTTATTTTAAATTTCATTATCTCTTCATCTGATTCTAGTTTCAATTTAGCAGCTATTATTCTCAATTATTCATTCTTGTTGTGAGCTTAGTTATCTTTGCCACTGATAAAAAGAATTTCTTCTTTCACAATTTTCATTTCATGTTTCAAATTCAAATTTTCTTTTTTTGCTATCTCTAATTGCTCCACTATTTCCAAGAAATGAACATTATCTTTATAAGTGTTTATGCTATTAATAGTACCCTGTCTTACACTATTTCTTTTAATGAATTGTTAAGGTATTCCCTTTTAATCATTCTTATCTTCTTAAGAATGAGCTAATATTTATTATTATGAATTCACCAAATTATTTCTCTCAAGCTTTTAGATACAATTTCTTAAGAAATAATTAAGTTAGTTTAAGATTCAGGAATACCATTGTTATTAGATTAATTACTTTTCTATAATAGTTGTTAATCTTTGGATGCACTAAACGAGTTATTATTGAAGAAATTCTAATCATAATCCTTTCTCTTAAATCTACCTTCAAGCATTTTTTCATCAACTTCTATAGATTTAACTAATTCATTAGCATTTTTATCAAGTGAGTGCTTCATTCCATGCATTGCAAAATCATCCTCATCTTCTTTGCTGTAATTGTCACTTTCCACAACACTGTTAAACATATTTGTTTTTAATTAAGCAATCTCTCTTGCGTGTTCTTTGTTTTACTATTCATATTTCTATTTTAAATCATCATAGTTTATCTACAATTGAGCTTTTCCTTTTTTTTTTACTCTAATTCTTCTGAACATTACTATAATTGGTATTGCAACTCTTTCACTTAGTCTGAAGATGATGATTGCTTATCTTGAAATGAGGCCAGCATATATACTTTATTTTATTAATTATTTGAGTGCTGATCATTATTAAAGGGCTGGACTGAATTTATATAATTATTGTGTGATTTCTCTTCTTAAGGATTAATACTCCATGGAGAAGTAAGATTTGTTGGAATCTAATTATACCCATTAGGCTTTTCATTAGAAGTATTTTGATGTGAGTTCCCATTCTTAGTAGTGTTCTTGCCTGATTAAGATAAGTGGCTGTTAAATAAAAATGAGCAGCTGTATCTCCTTATTCACTATTAACCTAAAGACTATTCAGTAAAAAGCGTTATTAATCCTCATTCATGTTAATGTTATTTTGAGTATTTTAAGTTTAATTTTAGTTCATAATGTTATTGATATTAGAAAATGGACCAACCCAAACGAGGTTAGAGAATATTATTGTTGATGACAATTTTATTAAGCTTGGATGCTGACTACTAAAATGGTTCTTCTTTCTCATTATTGCGGATATATCATTATTTTGATTGCTATTATAATTGCATTAATTAATCTATTAACTACTGCTTTAAATCTTTCTCTCTGCGTTATTGAGATTCTCTTATAATGATTTTATGATATGATCCTTATTTTAGTTCTATGCATTCAAAATGGATATATCAGACAGCAATTTATCATTTATTTACATCAATCTACTTACTTCTTTACTTAAATCGCTCACTTTCCCACCAATGTTTTATATTAATAATTCACTAGTATTTGGACTCTTTGGACTTTATTATGACTTATTTAATGTATCATCACCTGCCTTCCTAGTTGAATAAAGAGAAACGTTGTTTGAATCATCCAACTATTTGCTATTAATATTAGGAGCTGGGTATCCATAATAGGCAGTTATTCTGTTTAAATTATTCGCTTGATTCTAATACATCCTATAAACTAAAAGTTTTTGATTTTTGAATAAAAAAAAAAGAGCAATAATTTTTACTCTTTAAGAAATTAAAATTTTGGCAAACAAATATTTATTATTAAGTAATAACAAGTTCGAAACATTTTAAATGGGATAAATGATTTATTGAATGCTAAATTATTTATAAACAAAGAAATATTAAAGTTTATCTATTTAATTATCTATCTATCTATAACTAATCTATACTAACTATTTCAATATTTTGTATACCAATCAATCAATCAATCAATACATCCTTTATTTATTTATCTATCTATACATTCATTCTAACTAAAGCCTGAATTTTATTCATTTATCTATTTTCTATCTAACTATCTATCATTTCTATTTTAAAAAAACTTCCTAAATAATATTTTCTTATCAAGTATGATATGAAAATATTTACATCTAAAACACAAATAATTTGAATAAACCGAAATCTCTCTAAATTTATTTTTTAATCTTCAAGAGATGTTCCTAATATTTAATATGTTTTCCCTCTCTTCCTTTAAAAACTATTGTAAATAAGATTAATACATCTAAGTCACAACATTTTAATAAGAAGAACTATTAAAAAGACCAAAATTATGTATATTTTTCTATAATATTAGTTTATGTTAATCATTTAAATCATACCAAAGTAGTTTATATTCAAGCTAAAATAAAATTAATATTTGTTAAATAACTAAATTATTATCAAACTTTTTTAATGGTTGTTCTAAAAAGCAAAATTAAAAATGAATTATCAAATTTTAATTTTATATATTAAATTTTATAATTATTTAAAATAAATTAAATTTTATTATTTATTAATTTATTTAAATATAAATCAACAAAACTAATAAAAGATTAGGAAATATTGGTTAGATAGTTTTGTAAATGTGAGACCAAGTTGTTCAAAATTTTTTTTTTTAATTTAATACCAAAATTTTTTATATTCTCATCAAAATTTACTATTTTTAATTTAAATTGATTTATCATGAAATAGAAAGTAAGATTGATTATATATTATGGAGCCAATTATTTAGGTATATTTTTAAATTTTAATTTACATTATTTTACATGAAATAGAAAGTAAGATTGGTTGTTTATTATGGAGCTAATTATTTAGGAATATGAATCAGTTCAATTGTTAGTTCTATAACGTTTTAATAATCTTTTATAAAAGATTTAAATTATAAACACAACTATAATTATAAAATGAATATCCTATTAAATTAGACAAAAATATTGATTGACTGAGCATTACAGCTTCAGTAATCTTATTAATTATCATTTTATTTTTTTTTTATATTGATTTTATGAAATAATTAAAGTGAAATTTGAATAAACTTTCTATAAAATGATTTAATAATATTTTAACTAAAAACTAGCTATTGTTTCATGTCAAAAATAAATAAATAAATATATAAACTAATATATAGAATTTAGGCGAAAAGAAAAAAAAGCTTAAGAAAGAGATAACTGGATACACTATTTTGGAAGAAAAATAAGGGTGAAGGATAGATGGATGATATATTAAAATCAGGTAAAAACAAATATAATATAATAAAAATATACAAAATATAATTCTTTTTTATTAGAAAGAATGAATGCAAAAATCAATTTACTTTATTTATTTATTTGTTTGCTTGCTAGCTTATTTATTTATTTATTGTTTATTTGCTCAAATAAATAATAATATATATTTAAAAGTAATCTAAATAGGTTCTGTGTTGAGTGCTTTTTATAATTTTATTCTAAACATATTGATCAATCAATTCATTCTAAATTATTCAAATCACTCCTATATTCATTCCTATACAATATTCTATTAACTATTTAATTTCTCAGAAAAGACTACCTCTATAGTAGGAAGATCCCTTAACCTTAGACATTATGATAGAAGATAATTTAACAAGTGATTCAACATTTTCTTTGGGAAGAGAGTTAAAATCAGAGTTGGTTAAAGTATTGAGATAATCTTCCAAATCGTGGGCTCTCTTATCAACAATATAAGAAGTTTTTGATACACTGTAGAGGTCATAATTTCTTGAGTTGGGTGATAAGAAAGAGGAGTTATTCAAATTTCTATTGGTATTACTAGTACGTTTATTAGCAAAGGATGAACTAGGTGAAAGAAGACTGTTTGCATTATTTTTAATTCTATTTTTGGTTTCGTTCAACAATTAAGTGAGACCATTACCAGAAGCAGAATTAGATCTTCTCAATGCAAAAGCTCCACCTCCAAGAGAAGATGACCCAGGAATTTAAGCAGCTAAAGTGGAGTTAGTTGGTTTGAGATTGATTCTGGGGCTACTTTAGGTAGCAGGGAAATCAAAATCTTGGAATTGGGAATCAACGGGAGATCCAAGACGATTTATAAGTCTATTTGGACTAAATAACTTCTAAGAATATTTTGTAGGAGAGTAGCTGATTACTTTGCCAGATGGGATAAAGTTGCCACTGCTATTCAAATTTCTGGGTTATTGAGAGTTTCTTCTCTTTAAAGGAGATTAAGTTTTTAATTAGCTTGATGCATAAAAAGAAGAAAGTCCACCTTATTGTTGGATAGGGTATTATTATTGGCTTAATTAGGGTTGGTATCCTTATAATCCTTATGATTAAAAGCTACCAAATAATTTAGTTGAACTAGCGCGAGTAGGGCTATATTAACTAGAACGAAGAGGACTGGATCTTCTATTGGGGCTTAAATTAGCTAATTTCTTTTTGCTTTGTTGACGAGCAGCAGTAATTTGATGGTTGAAATGATTGGAGAAGCTAATTTCCTTAATTTCACGTTATAAATTGTCTAATCCTGATGAGATAGGATTGGCTGCATTGCGAGAGAATTGAGAATGTTAGGCATGTTAATGGCATTATTCATGCAAATTTTCTCTATAAAGGTATGATTTCTAAGGTGATTATTGCTAAATACTAACTGTTGACTTCTTTTAAGGAGAAATGTTAGAGGCATGTCTAGTATTGTTCACATACCCACCACCAACTTAAAATACCTATGATTATACATTCTTTGCACTGACAAATGAATTTGAACCAAATGGTTGGTAACCTTGCTAGGGAGATTCCAATAATAATCTAGAATGGGAGGTCTCAGCTTTTCTCTTAGTTTCATTACGGAAATTGCGGAATTCAGAAAAGACGTCCTCGGCACCTCTTTTTGAAGGTGAAACTTAAAGTTTTTGGGCACTACGCTATAAAAATGATGTCATCTATTATTTGTTGTTTTAATAAATTGAAGGGTTATTTCAAAATTTAAAATGATTTATTAGGTTTTCAGATTTGAATTCTAATAAAAATATCTAACCTATGCTTGTTTGTTGTTGATTCTCTTTCTACTATTCAAGTTTTTTTTTTGATTCGAGCTGGGTTTATAATTTATCTATTTATCTCCTTAATATCAAGAGTTGTTGTAGTTATTTACTTTTTTTTTAATTGTTTAGTATTTTAAAGGAGATCCTACCTACAGTTTATCTTTTGAAATATATTTTTTATTTATAACTTCCTTCCAAACTTAATTAAGATCTTTATTCATTTCCTAAGATCGCAATGATCATAAACAAACAACTAAATAAATAAATATCTAATCAAATAAATTATTCGCTGATAGATTAATTATGAAAAATTTCTTTCTTATTTCTTTTAGTAATACATACATATTTTTCAAAAAGCAAAAAAAAAAGAGCTGAATAATCTTTTTTAAAAGGATATTGATAAGATTTTATTTATTTTATCAATTTTTATTGTCAAAAATTTTACTAATAACTGTATAATTAATAATGCTATTTTTATTCATTGTTAAATCAAAGATACACAAACACACTCACACACCCATATACACGCAATCTTAATCTAATTAACAAAATTAACAGTTTTTTTAAACATCCCAAAAATAGATAGATAATTAGATATCTAATATTACTTATTTTTACAAAATTTTTATTTAATTCAAAAAATTTTGCATCATTAATCTTCTCCATATTAATAAATCTCCTTTAAATAATTTATTTAAACTCTTAGATTTTTAAAAAGAAATAATACACTGATTTTAATCTAAATCTAATTCTATATCTTATAGTTTATTTGTATCAAAATGTATTTTTAATTAAAAAGAAATTAGTATTTACAATAATCAAGCATTCACAAAAAGAAAAGATACTTAATAAAAATAATGTATCTTCGTAAAATTCATTAATTTTTTTAAATTATAAATTTTTTATGAAGTTTACTATTAAGATTCCTCATTATCAATCAATTGGTAAAGTTTTCATTTACTTTTGAACAGAGTAAGTAAAGACTTTATTAAAAATATTCTCAAATTAGAAAATTTAAAAATTAGTAATAATATTAAAAAATGATTTGTTGATTAATGAATTGAAAGATCTTTAACTATTATTTTAACATATTATAACGCTGAATAACAAACATAGAATTGTTTAATAGGATTTTATACTTGCTAATTATATTAATTCATTCATTCATTCATTCATTTATTTATTCTATTTTCTACCTGCTTGCTTATTGAGTATTTAATTAAACTTTAATATAATAATGAGAATAAATATTTCAAGACAAGTAAAATTTTTAAGAAGTATTTGATGATATTGTAGGATATTCAATTACTAATTGAGATGACTATAGTGTATTATTATAGTGTGGAATATCTTTTCTCTAAGTAAAAAAACTGAAAGGAGCTAATCTAGAAGAAGCACAAGGTAATTCTTCTTGAACATTTAAATTATTTACATAGTAAACAACTACATTTTAAGCTTGGTTATTTTTATTGGGCTAAATTCTAGAAATAATTCCAACACACCAAATATTTTTAGAATCCCTGATATCAATTTTTTATCCAATCTGCCAATCAGTTAACTATCTTTTTTTATCTCCATTAGTTGCATTCACTTTTCCTTTTTTTTGAAATGTTCCTAATTCTTATAGGTGATTACGTTCAATGAATTCCTAAATTAAAATTGTCTAGCAAGAAGCATTATCTCATTTCTTAATTCTTGATGTTAGCTTCACAGACTAAACATTTATCAAAGAGAAGCTCATATTCAATAAAGCACATTTCACAAAAGGTATGCCCACATTTCGCACTTGTGCTACAACAGATATATTATAAACAAATTGCACAAATAAAATCCCCTATCAGGATGTCTGATGGCACTTAAATCTCCTTTATACTTCTACACTGCTTCACTTAATTACTATTTTCTTTCTTTCTTCTTTGTATACTTTGACTTCTTAATAAACCTCTTTACTGATAGAGCTTTCTTTTACTCTTCTCCTTCCATTTTTATTAATTCTCCTTTAATTTTTTATACAAAATAGTTGTCAGATATCTTTTATAATTAATTAATTATGAATGATACTAATTTTTGGCGCTTTATACAATCTATCAATATAAATTAGACACTATTTTTGATGAGCCGAACTACCAAAAAGCAATAATAGACTGTACATATTTAGGAGTTTTTTCTAATTACATGATAGCTAAAATAATGAGGAAACTCAAATATAAACTATTATTAAATAAAGAACCACTCACATTAAAAGAATAAAAATAATTTTGATTAAAATTTAAATTAATTATAGCTTTTATTATTTTTTATTTACATACATGATAATAATAATTTTTTTTAACTCAATTTTAATAAAATTATTAATAGAAATATTCATTTATTAATGTAAGGTAGATAAGTTAGGATTCTAATTTCATGAAAGACATTTAACCATAATGTTTCATTATTTTCTCAAATAATGCTTTAATCTTAATTGACAAATTCAGTAAGTCTTCCTAAATCTGAAGAAGAACGCTTTTATGATGATTAAAAAGTTATTTTTCTTTATCTTGATTGAATGAAAGAGGATGAATCAAATTCTTTTTTATTTTACTTTTCTTCTTTCTGAAGGTATCCCACTTTTATTCATTTAGGAAAGAGATAAATTGTTATAAACATTTGCTAAAAGGATTTTTCAGCAGCTACTCTTCTTTTTAACCAAAACATTTCATATCTGGGGTATGGGGTATGTGTCTGTTTAAATATATGAAAGTTTTAGTCTTTAAAAGCCTATTTTCTTTCACATTTTTTATTTTTGCTTTTCTTTCTTAGATGTTATTATACTTTTATATGACTCTTTCAATATTATTTTATGGATAATAACGTTGAAAAGATTTAAACACTTCAAAGTCTATTATTGACCAAAATTAATCGCATTAAGAAATTTTACTCCTCTATTTTTGGAGAGATTTTGCTATTGTTAAGTTATTTAATTCATCAAGTCCACTTGGTTTAGATTTTAAGTTAATATTTATCAAATTAGAGCTGGGGATACCTATTTGCTTGAACGAACTAGAAGGAATTTATTCTTATCTGTTACTTTAATTACCTTTAGAGTGTGCACTAGCATTCTAATTAATATTTCCATTATTATTGTTTACAATTTAGTTAGCATTATTTGAATTTTAATTTGTATGATTACTATTTTTATCTGATTAATTCAATTTTAAATGATGAACTTTAATAGAATTTCTAATATCTTGCAATTGTTCAGAAGAATTTAAAGATGTTATTTAATTAGAGATGTTTGTATTTAACTTTGATAATTAATTTAAGATTTAATTTTCATTTTAATTCATATTACTTAACTTTGTAGACTTTCTTCTATTTGTTCTAGATATAAAATTAGATGCTGAATTAGATCCATCACCGTATTAATTACCCATTGCAGATTTAATTGTAGAAAGACTGTGTTAAATTTAACTCATTAAGGCTTATTTTCTCATCTAAATAGGACTCTCTGGGTAATCCCTATAATCTAAAGTTTCATATATATTGTCATTAAAATATTAAGTCTTCGCATTGAGTGCATCATAAATAGAAGGCCTAGTAGTATTACTAGGACAAACCTTTTAAGATTAAAGAAGAAGTAGAGATTATCTGTACTTATTTAATATCTCCTATTCAAAAGATGTTAAGTTTTACTTCTTTTCTAATTATTGAAAATACATTTCTGTTGAATTTTAGTTTTACATTTAAGGCTATTAATTTTACTACTCTTTAATTACCTCAACATCTAAGTCTATAGATACTTACTTCTTTTGATTGGACTTTTATGGGGCTAAGGAATTTTATGTTTTGGATTTTTAAAATTACTAACTGAATTTTAAGGAATGAGCTAAGTGTTTTATGTATCTAAGGATATCAAATTTGAAGGACTCCTAGCATTCAATCCAATAAAATCATTATTTGGAGTATTATTTATATTTCCACAATTATTTTCATTAGCTATTGATGTTTCATTTATGATTAAATTATTTGTTAATAATTCAGTGTTGTCGTTATAATCAGTATCCCTATCATCATTAGATTTGGTTAATTCTTATAATTTTAAAAACTCTTAAACATATTCTAATAGGGGAATGTCTTCAATAATCTATTCTTCCAGATTATTTACTTACAACTCATATAACTAATCATTATAAGTGCTTTTAATCATCTTTACATCAGGCAATCTATTAAAAATAAAATAGAAGAATTAGATTATTATTTTAATTAATTAACAATTACCTCATATAAAACTCAAAATCATTTAAATTTTAATAAATTTCTTCTATTAAGTTTTCATCTACATCATGGCTACTATTTTTATTGGTATCGATTCCACAGATCTTTAGTCTCAGCTGGCGTAACTTAAATTTAATATTGTGAATATTTACTAAGATATTATATTTATACTTATTTTTTCTATTATAAACTCTCCTTGGCTAAGTTAATATTATTTTCCTATTTGAAATGGTTTTTGATAAAAAATCATCCTTGTAATCATGTTTAGGACTAATTATTGGGCACTCTAGGATTGTATGTGTAAATTAATGGCAGACTAAACATTTAATATCGAATTCTTTTTCTTCCAATAGAATTTAATCTTTTAGGTAGCAAAATCTTTCCTAAATTATTTATTTTATTTTAAAAAGAAATCATAAATATACTACTTAATAGAAAGGAAAATTATTATTACAAAGTCTTAAGGATAATTCTTAATAAGTTCCAGAAAACAATTTCTGCCTATAAACACTACTCTAGTTATTTCAGAGCTTTTTACAAATAGTCCTCTAGGAGTTCCTGTAAAAATCCTTTCTATCCAACACCTGTACCAGGCTTTTATAATTAAATTAAATAATGTTAAATTATCTTCTTATAATTTAATAAATAGACCAATAGTATTAAGTAATTACCAATATTCTCCCAAGATAAATTTACTCTTATAGCATAACAAATATTTCTAAGCAACCACTTAAGACTATATAGTAATTTTCATCTATATCCCCTTATTAAAATAAAATGTCATCTCTAGCAAGTAATTTCTCATTCATTTTGAGGGCTAACTATTTTAAGAAGTTCTTTGAGAAATTAAGTTAAAATATTTTATGGCTCAGTAAGATTTTTCCAAAAAAAAATCTTATTTATTTCATTTTGCAGATGAGTTTAGACTTTCTTTAGGATATATTCACCTTATTAGCTTCCTCTTTATTCTTATTGCTCAGCATATTCAAGTGCTCTAAGCACTCTTCGTTATAATTTCACATTTATTTTTCTATTCAACATATACTATTAAATTTAAAATTTGTCTTATCTGTTAAATAAAAATCAAAATTTTAATATCTAGGAAACATCCTAAAATAATAGAGGATAAATTATAAAATATTCCTTTAAAAAGATAATTAAAAGGTATTTGATTTATTTGACGCAAATAAATTACTTAAAATGGAAAGATTTTTTACTTAGATCCCTAAAATTGTACCAATTGTATTGACTGAATAAGCAAATACACCACAAGAGATTAGAGTCATGCAGATAACATAAATTTTTTCTATTTTGGAAATCGGAACAATATCTCCATACCCTACAGTTACCATTGTGATGAAAGCATAGTACAATGAATTTATGTATCTTTTAATTAAATTAATTAATTAATAAATAGATTAGAAGTTTAAATATTTAAATTTACTTTTAATTATATTTATTTTGATTAATTTTTATTTTTTTTGATGATGATGTATATGAGTTAAGACAAACTATGCATAATTATAATTTACCTTTCAACAACAGGGAGATGATATATCTTATATTTCTCAAGCCAATTATAATTACTATCTGAAATGTACATTCCTAAAAAATGAAAACCGCAACCTGTGACATGAGCTATGAAAATGATAGTCAGCATTAATCTTATAAGCTCTGTAGCTTCTGGATATTTAAATTATAATTAATAGGACTCATCTAATTTAGTACTAAGCCTCTACACTTAGCTTATTCTTACAATTAAAAATAATATACCTAAATATTCAAACTCTTAAAAAGTTTAGTAGAATAATGAGCTAAATATACAAATAACATCAATAAAAATTGCTTTTTGAGATATCGTTTGATAATGAGTTTGCGTTTAGTTATGAGATTGCCTTAATCAAAGTATCCTTTATTAAGGTTAAAAATAAGCTCAAAAGTATATGTGATCATGGGCAAGGTAACGAATAATCCACTAATCTCAGCCATATTAACTTTAAAGCAAGACCTAAAAGGAATTATAAACATTTCCATAGAGAGTATTCCTAATAAATACGTTTCCCAAACAAGCACAATTGTTTCATCAGGAGAAATAGGTTCTGAAAATTTCATTATACAACTCTTCTCCTCTTAATTGAATATACTTTTTCATATTGTTCATCAAAATCACCTTTTTATAGGAGGATTTATCCCCAATAATATGCAAACTATGATGGTCCATCAACACTTTATATTTGAAATATGAACACTGAGCTTTTAGAATTTTAACAAATCTCTTCACATTAAACAATACACTACCAAGTCTTTACCAAACTTCTAAAAATTCCTACTTTTTTAATATCTTTCTAGTCCTAAATGATTGCTCATCATCATCTAATTCATCTATTTAATCGTAGTTTAAAGTTGGAGTCTAGGCATTTTTGCTGGCACCCTTCAATTACGAATCATCAAAGCTTAAATTTTCTTCTAATTTTTTGCTATTACAAATATTAATTCCGTACACTTTCTCTGAGCTTGGAAATAGCTCATCGCATTTATTACTCTTAGATTGTATTAGCACATTCGACTCAAATGGCTATTTGTCCTTATTTAAAGACTCCTTTAATCTTGGATCATTTGTGGTTAAACTGCCATCTTGAATATTCACATTCTCACTTTTTGTTTCTTTAAATTTTCTTTCAAATTAGCTTACATCTGCAGGAGGTGCTTCTTGAGAAAATGAATCGTTTAACTAAAAATTAACAGAATTGATGGTAATTATGGATTGAGATGAATTATCTAAGTTCTTTTAATGATAAATTTCTTTTGTGTCAAAATCTGTAAACAATTGTCTTCGCTTTGATGCACCTTGAAGAGAATCTTCTTCCATTAGTAAGCTATTTTTATATCACCTTATCTTCAATTATTTTACTTCTACTCTTTAGTGTTATTTTCTTCTAACTTAGTCTATATGTTAATTTTTGAGAGTCAATAAATTACAGGAAAGGATGTTGATTTTAAAATTACCGCTTTTCTTATCTTCACTGTAAATTCCAAATAACTAATGAAATTACTCAAGTGCAATGATATTTAGGTCTAAATCAATATTTAAATACTTTTAAGTAGATTTGAAAATATCTAAGTTTAAATTATTTAAGTATAATAAAAAACACACAAATAAGTAAAAGAAAGTGATTCATTAAATTAAAGATTTAATTCAAAACTTAAAATGTTAAGTTATTTATGAAATTATTGAAAGTTAAATTTTATATTTGTTATTTTAAAAATACTATGAGGGCTGATGTGTTAAGGAGTCTATGATGTCTTATTTTATGAAGTCAAGACTTCAAATCAGTATAATAAGAGGATTTTGATATTTTTATTACATATTTTTTATATACTTAAAAAAAAAGAAAAAAATCACTAATTATTTGCTAAAATAGTGCTAATTTTGAAAAATACATCAAACTCTTTAAGGTTCTATTGTTTCAATATATTTAAATCCATTTTAAAATTATTTATTTAAACTTTAAAAATTTCCTAAATTAATACTTTAATATTTAATATTAGTAACCTCAAAAAGTTTTAAAATTTTATCAAACAACTTTATTTGGATTTCTTATTTTTAATAAATGATAAAAATTATTTGGATTAAATAATGATTACTCTGAAATTGGTGATAGAGATACTTTAAATATAGGCATTTCAATTAGGCTAATTAAAGATACAGAGGCTTAGATTATAAAATGATAATATAATAAGATAAAGAAATATTCATTAAACAAAACCAATTCAAATAAAAAATAACGACAAATAAAATTAGATTAAATAAATAACTACAAAGAAAATTAGATTTAATCAATAACTACTGCATTTTAAAAAATAAAAAAACATAACAAATTGCTAAACTTATAAAATTTAAATTTAAAACACTTTTCTTCTTTTTTTTGGTGAATTAAGTAAAGCTCTAAATTTCAACAACAATATGATAAAATTAAGAATAATAAGGATTAAGAAAGTAAATTTTTGATAAAAGGTATATTCCTTTTGTCAAATAATCTCCATTCATTGATGTGTTACAAAATATCTATAAATTGACATATAATTTACCAAATCCTCAAAAAATATTTTTTATTGAAGAGATCGATGTATATGAGTTAAGAAGACAAGATGAATGAAAATGATACTTTCTTAGAAGTTGGGGAAGCAATTAAATAATTAATTAATTTATCTATTTATCTATCAAGAAATAAACAAAAAACATAGAGATATTTGTTAAAACAAGTAAGAGTAGTAAGAATGATAATTAAAATTAAATAATTGCAAAACATATTAGTTATAAAGATTGTAGTGTAGATAAAGGATTGTTTATAAAGAAATTCTTAAAGAATAATATAATACGAAGATAAATATAGATATTTGAAAAGAAAATGAACAGCTCATTAAAATACGGAAAGGGTTCAAGACCTGAAGATGACTACCAACAATACAACAACACTCAAAAGGGATTCAACAATACCTAATCCTCTTTTGGTACCAACCCTGCTTCTCTTAAGGGCAAGCTCATGTCATTGGAAGTAATAGATCAATTAAAATTATCAAATTTAATCAATAAAATAAATTACTGTCATTAAAAATTTAAAATTCACTGAATTATGAAGCAATAAAGCAAATGATAGATGAGAATTATTAAAAGAATTGGTTTGAATTAACAGAATTTAATGTATTATATAGGAAATGATTAAAAACATAGCCGATGAAATGAATTTCCACAAGAAGGAAGTCCAAATCTTAAAGAGTGAAAAGGATACCTTTATAATCAGTTCTTTCAATGAAGACCCTAGGATGTTAAGAAGACTTTAACAAGCGAATTAATGAGAATTGAAGAAGAAATGAAGAGACACTTTGCCCATTAAAAGGCTGAAAATGCTCGTCTTCAATAGTAAATTACTTCTTTGAAGGGTGAGAAGACTGCTCTTCAATAGCAACTTCTCGGTTTGCAAAGAAGAATTACTGAACTTGAAATGCAAGTTGGTAATGAAGATAACCATTGATTTAATCGCAAATTATGATAAATAAAACAAATAAGTAAATAAAATATCAACAATATGCAGAGTCCTTTCATTTAGAAGCTCTAAGAAAACCATTTACTATCAAAGTGTTCTTAAAATCTATATTTTGAAATATGAAACCTACACATTAATCAATGACAAAATAATATTGCGTGTGTGATTAATTGCTTTTCTTGCTTGCAAAATTTATTGATTTATTGCTTTATTGGTTTTTGAAACATACAAATATTATTTCTGAACATATTAATAAATAAATAAAAATTGGCATATTATCAAAAATTCTTTCTCTGTTTGTTTTCTTCTTTGCATATTGTTGACACTCTCTATCTCTTTATATATATATGTATTCATTTCTTCTTCTTCTTTTTTAATAATTCTCACATCACACTATATTCTTAATTTATTTGTTTCACTTTTCACTAAATTCCCTAGCATTCTCCAGTTCCTTTTTATTCATTCATACATTCATTCCTTATTTTTCTACAGTTTTCTTTTTTTAATAATTATACATCCTATTAAAAAATAATTAGTTTTCCCTGTTTATTTATAAAAATATGGATATTTATTCTCCATACATTATTTTATATCATTTTATCTTTTTATTTCAACCACTAATTAAATAAATATTAATAAAAATTAAAGTACGATATTTAACAAAGGCACACTGCACCAACAAATAAACAAATAAATATTCCAAAAATATTCTTAAATTTTATTCACCATTGAATAAAAATAATATTTAAATGGGTTTAAAACTTAAAATTTATTCTTCATGATAAATTAATTATTCAGATTCAAATTTATTACTATACTATTTAAATAAATTTAAAATTATTTAAGCAGAAGAAGCAACAAAACAAATTTAATTATAATTTTAAATTTAATATAATCTATTAAAATTCAATAAAAAAAATAAAATCAATTAAATTACTCAGAATGAATATTGTGATTAAAGAATACTTTATTCAAATAAAATTTTTAATTAATGGAATTGTTATTTACTATTCCATAGAAGTAAAAATATAGTTTAATTAATAAAAAATAATGAAAAGAAATATAAAGAAATGAAAGGAAGATGAATTAATTGGAATAAAGCGATTCCTTACTTTATTGCAGAAAAAGGCATAAGAACAATAAGAGTATAGAATATAGAAATTAATAAAATAAAAATCAAATTAGTAATATTCGAGTTGTTTGAAGATAATCTATAATTGAGAAAGGATTTTCGCTTTAATAATATAATTTTTGTTTAGCTAGATAGCAAACCTAAGAAAAAGAGCTAGCTAGCCAGCAAGCAAGCATCATAAGAATAAGAGAAAATATATTGAACTGATAATTTTTAGTGATTAAATTAGAGCAACAGATAAGTAAGGAGGTTGATTGGTTTGTTTGTTGATTGATTGATTGGTTAGTTGCAGTTACTATTATATAATCTCTAATTTAATATCAATTAAATTTCATTGTTATGAATATCAGTTCATATACTTTTCATACTTATGGAAGTTTCTTCTTAAAATGTCTTCAAGAGGACCAAGTAATCTCTTGAAACATTCTCTATCCATAGAAACAACAGTACAGTCAGTCTATATTAAATTAATTTATTTGTTCAGTTATTAATTAATTCATAAAAATTAACATAAATTTCAAAAAGCTAAAATAAATATTACTTCAGCAATAACATTAGCAGCTCTAGTTTGGTTTTTAAGTAAGGCAATTTCACCGAAATAGTCACCACTCTTATATTCATAAACTTTAACAGGAGGTTGACCAGCTAATTTTTAGCATAAAAATTAATTAATTCTCCTATATCAATTGCTAATTTTTATTTAGGTTGTTAAAGATAATAATTATAATCTATTACGTTGCATAACCTTAGTGGCAATAGACAAACCTTCTTCTAGAATATAGAAAGAATTACCATTTTCTCCTTATTATTTTAAATATTAAGCATTAATAAATAATCAATTTTAATAACTTAAATTTGTTGTTATTACTTCTCTAACAATGTAATCACCCTTTTGGAATCTGTGAGAATGAAGAGCATCAGCAATTTACAATCTCTCATAAGGAATCATGTCGTGAAGGATTTCAACTTTAGAAAGGAAAGCTTCATACTTTTCTCTCTTCTTGGCAGCAGCATCCTGAATAGATATTTTTAATATTACTTAACAATAAAATAATTTAAAAACTATTATGTACCTTAACAATGTGATTGAAAGTAGGTCTGTCCAAAGAGAAGAGAATGCAGTCAGTTTTAGCAATAATAGTAGCAGCTCTGGGAGCATTATAAAGAAGAGCAAGTTCACCTAAATTTTAATTAATTTACATTAAAACTGAAATAACAAGTCTTTTAATATTTACCAAATGCTTCTCCTTCTTTATAAGTTTTTAAGTAAAGTCTTTCATTATTGGCTCTTTCCTTGAAGCAATCTAATTGACCACTATCAACGACATATAACTCATCACCATCTTCACCCTACTTAATAATAGTTTCTCCAGCCCTATTTATATAATTATAGAAAAATTAATTTACCAATAAAATCTTTTGATTCAAGGAATTTCATAATCTATTAGAAATCTTGAAATCTGAAAGGAAAAGTGTTTGAAAAAAAAAAAAGATAGTAGCTTAAGATGTATGTATGGATAAATAATAGATTCAGTAATTAAACATTAAATGTATGCTTTGGTAATTTTCAATCTACATTGCAATTATTTATAATGCTTTTTATATGTTTTAATCTTTTTCAAAGAGATTTCATCAATAATAATAAGTTTTATTAGTGAATTCTTTATCTCTCAATTTATTCTAATCAAATAAGATTGTTTATGCGTATAAAGATCAAGTGAAAGTTTTATAAAATAAGCGACCAATAAATCAATAATATAATACGGAAGAGAAATTAGATAGATATGATAAAAATTTATCTATCTATCTATCTGTATTCTATTAAAAATTGTATTTTCCTTATTTCTGATAGGAAATTTCTTTCTCCATTTCGAAAATATTTATTCAATTAAAATTTACTTGAACTTCTTTTCTTCCATTGCACCGATAACAACTCTTTATTCATTTTCATCTAAACTTTGGAACATAAAAAAGCTTGGGATAAACGCTATTTAATTCTATGGATTTGGTCAAATTTCTTGGGGATGTTTTTAGCAATGAATGCAGATTTTTGATTGTACTATCCATATGCTTCTGCAGAAACGGATGTACGCATAGTCTTTCCTTGCTTTTGTTTAATTAAAAGTTAGGGATCAACTAAGTCTTCAACTGATTCATCATCACTATCACTAGCACTTTCGTTTTGGCTATGTTCCTAATTTTTTCCATTAATAAATATAATTAAAAACACCTTTCAATCACTATTTTTCTAATTTTTGTTTCAAATTATTCTTCTGCTAATTTTATTAAAATGAAGAGGAGTCTCTTTATGCTCATCATTTCGTTTCGTTGAATAGTTGTTTAAATTCTTTAAAATATATATGAAAAATATTTCTTACAGTATGATGGCCACCTTCTAATTATTCTATTTTATAGAAAAAAATGATTAGAATTACTAACGCATTAGATATTAAAAAATATATATAATTATATCTGCTCCCTCATCCATTCCTCTCATACTTTACTCGTGCAGCTACTTACATCTATTCTTATTTGAATCTAACGCTGATATCCTCTATAATTATATTTTCAGTTTTAAATCTGCAATATCTTATCTGTTTATATACATTAGGTAAACTCAATCATTCAAGTCAAAGACTTTTTGCCTTTGAGAACCCAAGGGAGTAGAAATAGGTTTTTATATAATATTTCTATCTGCTTATTTAATTAAATAACTGTATTCTAAGAGTTGGTTTTTCCGTAGCATAAGAATATTGGAGAAAAACAATTAAAGATAAGATAGGTATATTGAAATCCTTTGAAAGAAAATAAAGCATATTTGAGGTTTCAACAACAAGAGGAAACAACAATTAGGGATGAGTTTAAAGAGATAAAAGGAACTGAACTTGAGGGATGCGAAATTTAGATTATTGATGAATTATAAATCAAATTACTTTCGTTTTAGGAGAGCCAATTAATCATAAAAGGAATCTGTTTATTTATAATAATAATGAAAGTGTTAATGCTATGAAGTTATCTAATCAAAAATAAATATTTCAGCTTAATATTTGCCTTGATGAACAATGTTCTCTCAATCCATTTGAATAAGTAAACATAATTAGAGAGTTGTGGAGAGGCAAATAAGTGAAATAGGAAATAAGACATTTAAATAAATATCTGTCTTACGACTCTTTCGGGTTGCTTCTTGACTAATTCGACTACTAGCTTTTCAAAGATGGGAGTGACCTTTGTAGATAATATTTCTTGCCTTGTTCGCTTTGCCCTGACATGATAATTAAACTTATACTTTTCTTTCTTTTTTTTGTTTATTTTGGTTAGTTTCTTTCTTTGTTTTATTTGTTTGTAATTTTTTTTATTGCTACTGATAATCTGATTGACTAAAAATCAATTAAATAAAGGATCAAGAGACACACATAGAGGCTATCTCTCTCTCTCATTCTCTCTCGTTAATACACTCAGAAATAATAACTATTAGATAAATTGATTGATTGATATAAGGAGAAGAACAGTAAAAGAAAAAAATTATGAATTATAGTTTTTTTTTTTTTCCTGTTGTCAAATTCATTCATTTTATTATTTGATTGTAATAAACAATCTCTACATTCACTAAAGATTGTCATTAGTTCTTTCACCTCTTTTAACTCAATTATCCAATTATTAATCTTATCAAACAATTAAACTATTTGTTTTTATTTTTACAATCAATCAATCAATCATTATTAATACTACTTTCCACTTGCAAATATCATTATTCCCACCACTTTCTTCTCTCTTAATAGATTTTTGCTTGTTTTGACTATTATGCTTGCATGTTTTTTAATAAGATTATTAATATTATCTTCATTCTTTAAAAGAAATAATTCCTAAATAAATTATCCTCTGTTATTTTTTATCAAGCTTCAATCAACAGAAAGAAGTTTCCCCTAAATTCTTCATCTCTTCAACCAAAATCATTAATCTCCAAGTATATTCTTCCATTCACTCTATTTTCATTTTTAAATCAAATAGTAAAAATTAATAAAATTTGTGTTAGAATTACTCGAGCATAGTATAATGTGAATCATAATTAAGTTAAATTCAAGGGTTGATTGCTCAGGATATAAAAATACTCTAAAATTATTTGGAATATAGTTGTCTGTTTATATTAGAAGTGAAATTTTCAAACTTATAAAGTAATTTATTAAAAACATTCAATGATTGTTGTAACTAAGTATAATCTGTAACACTGTACCAAAAAGGAATTAAATAATTAAGCAAAAATAAATAACAATTCCCACACAGTGATAAAAAAAATATAACCTTTAATCATTACATCCATTCACTAACCCTCAAATTAATGTATTAAATTGTTAACCTAGTTTTCTATCAAAACACATCCTATCTCAATATAAAATTATAACAGAACTCTAACATAACGTTATTACTCTCTTAATTGTAACAAAGTATATTCTATTTTGGATTAGCGAGTATAAATAAAACGATTAATATTAAAAAATCTTTTAATTTTTTTTATCTCCCAAAAACTAATTACTGTGATTGTAAAAAATATTTATGTGAATCTAAGAGTTTGTTACTGTATTTTTCTTTGAATTATAAAATATCAAAAACTTGAATTCATTTATGAGAAATTAAAGAGTTCTTACAGAAAGATATAAGATTTTGATAGAACCGAAATAAATAATGGGTAGAAAATATTATTTCAAAATTAATTTAGCATAAATTTACAGTAAATTATAAATGAGATTAAGCTTAGCAAGACTAATCAAAATATTCCTACTACATAAATATAATATAAAATTAAAGAAAAGAATGAATTTATGTTAATTTAATGTTTGGAACATGATGTTCATTCTTGATTTATTAATTAATTGTTTAATAAAATCAATCAAAATTGATTAATATTGGAAAAGTGATTGTATTAAGGTTATTCTGAGTAATTTGAGAAGAGTTGAATATCGCTAGAGTTGTATTTGTTTGTTTCTATATTATAATAATTATTGTTATTGTTGTTATTGCTATTGATACTGTTAGTATTATTACTATTCACATTATTTAAATTGATACAACTATCCTAAGTTGGATGATTCTAAAATCTTATTCCATAACTTAATAGTCCATCGCTGCTTATTTCATCAGAGGAAGGCATGATACTGTTATTAACATTTTAATTTTAAATATTCTTCTTAGCTCTTTACTCATATTATTATTTCAAAATCTATGCTTTCTTAAAGCTAAAGATATCCTTTTCCAATTCATCTAGCTCTTCTTTGACTAAACGCTAATTAGGGATTATCACATCACCTTTTCCTTGTAAGATATTACTCAATTTAACCTTTAAATTATGATTCTCTTTACGATATTCCCAAATCTCTTGCTCAAAATCTTTAATTTTTTTTTTACTGCTGTATCATACTCTACACTCAAAAGCCTTTAATTTATAGATAAGAATCAAATAAATAAAGGAATGGTGAATAATGATAAATAAAATTAAAACTTAAAATCTCAATTATAAAGCCTGAATTATTATCAAATAATACAAATTACTAATTCAAGGTTCTTGATTTTTTTAACTCATCCTCTTTTTCATTCAAGATTAATTTTAAATCCTCTACATTTTAATCGTTCCTTACTTATTTTTACTCAAACTCTTCTTGAATTATTGATTTCTTTGCTTTTATGTAGAATTATTTATGAAAAACTATAAGAAATATCATTGTAAGATAAAAATTTATAAATTACCATTTATCATAATTTGATTATATTCTAACTCTTAAAATTTTACTTTCAATTCATCTATATCTGAAGTTTTACGTTATAATTCCTTCATTATAATCGCTTTTTCTTCCTTTACCTTGTTTAGCTCTTCCTACTACTCTATTATCTAATATTCCATTTATAAATTTGATTAACTGGATTTTTTCAATTAAACTTACTTGTTATTATAATCTCTAATTCGTTAAATTGGCTTCCTCTCTTCCCGATCTAAGCATAATTATCTGCTCATTTAATTACTTTACATGGCTCAAATTATCATACATTTTTATATTCTCGATCTTAGTCTATGTCATTTATTCTAAAAATATTATTTAATTTGAAAATTAAATTAAAACAGAGAGTTATTTTAGAAACTAAAACAATTTCTAAAATGTATAATTAAATTATTATAATATCTATCAATTTATGGTTAGAGAGTATTTTTAGATTCCATCCTCAAAGCTAATCAAAATAAACTAGAATCTTTTCCTATAAAGAAAAGTAAAATTTAATTTTTAATCAATAACAATCATTACATTTAAAGAGTGAATCTAAATTTTCAAATTTTTTCTCTCTGAATTTTGAGCTAGTATTATACTTCATTTTCTTGATTGATCATATTCCTGATCTAATTTTAGAGCTAACTATTTAGAGTCTTTCTTATTTCTATGTCTTCAAGTAATTTTATATTATCCTTTTTACAATCTACAATTCTTTCTTCCAATTCCTTTTTGCTAAGCCTTTTATAGATTTAAAGTTTCTTTTAAGCATTTGTAATCATTTTCTTTTTATTCAACTTTAAATAAATAACCATAAATATTTTAACAATTAATATTTTGATAAATTTAGAAATTACCTTCGAAAGGGTTTATTCCATTATGATTTTTAATTGATTATATTTCTCAAAATAAGGCTTATATCTATATAGCTCTTTCAATTTATTTTCTAAATCATTATAGTAATCTACTTTCTATACAAATTCTCCTTTAATCTCATCAATCTACATCATTTTTATTATATTACATTGATCATCTCTTTGCAAATATTAATTTAATTTTATATTTACCTTTTTTTTTTGCAACCTTAATCTCTCTATATACATTTCTTCTTCATCCATTTCTTGGAGTTCTTTCCATTTAATTTCAGTTGTTGTATCTGCAACACTGCATTATATTTTTAAGGGATATAATCAACAGATTAATTCTAAGATAAAGGTTTTTATTATTTATATCCATATTTATCATCCATTAATTTTTTGTTCTTTAATTATGAATTTGTACATTTCCATTAGTTAAACTATTTCTTTTAGACGGATCCTACTTCCCTTAATTCATTAAATATTAATCTTTTTTTGTTTTCCTTATTGAACTCTTATCTTTCATCTCTATAAGAATTCTCATATGAAATTTATCCCTATTATCTATGATCTTATAATGTTGATAGAGCTCTCTTTTTTTTTTTTACACTTTACTGCTACTCATTAGTAGATTTTATGCAAATCAACTGATTAATTTATTTCTGATTTTCAATTTGGCTGTATTTTTTTAATATCTGATATTTAACGCCTTCAAATTATCAAATAATAATAAGAATTCAAAACTAATCAAAAGATACTTACACCAATTATTTTTTTTTGAATTTTAATCATTTAAATGAAAAGACTTTTTTAATATTTTCTTTCTGTTAGTAATGATTTATCATTATAATTTTTAATATGCATGATACTAAAACCAATCTACAAACTTATTAACATGATACTATTTCTATTATTTTTAGTAAGATTTTAATAATTTTATCTCATTATAAATTCAATAAATATTGTAAATATTATGATTTAAAGATTAAAAGATTATTTTTATGATAAAAATATGCCATTTTTTTATTAATAATAAATAATATTAATTTTGAATTATATTAGTCTCTTAAAAAGATTATTTACCATTTATATTATTTGATTCTATTTTTATGTTCTAAATTCTAAATTTAGTATCTATTTTTGATAATTATGTTATTAATTACTATATAAATTTGATGATTTTTATTTAAATATTAATAAAATAAATTAGTTGGTTGGAATACTTTTTCAGGAAATAAATAAATAAATATTCTCATTTCATTCAATAATATTATTTTTTTTCAGTTTTTCTTTTTTTTTTTTAGACAATTCATAGTAAAAAAATAAAAAAGAAAACTTGTTCTTTTGAAGTTTTTTAAATAAATCAATATAATTTTTATAAGATAAATAGATTATTTTTAGGTTTTTTTGGAAATATTCAGACAAAACTCAGAATTTATCAGGATTTATAATTTCCCTTACAATCTATTTTCATTATTTCTGAAATTTTGATTGATATTTTATAGTTTTTCTGGAATTAAAATCTATCTATAACTGAATAGAGTTTTATGTAAAGACAACAAATTGACCAATAGAACTTTTTTTTTTTCCATCTACCATTTGAAAAGAGTTAATGAATCATTAGATAAGATCATTATTAAATAATAAAAAAGATTTAATTAAACATAAATAATCCAAAAATAAATAATCAATTAATATGACCGAATTAATTCTTAGTTATTGGAACGTAAGAGGTAGAACAGAACCCATTCGAATGTTGCTGAATTATCTAGGATTAAAGTATACCTTCAAGGGTTACGATCTTACCTAATATCTTTAATGGAAGTAAGTTGACAAGCCTGCTCTTAAAACAGATTTCCCTAATTTACCCTATTTAGTAGATGGTGACTACATTTTAACTGAGTCAGATGCCATTGCTTAATATATATGTATTAAGGCTAATAGAGTAGACTTAATAGGTGATACCAATGAAGATAGGATTAATATAGCTAGGTTAAGAGGTATTATAAGTGAAAATATCTACTTAATAGGTTAATTGGCTTACAATCCCAATTATTAAGCTGAGATTAAAACATAGTTTCAAAGATACTGTACCCCTTTTGATTAATTAAATAATTATTTAGAAAAGAAGGAATATATTAACAATGGGAAGATATGCTATTACGATTTCTATCTTTACGATCTTCTTTTTTATTTCTAATAAATTATTTAAAGAAGAAAATATCTTTGAGTAATATCCCAATCTCAAAGCTCATTACGATAGAATTTAAAACTTGCCATAAATTAAAGATTATTTGAATTCTGATAGGTATAACAAGTCCTTCCTTATATACGGACCCACTTCCCATTGGAATGCTGATTCTACTTTTGATATTAATTATTTATGAAGTTTATTAACTTATAAAATTGAATTATTCTTTTTTAGTTGATTAATTGTGAACTTATTTTTGTATGAAATCTTTTGTTATTAAACATATTTCTGATTACAATTAACACCTTTTAATTAAAATATACAAACAAATTTTTGATTATATATGCCTCTATACTATCTAATTGTATTCTCACCCTAAAGATTAAATAAGATTTATCAACTATTCTTTATCACAAACAATAAAAATTGGAATTTCTTATAAAATAATAATTATTTCAATGCTATGATTTATTATAAGTTAAGATATTTAATTTATCTTCAATATAAACTAAAAAAAAATTTGTTAATTTAAATTTTTTATTGAAATTTTTAAATAATATTTGTTTAATATTATTATTTCAACTAAATTTAAAATAAAAAATAGATGAATAATTTAATTTTTAAGAGAGAGTAATTAAAATAGTTTAAATTAAACAGATTTAATGACATTAAACTCTATTAGAATAATCAGATTTAAGTTGAGATTATTAGCTTAGATTTCTTTAAAGATCTTAAAATTTGCTTTACAATTTAATTAGATAGATTTTTAATGAGTGCATTAAATTAAATTGTTGGGATGGTTAAATCTGAAGTATTTAAAAAATAGGTATGAAATAAAGTTGAAAATAAACATATTATAAACACTTTAAATTATTTAAAATGAAAAAACTAGAACCATATTGAAATATGAAATATAAATATTAACATTTATTAATTACTTAAAATATTAATTTTAAAGGTCATCTATATCCTATCCATTTTAAATAAATAAACAAATAAATTCTTGCTATTTTTATATTTTTATCCTTAAAAGCTCATTTAACTATTATTAACTAAACTAATTTATAATATCCTAACTATCTTTTATATATCTACAACTATTAGTAATATATTCAAAATTTCTTTTTTTTTTTTTGCTAGTTTTTTAACTAATTAACTAACTAATCATTAAGAATTCTTAAAATCTTCCATGAGCTATTCATATTCTTTATAAGAATCCTAATTTCATATTATTTTTAATAAATAAATTTAAATTCTTTCAAATATTGTATTTACTTCATCATAAATAACACGGATAGTTAATGAACAGCTTGGGCAAGTGCCAATATCTAACTTATTCATGATCATTTCCTAAATTTACAATATTGGCATAATGATTGAATATTAAAATAGACCAATGAAAAATGAAAATCTCTACCAAGGTAATTTAAAATTTATCTCCGCAAGGACAAGGATAGGTAAAAATACCAGTTTCCTCATCGAAATCGAGATCTTCGATTTCAACTTCATCATAAACGCCTGCCATTTTGTTTAATTTATATAATCTATTTATTTTCTATGTTATTCTACTATTTAATTGCTTGTGAGATTTTGATTGAAATTTGACAATTATAATAATTCTTGCTGTCAGTCAGTCATAACTAAATTTATATCAAACAAAATCTAATTTTACAAATTAAAAAGATAAAATAGATGGATATTGTTTGTCTAACTCATACTATTTCTTAAATCTAAAGTGTCTTAAACTAGCAGAAAAATCATCTCATTTAAATTGCTAAGAAGATTCCTAATTCCTTAATTATTCTAGAATTTCGACTTTAATCTCTATATAATCTTTATAAAGATTATATAATTTAATCAAGTTGTCTAACAAACTAATCAAATAAAATAGCTTATTTTTCTATTTCACTCAAATTATTTGAATGAGATTTAAAATTTATAATTATTATCTCTTAATAAATATTAAAATTAAAATCTATACTTTCTAAATGCAGAAATTCGTCATTATTCATAAGAAAAAATAATGTCAATAATAAGCAATTAATTTAAGAAAGTTAGATATTTAATTATTATATTTAATTAATTTGTAATTAAGTAAATAATATTAAAAATAGTATAACAAGAGAAATGTAAGATGAATTATCTACAATCACAAGCTAAATATCGTCTTCTTTTTTTTGATTGGAATAGAAAAGATACATTGTTTAATTAAATTATTGAGAGAAAAAAATTAATATAGTTCATTTAATTACTTTGATAATGATAAGACATATTTGATAATGATTGCAAAAAAATCTAACTATTCAAAAATAGGTTATTCTTTCAATTTTTGAGCTTAAAAATTCTGCTTATTTTGGTATTTATTTGATTCATAATCAATTGAATCTTAATCAATTTTTAGTCAAAAAGTAAAAAATGAGCTCCTTATATAGTAGCACTAATATTTAAACTTTTAAATCGATGAATTCGATCTAGAATAATGTAAATAAATATCTTTTTATTTTTAATTTCAAATTTAAAAATTATTGTATAAAATATTGAATTCTCAATATTATTTTTCATTATTTAAGAATGAAATTTAATACAATCATAAAATTATGATAGTAGAATTTTATGAATTTAATTTTTACATTTTTATCTAAAAATTTAATTTAATCATTTAAGAACAATTCATAAAATTAAATTAGTTGTTAGTACAAGATCAGTGAGTCTTAAACAAGTAAATTAACTGAATATTAAATTATTTTGTAGACATTTCTTTCAACTATTAGCTAATTTAATTAAGAACGTTTGACTAGCAATCTTTAATTTATGTTAAACAAATAGAAGATTCCACAATGTAAAATATTCTTAGAAATATAAATACATATTAATCCCTCTTAAGTAATTAATAAGTGAATCAAAAGATTGATATTGTTGAGATTACTAAATTTGAAGGCTTAAAGAAATGTTATTCACTAGAAAACTTAACATTAAACCTTTAGTAATTAAATATTTATTAATATACATCTTTAGTAACTAATTATTTTATAAAAATAGCTCTAGTAATTTATAAAATGAAATAGTGGATATTTTGTTTACATCTATAGCTAATTGCTATTAACTCTAGGTTTTAATACTCCACCTGAAGTAAGCTTAATCAAAAAGTCAATTTTTAATTCTCTAATTAAATTTATTAAGCTAAAATAATTTAGATTCTAACTCAGTATAGATTAATAGAGATACATTTAAGAATTTATAATAACTATCAACATTGACTCTAAACTTGTCGTAAATAAGCAGATTAATAATTAAGTTAACTTTATCTAATTAAAATTTTTATTTTGTAGAGATAATTAGATAGGGTCTGCTGGTATTTCATCTATTGCTAATGCTTTAGGACAATGCTAGTTGCAGAATTTAACTTTACATTTAAGGTATATTGAAGAAAAAAATATGCAAGCCAAAATTTTTTTAAATACTCCAAGTGAGAATAATATAGGATAAGACGGAGCAATAGTACTAGGAAATGAGCTGGGGAAGTTAAAGAAGCTTATTAATTTGACTTTAAATTTAAGGTAAGTTTATTAAAGAATACTATTTTACTATTATTATGAAATGATTAAAATTAATAGTGATAATAATATAAAATCTGAGGGAGCAATTCATATTGGAAAAGGTATTTCCAACTGCCTTATGTTATAGAATATGAACATTAATCTTTAGTAATATTTCAAAATAGTTTAGATTCAAAATAGACATTTGATTATTTTTAAAAAGGAACAACAAAATAAGAAAGATTTAAGAGTTTTGTAAAGGTATAATGAATTGCTAATAATTAAATAATCTATACATTGCTTTGAAGTAATAAAATAATTGAGTTTTTACTCTGATATAAATAACAAAATTTAAAAATAGGAATAATAATATAAATTCTTTATAATAATCTTCAATCGGAGAGAGATGATTTCTGCCTTATTCAACACTAATATAAATATATCCTTTTAGTATGAATAATTAATTTAATTATTTTAAATAATTGTCAATTAAACTTAAATTATATAGGAGATCTCAAATTGATACACAAATCACTAATAATGATTCTTAAAGTGAATATACAATTGAGTAATTTGGAAATTCTTCAAATATTAAGTTATTAAAAAATTAATATGAAAAGATTTTAGAATATTTCTCCTTCTATCATAACTTCTTTTGGAAAGCATCTACTCCATTTTTAAATGATACAATCTCTTTCAATTAAATTTACGTAATCTTATAATTCTAATACTATTTACTTTACAATAAAATTTTTATGATAGAGATTGCCAAGTAGATAAAGATTAGATTGAACAAATAGGATTATCGTTATAATAATGTCCTCAATTATCAAATTTGATGATTAATATTGGGTAAAATTTAAGATTACTTACTTCTTTTGAGCATTTTCTCAAATTTTTCATAGATCTAAAATAGAATCTGAAGAAGAACTATCTCTTATTCACATTTTGAAATGTACTCAAATTAGTCAAATTAAGATTCACGTGAAAAAGTATTCTTTCATTATTAACCTTCATCTAGATTTTAAAAAATGATTATTTATAATAACAGTACAAAAATAGAAGCAATCTAATCGAAATACAAAGGAGTTAAATCTTCTTATTCTATTAAGTAATTTTTATTAATAATCTACCCAATATTGATCTTTAATTTTATTTACTAATGCAGGTTCTAAGAAGTAAATAAGGAATTAGTCTACTAATTTAGTGAGGAATAAAACATTTTGAGCAAATTCAGCAATATTTAAATTGATTTAAGGTGATATTTTATTAATAATCTATCCAATCCTAATCCTTCTATCCGTTTGAATAAAACATAGATTCTGTAAGGTTTAAGCACTAGGGATCACTCCAATAGCATAAAAACTTTAGAAATCGAATAATCTGTTTGGATTGAAGATATTTGTTTCGTAATTTACAATTATTATTTTAATTAACAAACTTTAATTTATTTCTAAATATAAAAGACATTTTGATGTTGGGCTTGATGGTGTCTTAGAGTTTATTCAAACGATTAAAGAAAATAAAAAATAAATACCTTAGAATTAGAGTTATAGTAATATTTTTTCATCTTTAGATATAAAAGTAGATAGATTTTTAATTAATTAATAGTGGAAACAATATTGCACCTAAAAATTAGAGTCAATAATAAATTAAGTTAAGAGAATGCCTCATGTTATCAATTATACAATTAATAATTGAAGTTATTACATAAATTAATTATATTAATGCTATTATTTTAAATCTGTAATCATGTCTAACGTTTAATTAACACCAAACAATAAATCTTTGTTAAATCATAAATTATATTTTCTCTTTTAATAATATTTTTAACTCTTCTCTTACCTTTAGTATAATTTAGTTTTTTAAGGCTAATTAGAACCAACCTTTTATTATCCTAAGAAATGATTTATAAGTGAAAACATTTTTGATAAATTCAAATACTTTATTAATTAATATTTGTATTGTATTAATGATCTTTTAATTCGAATGCCAGTAATAGTATTCCTTTAAAAATATATAATTTTAAATAAATAATAAGTAACGTTGCAATTTTTCTATTCATTCAAAGAATGAAATATTTTAATGTAAGCCTTATTTCTTCCTTTGGTATAATTACTATGGATTGACTGAATATTGGCGAAATGAATAATTCTTTATTCTGAATTCAATTTATTTTTTTATATTTGATCCCTAAGTATTACCAAGCATTTATTCCATCTTTCTACTCAATAAATCTTCAATATAATAAAATAAGGTTAAAAATAATAATATTTTTAATTTTTGAAGCTATTGTATTATGAGATATTTAAAAATTAAATTAGAATAATTCCAAATAAATAGTTAATAAGCAATTAATAATTACTGATTAAAAATATTTAAGTAAGTAAACGAAGAAGATAATCAAATTTAAAGAAACTTACACTACAAGTTTAAAGTGTACTAACATTCAATTGACTGTAGTAATCTTGTTTTAAATGCATAATTATATGCAAATTAAATAAATGATGCAGTGGTCATCAAAAGGGAATCATTTAATAAATACGTAATTAGTACACTAATTTATTAAATTCATGTGTTTTATGGGTAATTAGGCTCAATCTAATTTAAAATATGATGTTTATTAGAAATACACATGATAAAGATCAATTAATTAAATCAGAAATGCTATTGTTTTCAAAAACAAATCGCTTGTTTATGTAAGGGATAATCAGAATTAATAATAAAGTTAATTAAATTTTTATCAAGAGAGTAATCACTATGATATAAGTAAATTAAGTAGTAATGGAAAAATATTGCAAATAGTAATTTTAAAATATCTCTAATTGAATTAACGCAAAGCTCAACCGTTCTTACTCCAAAACATCTAGAAAAATCCTTCTCTTAAAAATAAGTAAAAATATTAGTCTAAATAATCTTTAAAGTCTATTATCCTAATTTGAAATAAAAAGAATTTTTTTCATTCAATAAGTAAGAAAATCAAAAATACAGATCCAGTAATATCTTTGCAATTGATAATTTATTAAATTTTAAGAATTGTAATAAAAACTTGATAGTACTAATTGCTAGTAAATACAATTATATTAAAATTCATAAAAAATTAATTAATTTGTAAAATTCTTTTGAAGTCTATTCCATTTTTTTCTTTTAATTTTAAATTAACTAACTAACTAACTAACTGCATCATTATGATATTTTTATATTATGATTCATTTTTAGCTATCATTTCAAATGCTCAGAATACATCCAAACAAAGATAAGACTAATAAAAAGGATAGAGATTTGTTAAAATTTAACACATGAATTCATCTAGAACAATTTAATTTATGATTTTATTTGCTTATCTTGATTAGTATAAACTTTAATTATTTATTTCTAAGTGAATAAGCATATTAAAATAATAAAGGCTCTGTTTATAAAGTTGAATTTTATTATTTAAGTATGGATTTAGAAGAAATTTTTAAAATAAAATCTCTAATGAAGGATATCAATAAGGAAATAAAATAATGGAAAAGTATTTTTCATTTACTGTAAAGTCTCAAATCAGTCCACGAATTTTCATTTTTTTTTCTAAAAATACATTTACTTCTAGATATCGTATTTTATGTTATAATTGTAGAGAATAAAAATGTATATGAACAAATATTAGTTATTGATATTTATGATATGTTTATTTCTAAAATTAAATAATTTTGACTCCAAAATTACTGCGAATTTAGAGGTTTTATGGTAGTTGTAAAATTTCATTGCATCAGAGTGTATGTTATTACATTAAAAAATAAACTATTGTAAGACTGATAGTAAAATTAGGAATAGAAAGTATCAGATAGGAAATACATTCATTAATTAAAATTTATAAATTGAGTAATTTCAATTTAATAAAAATTGTAAAGATTAATTAATGAATCTTATTCTAGATAAAATTGAAATGGCTTTAAAAAGCTACTAAATCATAAACTTTATAATTAATTTAGACAAAAAACACAGATATTTTTGTAAGAATAAATTATCACTTAATATAAATTGCTAAAAAATAAGATACTAGAAGATACACACAAAGAAAAGATGAAAGTTAGGCATCATCTAAAAGCATTATTGAAGAAGAACTACATGCTCTGGAAAAGAAACTGGGTTTGTTCAATTTTTGAGATATTTCTCCCAGCTATAATAGGATGCTTCTTCTTCATTATTAGATCTCAAATAAAAATTACAGATGTTGAAACTAAGAGTTACATTGATGAGGTACTATCTATTTTCTTTCATTATTAAAAATTATCTATATTTATGATAAATTAGTTATTTAATTAAATTTCTTATTTTTGCTAAAAAGAGAGTAACTCTAGTACCAGATTTCTAAATTTTAGGAACTAATCCTAAAACTGGTAAGGATATCTTGCCTTAGATTAAAAACTGTATAAATGGAAGAACAGCTAGATATCCAAGTTATGCTAATGGGCATGTTGCTTTGATAGGAGATAATGAGTTTTTGAATAAATTGGAAAATATTTTCTAGACAAAATATAAATATCCTACTAAAAGATATGGATCAGTTTAAGACATATACGATCATGTTAGAGACATTGACTACAACTATGATCTTTGTCTTGGTATTCATATGGAGAAATCTACCGACAGTGTATACAACTATACCCTCTTTTTAATAACACTGGTAGATACTTCTATGAAATGCCAAAGACCCTAACCTCTGCAAAGTTTGACTATATGTTTGACAAAAGAGTAGATCACCTAGATAAATACATTAACTCAGGATTTATGACACTTCAAAACTGGATAGGTATCTTTATTTAAACAAAATTAACTAATATTTTAATTCTACTTTAAATTGGTTTTTATAGATAATATGATTTTCTAAGCTGAGAGTGGTGAAACTAATGTATCTATCACACCCTAAGTAAGTTCAATGAAGATTATAAAGCATGGTTAGGATGATTTAGCAGAGAAAATGCAAGGTAGATTTGCAACTTATATAGTCCTGCCTATGATTATTATCTATTTGAGAATGACCTATGGTTTGCTTATAGAGAAAGAAAAGAGAATCAGAGAAGGCATGAAAGTTATGGGTATGTCTGATATTAGCTTCTATTTAGCTTGGATTATCCATTACATTATTATTTATGCTCTCAGTAGTCTGTTTGCCGTTATTATACTAAAAACAGCTATTTTTAAAGAAAGTGACTTTTCTGTGCTATTTGTTTGGCATTTCCTTTTTGGCTTAACCTTAATATTTTAGAGTCTATTTATAACTACTTTCTTTACAAAGGCTAAAATTGGAAATATCATAGGTATGGTTTTCTTCTTGCTTTAATACATGGTAATATTTGTGATTAGACAACAAGAAGATGTTACAAAAGAAATGAAGAGAGGTGTCTCATTACTTTCCTCATACAGGAACAACTCTAGCATGTGATGTTTACTTGCTTATTGAGAGCTAATAAAAAGGTATCACTTGGGAAAATCTAGACTATTAAATTGAAAATTACTCTTTGCTTACTAATTTCTATATGAACATAATTAATATTATTTTCTTTTCAATTCTTTCCATCTATCTTGATTAAGTATTCCCCAATGAATTTGGTAAGAAACAACATCCTCTTTTCTTTATAAGATGGATTTGGCAAAGGAAAAATCTATAGACTAGCACGATTACTCCACACAACTAATAACATGATGAAGAGGATTTAATAGACTTTAACTAAAACTTCGAAGAAGAAGTAGCAATGAATTTATAAGAGTAGGAAAGAGGAAACGAAGTAGTGAAAGTAACAGATTTGTTCAAAGTGTACCCATCAGGTAAATCTGCAGTAAATGGAGTAAGTATGACCATGTACAAAGATTAAATCTTCGCTTTACTTGGTCACAACGGTGCAGGTAAGACCACAACAATATAAATGCTTACAGGTATGTATGAATTTACTAGCGGAAAGGCTGTAGCCTTTGGTAAAGACATCGAAAATGAAATGAGAGAAATTCGTACATTTATGGGAGTTTGTCCTTAGCATGATATCCTATTTGATGATTTAAGTGTGAAAGAACATTTAGAACTATTTGCTTCTTTCAAGGGGAATGACAGATAAATAAGCAATATAATTAGAAGTAGAAAAGTATATAGCAGATGTTGATTTAGCAGAGAAAAGAGATGAACTTTCAAAGAATCTTTCTGGTGGATAGAAACGTAGATTAAGTGTTGCAATTGCTTTTATTGGAGGAAGTAAATTAATTTATCTGGATGAACCAACAAGTGGAATGGATACTTCAGCTCGTCGTCATATCTGGGATATGCTCAAGAGATATAAGAATGAGAAGATTATTTGTTTAACTACTCATTTTATGGATGAAGCAGATTATTTAGGTGATAGAATTGCTATTATGGCAGATGGGCAAATTGTTTGTATGGGAAGACCATTATTTTTGAAGAATAGATTTGGTGCTGGCTATCATTTAACCATAGTCAAAAAGAATCCTACCGATTAATCTGGTCCTGTTATTTCCTTTGTAAAGAGTATTATCCCATAATCAAAGCTCATTTCTGATGTTTCTGCTGAAGTATCTTTCTAATTAAATAATGAAAGCTTACCTTTATTTCCTTAACTTTTCAATGGTTTAGACGATTAGTTAGATAAATTAAATGTTTAATCCTATGGTATTTCTATTACTACACTTGAAGAAGTATTTTTGAGAGTTGCTCATTTGAAGGATGAAATGAGAGAGAAGAAAAGAAAATAGAAAAAGGAAGAAGAGCATTAAAGACAGTTAGAAAAAGAAATGCATAACAAAAACTTACATAAAAAATTAAAACATTGAAATGGTTATTAATGAAGGAGGTGAAGCAAATAACAAAATTAATGATAATAATAATCTTAATTTAATGAAAAATGCTTAAATTTCTAGCTCATCAAATATTGATTCTAACTAAGAATGTGGATTATTAGGCAATGAAGTCGATCACTTTGATCTAAATAAAGTCAGAATTACTGATAGTAAAAAGATTTTCTTCATACACTTGAGAGCATTACTCATAAAACGTTTAATTTACTTTAAGCGTGATTTGAGATCTTTATTATGTGAAATAGTTCTTCCTTGCATTGTTGTTATTTTTGGTTTAAGTTTAGCTTTAGTGTCATTTATCAAAGATTCACCAAGTATTCTCCTTAATGCTACTATTTACGAAACATTACCTCTTCCAACAATAATTTCCTCTTCTTCTGTGAGCTTATCTTCTGAAATAGATTCTATTGTTTCCCATTTCCCAACTCATTCTAATAACCCATTATATGAATTTGAAAAGAAGTATGATATTTCTGATTTAAAATAGTGGGATGAATATACTTTTAGCGAGAGAAATGTTAATAGAATTGGTTCATACTTTATTTAATCAATTTCTCCTGATTTCCGCTAATATAATTATGTTACTGAAGTTAATACAATTGCAAGAGATTCCTCATCTATTTATGTAAATGCAATGAATTAAGCTATAATTAATTCCTATTTAGAGAATAAGAGTAAATTAAATAACAAGCCATTTACCTAACCTGTTAAAATTAATGTTAGATTTGAACCTTGGCCATTAACTCAAAAAATTAAGAATTTGGAAGGATCTGCAGATGGTTTGGTATCAAGTTTCATTTTTTCAATAGGGTTCTCATTCATCCCAGCAAGTATTATTACATTTTGTGTGAAAGAAAGAACGGAAAACATAAAGCATTAACAACTTGTTAGCGGAGTGGGCATTGTAAGTTACTGGGCAAGTAATATCATTATGGATATGGTGAAACATGTTTTCCCTGCTTCTTTCTGTATTCTCATGGTAAAAGTTTATGACATTGATACATTCATGGATGGAAATACATTTTCTGCTATTATTCTGTTAATGTTCCTCTACGGTTGGAGTTGCATACCCTTTTCATTCGTCATCTCTTTTCCTATTTGCTGATTATGGTAATGCTTAAGTCTCAGCGTTCTTTATTAATTTCCTTTGTGGTGGTATTCTTCCAACAATCGTAGCTATCTTACGTATCATTCCTTCTACTGAGACAGCTGGTATAGCTCTAGGGTGGATATTCCGTGCTATTCCTTCCTTCAGTTTCGGATATGGTATTCTTAACATAGGTAATAGAGAATTGTATAATCTTGCTAAAATGGAACATGAAATTCCTTCTGCTTTTGAACTAGACATCGCTGGTATGATTATTTCTTTCATTTATTATTGTATTAATTTTATCTAATTAAAAATAAGGTGGTGATATTATCCTTATGTTTGTAGAAGGGATAATTTATTTAGCCATTCTCTTCTTAATTGAATGGATGCAACATGTTGGTTCTATTTCTAGATATTTCACAAAAGAAGAATCCATAAAACAAGTACCTAAAGAATAAGATAATGATGTTTAGCAAGAAATTGATTTAGTATCTTTATCTAAGCCATCTGACTATACAGTTAGGGTTGAGAATCTTCGTAAGGTGTTTATTCCTGCAAAGGATAGAATAAAAATTGCAGTTGATTAAGTATCTTTTGGTATTAAAAATGGTGAATGCTTTACTCTATTGGGAGTTAATGGAGCAGGTAAAACTACTACTTTTAAGATTTTATCAGGTGAGATTCATCCAACTTCAGGTACTTGCTATATTAATGGATATAATGTTGCAACCGAGATAGAATAAGCTCGTAGACAAATAGGTTATTGTCCTTAATTTGATGCTCTATTGGAAAATCTCACTGCTTATGAGCATCTAGAATTATATGCAGCTATTAAAGGTATTCCATACAATTTAAGAAAATCGCTTATCAAATAAAAATATAAGAAATGGATTTAATTGAGTTTGAAGATAAACTAGCAGGTACTTATAGTGGTGGTAATAAGCGTAAATTGAGTGTAGCTATTGCTATGCTAGGTAATCCACCTGTAGTATTTTTGGATGAACCATCAACAGGAATGGATCCTGCTGCTCGTCGTTTTATGTGGAGTGTGATATCAAGGATTTCAACTTAAAGAAAGAACTCAAGTGTAATTTTAACAACTCATTCTATGGAGGAAGCTGAAGCACTTTCTACACGTGTTGCAATTTAAGTAGAGGGCTAATTGAAATGCATTGGCACAGTTTAATAAATTAAGAATAAATTTGGTGAAGGTTATGAAGTTGAGTGCAAATTGAGATTACCTTCTAATGATTAATTGATTAAATCTTTATAAAATGAATATTAGTATGAGGAAAAAATTGCCTCTTCTTTGCATATATTCCCTAATAACTTGAAAGAAAACCTGAAGAAACTTAAAGTTGAATAATATTATGAATTAATTTCTTCATCTGAATAATATTTATAAATTTTTTTTCAAGAATAAAATCATCTACAGGAATTTCCCTTTGAATTTATATCAATTTACACTTTTAGAAAACCTTGGAAACAATTTATCTAGCTTTATTAAATAAAATTTAGGTGAATTTTCTATTATTGAGCATTTTGATGATTTCTATCGCTTTAGAATAGAATCCAAAATCTCCATTGGAAAGATGTTTGAATATTTTGAAAATAATAAAACTCGACTCTCTATATTGAATTATTCTGTAAGATAGGCATCAATTGAATAGATATTTAACTTATTTGCTTAAAATAAAATTAAAGTAAACTAATAAGTCCATAATATACCTTAAAACTAAACTAAGAACTCATTCTTAAGTAAGTTACTTAATGAGGAAGATGATTTAATACCCTAAGAAAAGAGTACAAAAGATGAATAATTAAAATAATTTTACTCATAAACTGTCTATCATAGTCATTTAGAATGAAACTAAATCACTAACATATTCAAAAATTTTCATATTTTTATTTACTGTATTCACTCTATTTATTTCCTTAATATTTCACAATCTAAGTTGTAAAAATATGGATGATATTTATAAATGAAAATGTTCTACCTTAACATCTTTGATCCTTAATTTTGGAAGATTGAATGGTATTTAATTTCTAAAAATAATTTCTTTATTTTGAAGAAAGTAATAAAATTAAAATAAATTTTCAAGATAAAAGTAATAATAATTAATTTTTATAAAAATAATATAAAATAATAATTTGAAAAATAAAATAAAATTAAACACTTGTATTTTATTAATAGATATTTTCTAGGAATCAGAAAAATCTAAATATTAATTTATCATTATCATTTTATTGTAGTTGTAATTATTTATTAATATTAAGTTAGATTATTTGCTTTTCAATCTTTAATTTCAATCATCTAATTAATAAATAATAAATAATTGATTAATTTTAACATAAAATATGATTAATAATAAAATATCAAGACTTTTTTTTTTGGCACTTCTCTATCATTTGTTTTAATCTATTAAATTAATATTTAAGAAAATTACCAAAGGTTCACATCTAAAGTGGTTATGTTTAGACATTTCTCCATACTGAGTCCTATATTCATTGCACCTTCAGCACTAATACGATTATTCCTAATTAGTAAAAATTAATAATTGATTATTGTTAACATAAAATATGATTAATAATAAAATATCAAGACTTTTTGGCACTTCCCTATCATTTGTTTTAATCTATTAAATAAATATTTAAGAAAATTACCCAAGGTTCAGATCTAAAGTGGTTATGTTTTGACATTTCTCCAGACTGAGTCCTATATTCATTGCACCTTCATCACAAATACCATTATTCCTAATTAGTAAAAATTAATAATTGATTAATTTTAACATAAAATATGATTAATAATAAAATATCAAGACTTTTTGGCACTTCCCTATCATTTGTTTTAATCTATTAAATAAATATTTAAGAAAATTACTCGAGATTCAGATCTAAAGTGGTTATGTTTTGACATTTCTCCAGACTGATTCCTATATTCATTGCACCTTCAGCTCTAATATCATTATCCCTAATTAGTAAAAATTAATAATTGATTAATTTTAACATAAAATATGATTAATAATAAAATATCAAGACTTTTTGGAACTTCCTTATCATTTGTTTTAATCTATTAAATAAATATTTAAGAAAATTACCTTAGGTTCAGATCTAAAGTGGTTATGTTTTGACATTTCTCCAGACTGAGTCCTATATTCATTGCACCTTCATCACTAATACCATTATTCCTAATTAGTAAAAATTAATAATTGATTAATTTTAACATAAAATATGATTAATAATAAAATATCAAGACTTTTTGGCACTTCCCTATCATTTTTTTTAATCTATTAAATAAATATTTAAGAAAATTACCCAAGGTTCAGATCTAAAGTGGTTATGTTTTGACATTTCTCCAGACTGAGTCCTATATTCATTGCACCTTCATCACTAATATCGTTATCCCTAATTAGTAAAAATTAATAATTGATTAATTTTAACATAAAATATGATTAATAATAAAATATCAAGACTTTTTTGGAACTTCCTTATCATTTGTTTTAATCTATTAAATAAATATTTAAGAAAATTACCTTAGGTTCAGATCTAAAGTGGTTATGTTTTGACATTTCTCCAGACTGAGTCCTATATTCATTGCACCTTCATCACTAATACCATTATTCCTAATTAGTAAAAATTAATAATTGATTAATTTTAACATAAAATATGATTAATAATAAAATATCAAGACTTTTTGGCACTTCCCTATCATTTGTTTTAATCTATTAAATAAATATTTAAGAAAATTACCTTAGATTCAGATCTAAAGTGGTTATGTTTTGACATTTCTCCAGACTGAGTCCTATATTCATTGCACCTTCATCACTAATATCATTATTCCTAATTAGTAAAAATTAATAATTGATTAATTTTAACATAAAATATGATTAATAATAAAATATCAAGACTTTTTTGGCACTTCTCTATCATTTGTTTTAATCTATTAAATAAATATTTAAGAAAATTACTCGAGATTCAGATCTAAAGTGGTTATGTTTTGACATTTCTCCAGACTGAGTCCGATATTCTTTGCACCTTCAGCACAAATATCATTATTCCTAATTAGTAAAAATTAATAATTGATTAATTTTAACATAAAATATGATTAATAATAAAATATCAAGACTTTTTGGCACTTCTCTATCATTTGTTTTAATCTATTAAATAAATATTTAAGAAAATTACCTTAGATTCAGATCTAAAGTGGTTATGTTTTGACATTTCTCCAGACTGAGTCCTATATTCATTGCACCTTCATCACTAATATCATTATTCCTAATTAGTAAAAATTAATAATTGATTAATTTTAACATAAAATATGATTAATAATAAAATATCAAGACTTTTTTGGCACTTCTCTATCATTTGTTTTAATCTATTAAATAAATATTTAAGAAAATTACTCGAGATTCAGATCTAAAGTGGTTATGTTTTGACATTTCTCCAGACTGAGTCCGATATTCTTTGCACCTTTCAGCACAAATATCATTATTCCTAATTAGTAAAAATTAATAATTGATTAATTTTAACATAAAATATGATTAATAATAAAATATCAAGACTTTTTGGCACTTCCCTATCATTTGTTTTAATCTATTAAATAAATATTTAAGAAAATTACCTTAGGTTCAGATCTAAAGTGGTTATGTTTTGACATTTCTCCAGACTGAGTCCTATATTCTTTGCACCTTCAGCACTAATATCATTATCCCTAATTAGTAAAAATTAATAATTGATTAATTTTAACATAAAATATGATTAATAATAAAATATCAAGACTTTTTGGCACTTCCCTATCATTTGTTTTAATCTATTAAATAAATATTTAAGAAAATTACCTTAGGTTCAGATCTAAAGTGGTTATGTTTTGACATTTCTCCAGACTGAGTCCGATATTCTTTGCACCTTCAGCACAAATATCATTATTCCTAATTAGTAAAAATTAATAATTGATTAATTTTAACATAAAATATGATTAATAATAAAATATCAAGACTTTTTGGAACTTCCTTATCATTTGTTTTAATCTATTAAATAAATATTTAAGAAAATTACCTTAGGTTCAGATCTAAAGTGGTTATGTTTTGACATTTCTCCAGACTGAGTCCTATATTCATTGCACCTTCATCACTAATATCATTATTCCTAATTAGTAAAAATTAATAATTGATTAATTTTAACATAAAATATGATTAATAATAAAATATCAAGACTTTTTTGGCACTTCCCTATCATTTGTTTTAATCTATTAAATAAATATTTAAGAAAATTACCTTAGGTTCAGATCTAAAGTGGTTATGTTTTGACATTTCTCCAGACTGAGTCCTATATTCTTTGCACCTTCAGCACTAATACTATTATTCCTAATTAGTAAAAATATAATAATATAAAATATGATTAATAATAAAATATCAAGACTTTTTTGGCACTTCCCTATCATTTGTTTTAATCTATTAAATAAATATTTAAGAAAATTACCCAAGGTTCAGATCTAAAGTGGTTATGTTTTGACATTTCTCTAGATTGAGTACTATATCTATTGCACCTTCATCACTAATACCATTATACCTAATTAGTAAAAATTAATAATTGATTAATTTTAACATAAAATATGATTAATAATAAAATATCAAGATTTTTTTTGGCACTTCCCTATCATTTGTTTTAATCTATTAAATAAATATTTAAGAAAATTACCTTAGGTTCAGATCTAAAGTGGTTATGTTTTGACATTTCTCCAGACTGAGTCCTATATTCTTTGCACCTTCAGCACTAATACTATTATTCCTAATTAGTAAAAATATAATAATATAAAATATGATTAATAATAAAATATCAAGACTTTTTTTTGGCACTTCCCTATCATTTGTTTTAATCTATTAAATAAATATTTAAGAAATTAACCTATTTTATTTTAGAATTATTAAAATAAAAATAAAATAATTAGAAAATAGACATAAATATTATAAATGGAAAAATTGATATTAATTTACATTATCAAGAAAATTTAAACGGTTAGATTGAAGAATTTTTTTCAATTAAAATGTCTTCACCGTTTTAAATTTTTAATTTATAAAGATTTAATCTATTTTATTTTACAATCATTATTTAAAACTAAAATAAAATTAAAATAACTATTTAGTGGACAACATATATTAGAAATGAAAGTAGAAGAAAATAAAAACCGATTTAAAAATGTTTAAAATAAACGATATATAATATATAATACATAAATTTAAGAAATATTTCTGAGTGTATACTTTATCTTATATGCAGAGTATTTCTATTCTATTCTATTCTATCACTAATATCATTATCCCTAATTAGCAAAAATTAATAATTGATTAATTTTAACATAAAATATGATTAATAATAAAATATCAAGACTTTTTGGCACTTCTCTATCATTTGTTTTAATCTATTAAATAAATATTTAAGAAAATTACCTTAGGTTCAGATCTAAAGTGGTTATGTTTTGACATTTCTCCAGACTGAGTCCGATATTCTTTGCACCTTCAGCACAAATATCATTATTCCTAATTAGTAAAAATTAATAATTGATTAATGTTAACATAAAATATGATTAAAAATAAAATATCTAGATTTTATTGGCACTAATTTATAGCTGTAAATACTAGACCTCACTTGGGGATTCTCTTTGTAATTTTTTTTTTATTACAAAAAAGAACATAATTAATAACTTTCTTGTGATAATAAAAATTATAGTACTAATAAATATAAGTGGAAATTACTTTGCATTTACTTTAAGATGTTGTATAAATTATCTTTCAAAAATAGAGGAGATATCTTTGAGTTGTTCATAATAACATTCATATGAATCAATTCTGAAATGATAGGCATCAAAATCGCATTCAATTTCTTCAAAGGATTTTTCAAATTATTCAATCATAATCTTCTAGTATTTCTTTGAAATCTTTCTTTCAACAGCAACTTTAAAACTCTTTTAATGTTTTTCTCTTAATTCCATAAATTATTTAGTTAGAAATTTAGGATCTTTTCTTTATTTTCTATCAATATTTAGCATCAATTCAATTATTTTATTTATTTCTGAGTATAATTGGTCCTAACTTAGATACTATTTAAGATTCCCCTTCCTTATTTAGTAACAATCTTAAATTTATAAGAATTTTCCTCTAGTAAGTTCTAATAAGAGCAATCCTAACCCATAAATATCCCCTTTTCATTAGTAATTATGGATTATTAGTAATAACCATTTTACAAACTTTACCTAAATTGAAAATATTTAATGATACATCATTTCTGGAGAAATATATTTCTGATTAAAACCTTTGTACTATATTTTATTGTATTTTTGGTAATATTAGTTAAAAAGAAAAGTAGTTTTAAATTATTTTTAATATTTACATTCTCAGTATATGATTTTTCTAAACTCTGGATTTTTAAAGACATGCCAAAATCTCCTAAAATTAAAATTGTATTTATTTATTCCTTATCTTATTTATTTATAATTTTAATTACCAAGTTTAAATGATTTTGTTTCACTGTCATATAGAATATTCTAAGGTTTGAAATCTGAGTGGAAGATTTTATTATTGTCTAATACTTCTAAACAAGTAGTCATTTAAAGGGCAAATGCTATAATTGAATTTAAAGAGAATGTTTCTCTCTAAGTAAACAATTTTGTTATAATGTTTTTCATATCACCTTTTTAAAAATGTAATTTAAGTTTAAATTTATTAATCTAAATAAACATTACATGAATATTTCTTAAAAAGTTAAAAGTACTTCATTCCATTGAATAAATAGAAACCATCAATGAATTTGACTACTTGTGGGATATCTCCAATAGATTTAATTATCTATTATTCCATTAAAATATCTTCCTTAATAGGCTTACTAATACATTTGACAACAATCGATTAGTTATCTTTTTTTGGCTTCAAAAATAACACCTTCAGCACCTTTCCCAAGGAATGATGTTAATAGGATATTTTATTTTATAACTCTTCATAAATTTTACAAAGCATTTCAGGCTCAAAATCAAGGTGATCTTTTTTCTAAGCTTATTTTGTATATAGCTCTTAAAATTTCTTTAAAAGGGGATCGAATTGATTGAGTTGCATGTAAGTGCTATTTTATAAGTAATAATAGAATTTAAATTACTGTAGTTTTAAAATATTTAAATTTTAAAATTTAAATTATAATTTTTACATTTATTTTTCTACTTTTTATTTTTTTTTCTATTTTTCTATCTATTGCCAAAACTATAATTGTTTCAAATTTCTTGTAAAGTAATTAAAAGTAATACGAAAATGATAAGTTTATATTAATATTAGAGATTGATCTAATAATACTCAATTTTTAGTATTGATTGATAAATAATTTTTCTTTTCACAATACTTTATACTCTCATTATTAAGACCCTTAGTAAGATTTTTTCAAAAATTTTGACTTTTTAAAATATTTAGCAGATTAATTATAATTATTAAAAATATTTATTTCTAATATAAAAAATATGGTTAAATATTTTAAATGATAAAAATATTAAAAATAAATGTTTAAAATAATATAATTTTCAAAATAGCTTAAACTCATTTAATTTAAAAAAAATACAATTAACAAAATGATAGATTTACAACAAAGAAAAATAATGAAAAGAAAGATAGCATTTTTTTTTTAGAATTTTATTTAATACTTTCATACATAAACTTCACCTTTAATTAATTTAACTGATTTCCTTATCATTTAATTTTACATTATCTTCTTTTAGATTTCATATGAATTTAATCTTTTTTATATCAAAAATTTCTTTAACTCCAAATAAGAAATATGTATAAAAATATGTTTACTATAAATTCATAGTAAATACTTGAAGATGCTTACAATTTTCTAATACTAAATAAAACTCTCTTTGTATGGGATTAGTAATAAAATTTTAGCTTATATAAAATGAAAATAGGTTATTATAAAGTTATCTCAATTCATTATTTTAAATAATCTTACTTTAGTATAAGTACAATCGAAATCAAATTTTAACAATAAGAAAGGCCTTCCATTATAGTTTTAAATCCAATATTTTTTATATAATTTTTACTTTATTATTATAAAAAGAGCATATATTATTCATTTTATATCAGATCTAAATAGTTCATTTTTTTTCATCAAAATTATAGTATTTAATACCTTTAAAATTAATAATATTAATAAAAGATAATTTATCCTTTAAATAATGTTTTATTTCCAAATGATAATATTTTCAATAAGTTTTGAAAATATTAAATCCTATTTTTAAAAAAAAAAAAACCAATAGTTTACCTTAATATGAAAGACACAAATTAGATATTAGAAAAACAAGATATTTATGATGCTAAATGTTTTAATCCCTAATCTTCAATGGAGTTTTTCTATAAAAATTGTATAGTCCTTATTTGTAAATAAGTATTTTATAAATTACTCTAAATGGAAATAAAATACTCTAAGATTTGAGTGCATTTATTATGACTTATTAAATCCAGATAATCCTTGATTTTCTATATTATTATCACTATTTTATTTTCTTTTTTCATTCTATTTTGTAATGAAAATTATATTTACTCTAAGCTGAGATTTAAATACTCAAGTTAAAGTAATTAAGAAGTAGAATTATTGATTTAAATTGAATTTATTGAATCAATTAAATTTTATCTATTATTTTAAATAATTCAATTAATAATTATCAAAATTAAATTAAAATTACTTTAAATCAAGAAATAAATAATTCAAAGTCTGACATTTCTAAATTCCTTAGCACAGTTTGCAAACAGTCCTTATTTTGTTCAAACTGTTTTAATGTAAAACAAATATTCTAAAGAAATTCCAAAAATTTATTACTTTAAAACCAACACTAACTTTTAAAAGCTTTTTGATTTTTGAAATCCCTTGACCCAACTCATTTACTCCTTCATCTAATATATCATTTTTTTTACAGAAAAATGAAAATTATTTAACATTCAATCTAATCTATCTACCTCAAATTAAGAAAAAGATTTTCTAAATTTTAACAAAAAGCAATTGATTTTCCTAATATTATTGCTCCTTTAGCCCCAATCATAAATTTCTCATTTAATCTACTCTTTGGAGAACTCAATACAAATTAAATATTTTTCAAATAAAATCTTAAAATACTAATTATAATAATTTACGATAAGTTTAATTGTAAATAGGTTAAATTAATGCATTTTGGGAGATATTTTTCAAGCTACTCTATAATGTTCTAGCAATTTTAATTTTTACTATTAAAAAATGTAGTTAAAATCTTTATTTCTTAATAAATACTAAATTCTAACCTTTTGGTGAAGAACAACTCATTGATTTATTTTTTATTACAATTCTCAATCTACTTATTAAGTAAGTAATAATAAAGTTAACATTTTTATGAATTTACTAGTATTATCTACAAAAAAACATACTTATTAAATCTCTTGATGTATTCTATTGATTTAAATCATTTTACTTTATTTTCAAATAATTTATTCTTGCACAGAAAAAAAAACTTAATACAAGTCCAAATAAAAGTAGAAGCAATTAAATACAATCTTGCTTTTAAAAATTAAAATTCTTGGATTTTTCCAGTTAACAGTAAATAAATGCTTTTTTTTGCAAAGATATGTTTTGATAGAATAGGTATGGTATATAAATCTAAGTTTATTTAGATAAAAACATAATTAATTTAATTTAAATTTCAAAGGATCAATATCATTTAAAAAATAAAAAATATTATCTTTGTCGTCATTTTAGCTAATAAATTAGGTGTAGATAGATAATTATAAATGAGAAAATTATTTGAACATGAGGCGAAATACATTAAAGTTAAAGTGAATATCATAGGGAAGGCAATGTGCGCTCTCTTAACATTTTGGAGTATGGCAACTTTTATACTTTTTGTTCTGTTCTTTATCAACTTTTAGAGACTTCCCTTTTTTTTAAAATAAAACTTACATGATAATGGATTCTTTGATGTTTGTGAGGCTTTAGGAATTGAATGTTATCCTTATGGAATTAAAACTATAATGATAAAGACAGTGTTTAATATTCTTTTGATTATCACATTCTGGATTTAGCATGTTATGATGGCTAAACTTTCATTTAAATTAAGAATTGTAAAGATCTTCCCAGAATATCTCATAATTGAGAGACCTATGTTTAATCTAGCTTCATAATTAGTTTATTTCTTAGCATTTAGCTTATGGTAGCCTATTGATTTAGTTTTATTTAACTTCATCAAGTAATCTTTACTTATTGATATTATTGGAGGAATTGGAGTTCTTATTTTCTTAAAGAGTTTATATGATCTGCATGATATTGCCGATTTAAGCGGAGTGACTTTTATGAAAAAGTATTTGCAAGCAAAGAGATTTCTTTTAGCACTAAGTATTTACCAGTAGATAATCCTGATGCAATTAGAGTATCGAGAATATATAGAATGTGTAGACATCCTATGTAATTAGGCACAATTATAATGATCCTTTGTGGAGGAAAAATATGGAGTATTAGTAGAATTATTTATTCTATAGGATTAATAGTAGGTATTAATATAGGTATTTCTTATGAAGAAAGAAGATTAGAGAATTTATATGATTCCTATAGAAGATATAAAGAATAAGTTTAGTTTAGATTGATTCCTAATATTTTTATGTTATTTAGTAGTAATAATGCTAACACTAATGAAGTAGAAGAAGATAATAATTAATAATAATAACAACAACAACAACCACAATAACAACCTTTATAACAATAAAAACCATAATAAAAAACTGAATCAAGTAAAAAGAAATGATATACCACCTTGAATGAATATAATATAATTTTATTTATAATTTCAATTTTCAATTTAAGAAGTTATGTTATTTTATCTTAATAAAAATGATATATATTGAATATAATGAATATATTTATTAAAAATATTTTTGTAAAATTAAAATACTAAATTTCACTTAAAGATGTATATGTTCATATATTGAATATTGATTAAAATAAAGCTCAAATTACCTCTCTTTTTATCAAGTTTTTTTATTATTTAAACGTTTAAAAATTACTTAAATTTAAAAAATTAGAAAAAAATGAATGAAATAAATAAATAATAATCCTTTTTAAAATATATTTTTACAATTCTATTATTAGATTAAAGAAAATGAAACTTATATTTTATGATTAAATATCTTAATAAGTTTTTATGATTTCCATACCTATCCTTTATTTGCAAATATATTTTAAAAATTAGAAACTTAATAAAAATCTACCCGTTTACTTTGATAACTGGAAGGTGATAATTTTAAATTCATAGTTAGATAATTAAAAATGCATTTTTAAAACTAAAAATGATGATAAGAAATTGTAGATAATATCTTTTATATTCTTTAAAATGAAATTTATGAAAACAAAGAAAGATAATAAAATTACAAAATAACTACTTAAATTAATTTTTTAGTAAATATAAAATTAAAAAGCTGATATAAGTAGATAACTTTAAATTATGTAATTTATTAAATTTAAAAATAAATTGGAATAGTTAAAAGATGGATATATAAATATTAAAAGGAGCTTTTAAAGAGTTAGCTAGTTAGTTAGTTAGTTTATATTTTTGAGAATTTGTGGTTTAAAATTGAGTAGGTTTTTTATATTGGCAAAACTGAATATGTAATTGCTATTTTTATAATAAGAATAGTATTAATTAATAATTATAATCTTACTACTGATAAATAAATAAGTAAAAATTAGATTGTTTATTAATAAATTTAAAAAAGAAAAGAGTTTAACAAAAAAAATAGTTTGTTTATTTAATTCACCACTAACTAAACTCAAAAAGAGGATAAAGAAAAACTTAATTGATTTTGATCATTGCAAAATAGCAAAAAGCATATCATTTCATCAAATATAATTAGATAGATCCATAGAGACATAAAATCAAATAAATGCTTTAAAAGTTAAGGAACAGGATATTTGGTGATGAAAATGTGAATAATAACAACAATAGCTAGGATTCACATAAGGATAGGGCATCTCCATAATCGAACAAAAGTAGTAAATCTACAAAAGGCAACGATTTATAAACATTCCCGTAAGAACACAATGGTGGCAGCGATGACCAAAAAGAAGTTGGCAGCATTAAAGCATTAACCTAAATTAAAATATAAACACTCTCTGAAAACAGAGGATTCACTCGATAAAATAAATATTCATAGAGTCTACAATAAAAAGGAGGATTTCACTCCTATTGGGCAGAGCATCACAAGCAATCAATATTAATCTCATCAAGAATAAGAAGAGTAGATCTTCACCCAATTTGGTAAAATGTTAAATGAAAACTAAATTGACTACAGAACTCTAAAAACAAAATCATGGAAAGGTATTCCTGCAGGTATAATTCCTTAATTTTCTTATTTACTGATAAATTAGAAAAATGGCCATCTTCAAATGTTTATTTTTATCCCACTTCTTTGAGCTAATAATATGGTTAGAAAAGAGAGATGGTGTGAAATAGATGGCATTAATTTACATAATCCAATTATTCAAACATTGTTATAAATTAGTATATAGAGCAGTAGTATGGAAAATAATACTAGATTACATGCCTACCAATAGAGAATTAGCAGAGGAATAGATGAAAAAAATGAGAAAGGAATACTTCTCCTATATATCAAGCTATTTTGAAAATGAGACAGTAAGATCTAACTTTTCTAAAACTGAACTCAACATGATAAAAGTTGTCGATACAGATGTGCCAAGGACATAACCCTTGTACGAAATCTATAAAGCACCTGTAATTTAAAAACATGCTCAAAAGAATACTTGTTGTTTGGGGTTTGAGGTAAAAATTACATTCCTTCCTAATCTATCATATCAATTAAACAATCTTAAAAACTGGCCAACTTAACTAACGCTTTTTCAATAGCCACTCTTTGATAGAAAAGAATTCTTTTCAATTAATCATTTTTAAATAATATAAGCTTAATCATTCCATTATTTACCTGATAATCCAAATCAAATCAGCTCATATTATTAGTATTTTTAATCCACGCAATCAATCAATCAATCAAAAATATCAAAATCCCATTTTTAAAACATGACAATTTTTTTTCTTTTTCCGATTTAAATAAAATTTTGTAATATTCTTAGTTTTTAACAATAAAAGTTGAAGAATTTAATATTATTTAAATTAAAACAAATTAATTACTATTATTATTATTGCTTCTTATGTTTTTTTTTTCACTTATTCAATAATAAAATTATAAATATAGACATCCAGCTTGTGGATATGTTTAGGGCATAAATGAAATAGCAACACCTTTTATTCTAGTATTTTTGAATTAATACATTCAATTAGACTCTAAACTGAACTACCCTATTCCTGAGGGCTTAGATTAAATAGATGAGCAAGTCATGCAAGAAATAGAGGCTGATACTTATTGGTGTATGGCCAAAATCCTTGATAAGATATAAGATAATTATACAAACGGATAGCCAGGAATAAAGAGAAGTTTAGATAAAATAGGATAAATTATATAAAAGACAGACCCAGCGTTATCAAGTCATTTTAAACATGAGAAAGTAGAATATGTTCAATTCACATTTAGATGGATATTATGTTTACTCATTAGAGAATTTCCCTTATAGCAAGTATTTAGAATTTTGATACTTACTTGGCTGATGATAAAGGATTTGCTGTCTTACACGTTTATATGTGTGCTGCTCTCATCCTTAAGTACTCTAAGAAAATCTAAAAATGAAATTTAATGATATCATTCTGTTCTTCTAAAATCTCCCTACTCAAAATTGGAGTGATGAAGACATTGAAATGTTATTAGCTGAAGCTTTTGTATATATGAGTCTCTTTGAGTAAAGTCAAGGGCACATTAAACCTACTGTTAACTTCAACTGGTTCTGACATCATACTAAGAAAACAATTTAAATTTAATTTAGTTATTAAAATTTTGCTTGCTATTGATGATGGTGTTAAAATACTAATAAATCCTTTCACATAAAATTTTTTCAATTCCCATTTTGTATAAATAAAAAAATCCAAGTACTATATTAATAATAACATAAAAAATGCTTATTCAAAATAAAGTTCTAAAATAAATAAATAAATCAATAATAATAGAGACTAGGCTTTCAATAATCAATCAATTCATCTATCCATCTATCTATCAATAAATCTTAAAGTAAAAAAATAAAAATAATTCATTTGATGTGTTAATTAACAACAATGATTTAATTTATTTTTAATTATTTAGACAATTTAAACATTGCTTACTTTTATGATAAAATATATTGATTACTATTATCAAACAATTCTTTGCATATTATTATATCGACGATGTTAGAAATTTTAATTATTAATCAATTTTACAATCATATTTTTCTTTTAATTTCAACACTTAAGATAATTTTATGTGTGTTTTGTTTAAATGTTTTTCAATAATAGTTTTTAAATAAAGAAGAAACTTTATAAATAAAAGAATTTAGGTGATAAGAAAGTAAATTAATTAATATAATACATTGCACGTGTAATTATGAAAAGTAATTTTATATATTTGGATAAAGAAGAATATTAGAATATTTACAAAATTAATCAACTGAAATAAGACAGACACTTCCTTCCTTCTTTCCTTCTTTTCAGTCAACAAGAGATGATATATTTTTTTAGTTTAGTAAATTTCATTAAATCCATTTATTTTTTTTTAAAGAGTATTGTAGATTTTATTTTTATAAAATATTGAATTCTTTTTAAGTGAAATATTTCCTCCAATATCAAAAGCTCCTTAACGAGAGTATTTTCTACTTTACTCATTAGAAGTATCAGTTATTTATTGCTAATACTACTTTATTAGTTTTCTCTTAAATTAATTTTTAAAATACTTTCTTGACTCCACTAGATTTAATAAGTACTTAAAGTGATTTATACAAACACTTTCTATATTTCCATGAGTAAAGTAGTATTTAAAACTCTTTAAGCAATCGAACTAGCTGTAGGGAAATTCACAGATTAAATGATCAAATAGGTTTTTGTTTAAATAAATTTCATTTGTATTTGAGTTTAAATATTATAAATTTTATTATTATTGTAGCAATTAAAGTTACTATAAATTGTAATGTAAAGATCCATTTTATTAATTGATATGGTTTGAGAATAAAGATTTTTATTAGTCTAGGTGGTTCAATATTTTAACTGATTATTTTCGTGTATTTAATGTTGATTTTTTTTTTTTTTCTTCTCTAACTTTTAATGGAGATTTGCACTCACTTGCTGAACCTCCAGATTATTAAGTAATATAAAGCATTTACTACTGTTATTTATTGATAGAAGGCGGCTGGGCATGTAAATCATTGCTAATACCTATTTATTTTTTAAAAAAAAAGTAATATGTTAAATTATTTTATTTTATCTTACTGAGTAATTGAGCTAATGGCTTTTTAATTAGGACTTTCGTAAAATGCTGCCGTTTGAGAATTATTTTGAATTGACGAGAAATTAGTATTATTACTATTCATTATAGATTTTAATTTAGGACTCTAAATATTACTTACATTGTTATAGAAATTTTGTTGTCCTATTTAATGATTTGTAAATAAATTCATTCCATTTGCTTTTCTTGCCTTAACGCTTTGATTTTACTCATTCATGCTCTTATTTGTATTATTACTGTCAGCTTGATTAGTAAAACTATTGTTATTATTATAGTTGCTAGTATTATTATTGTTGCTATTTCGAATAGCTGCTATTTGGCTTCCATGGCTACTGTTCACATCATTGTTAGAAGAAAATAATTAATATTTATATTATCCACCAGCAGAAGTAGGCTCTTCTCCTAAGAAAAGAGGAGTAGAAATAATTTTGGCTTGTATACTGGTAGCACTTGAGTTTTAATTTGGCGTTTGAGCTTACATTTGATTATTTTAAATAGCAGGCTAACTTACAATTTAATTTTAAGAGTTCATAATTTAGTTAACAGTATTAGTAAAAGATATATGAGGTAATTACTCTTAAATTAAACCATTACTTGGTATCTTTTAGTATCCTTCTAAATATAGCTAACTATTTTGAATCTATTTCTTCAAAGCTCCTTTAGGGTAGTATTTTCATTAGTATCTAAAATTGATTATGGTTTCTCCTTTTCTCCATTAAATGGCATAATCGGTACTTAGTAAACTGTAAATTACTAGTATATATTAGGTGTTTAATTTAAGCTATCTTATCTTTAGGTATTCTGATATTATCCATTTTATCCAAAAAGAGAATGAATTCCATTATAAGTTAGTGGTGAAAGTGATTCTATTTATTGCTAATTCCTGTTCAAAGGGGACGTGTCGCTAGGCATTTATGAATTAAATTCCTCTTCTTCATCAACTAATTCATCTAAGTTTATAAATACCTCTCCGTTATCCATAAAGATTTCGGGTACTTTCTAAATTAAAAATTTTGGATTATTAATTATCTAAATGATGTAATCAATTGATTAAAAATAATGATTTATTGTAAATAGGAATTACACTAAGAAAAGTTTCGTCAGATACATTTAGAGGAATTAAAGGCTGATAGTAAGAAATGAATTATTAAATAGTTTTAATTCTAAATTCTTTAACAATCATACTGATTTTATGTCTGGATTTTAATGAGTTGAAACTCATTTATGATCTTTTACAGCTATACCTTTTTAGTATAGAGCTTGGTTTGTTTTATCTTATTTTAACTGATTAACTATCTGCCACATAATGCAATGCACCATATAGGACATCTATGAGTTTAATGGCCATATTAGCCACAACAGTAACACTTCAGGTCTATAAATTTTTCTTAAAAGATCATATTATCTTTAATCATACAATATTTTTCCTTTTTGATAATATTTATAAAATAGATTTATTTAAATCTAATCAAACATATTCTATTTGCTTACATATTCTTAAGGGAAAAGTTTCAAAGTGGAAATGAAATCCTCATTTGTAAAGTAAACAAGTTAGCTAATACCCGCACTTTTTAAGCCATATTCAATATTGTATTCAAAAAAATAAAGCTCTTTGATCACTGAATTCACCTTTCTAGAAAATTTAAAAAAAAAAAATAAAAAGTAATAATCTAAGTAAATAAAAAGAATAATTAATAAAGGTAAATTAATGCAAAACTCGAAAAGTCCAAATCTTGTTAATTTTTTTTTGAATTGCCTTAATTAATTTTATTGAAAGCTTCAGTTTTATCAATTTTATAAAAATTACTTCAGCTTTCAGTTTGGTTAAAATAATTACAAAATATATTTATCAGTAATATCTGAAATTAGTAATTTGTGTATTTTTTCAATTTCTTTATTTTCCTTTCAAAAAACATTACAATCGTTTAAAATGTATGGTATTTTCTATAATTTTAGAAATAATTCTATAATCTGTAAGTAGTTCTGAAAACTTAATTGCTTGCTAATGAGTTTATTGTTATTGAAATAGCTTTATCAAAAATGATAGTAATAATTTGAGGTTTACTTTAATTTTACCAATAGCGATATGATCAGATTTGTTATTATTATTCTCTTGATAAACAATGAGCTCACCATTCACTAGGCAAAATATTTTGTTGAGATGGTCGCCTTGTTGAAGAACTACTTCATCTGGAGATAAAAATATTTCTTTCAGTTTGAGTGAAAGTTATTCAATGAATTGCGCTGAAAAGTTTAGTGTGAGTAGTTTATATTTTTAGAGTATTTTACCATAGTATTCTTTTTTTACTTAATTTCTAATATTAAGGGATAGTTGTTATAGTATTGTGTCCCTCTTTAACCATCTTGCTATTACCTCAATTAGAAATGTTCTAGCTCTTTCAGTACTCTGATCTGGATGTTCTTTGGAATATTTCTGTTGCGCATGTAATATGAAACTTCATACTTTTATCTTCTAATTAATTAATAATTTAATCAAAAATACAATTATTAGTTTACAGATGGATAATTAAATTAATCATCTTTAGTGATAGGATATTTAGGTCGATTATACTATTTGAATGTAAACAATGTATATTCATTCATTTTAAATTATCAATTTGATTCCAACCAAATCATAAAATTCTCTTTGCGTTCTTTGTTCCTTTTATTTCAAAAATATACAAAGATATTTCGAGAATCTATTTAAAAATGGTTGTTTTTTTACTATCCACACTATCACATTAAAATTTTTATTATTGTTCTACTATAAAATTTTATTTTTAAATGACAAATTACTTTAGTTCGGATTTGCGTATTTGCATTTCTCTAAAGATAGATCCAATTGTGTTGATGGAGTAACCAAAAATTCCGCAAGAGAGAAAAGTCATAAATAACACATATATTATTTCTTTATTAGTTTAGGGTGTAATATCACCGTATCCTACAGTTATCATTGTAATGAAAGAAAAATATAACCCGTGTAAATATTAAATATTCCAATTCTTAGATTCTATCTTTTTAAAAATTAACCAACTATATTCATTTTTGCTTATTTCATATTATCCTAAATAATTAAATCCACATCCGCAGTAATGTCCTATTGTGGCAATCAATAAGAGTAATTTTAATAATTCGAAACTACTTGGAAATCTGTGTTCCAATTAATAATGATCGTCAATTGAATTTACTAATTTTGGTATTTGTTTTAATCTTATTAGAAAAACTAAGGAAATCCAAATGTTATTTGAATTTAAAGACAAAATAAGCACAAATAAAGTTGTAACATCTCCTAAGAAAGAACTCTTGATATATCTTTTAATTATTTTCTTTTACTTTTTCACTTCAAGTCCCTCGAAATAGTAACTTGTAATACAATTTAACAGGATTTCAATGAAAAACACAGGAAGGGTGATAATAGAAACAAAATTTAATTCATCTGAATGCAGATCAAATCCTACTCTTAGAGGAATAAGGTAAATCTAGATAAATATCGAAAACAAGAGAATAACCTGAAAAGCCATAAAGAAATTTGATTAAGAAGATATGATTATATTCTTTAAATAATTTTGATAAATTAACACAGCCCCTTAAATCTTACTGTAGCGATCTTAGACTTTATTGTTTGATTGGACAGTGGTCTTTTTCTTACCTAGAGGAATGTTATCAATAATCTAACCCTCTTCATAATGTGAGAAGTCATTTATAAGTTTAATTTAATGAGTGTTTATATTCTTATACAAGCTCGAATAAATAGATTTTTAAGGTGATTGATAAATCTACGAATATAAACCAGTGTAACAGGTCTAGTAATAATTTTATTTTCTTTTTGAATTGTTTTAGAAGAAGGGATATTTTATTCTTCATTTTCTTGTTTTATCATCTTTGATATCTTTCCATTAATGAGTTTGATTGAATGATTACTCCCTTCTTTGGAGGCTTATTTTAGCATTTCTATGGAAGGAAATTTTATTTACAATAAGTTCTCTTCCACACTTGTCCTAGAAACAGATTTGTTAATGTTTAAATCTGACTTTGAGTTGAATCTATGGTTTGAAAATATCATAGTATTTTAAATTCTATCTTTAATAGTTTCCCTCTTATTAATCATTTGATTACTGTCAGTTTTTTATAGTTATTACATGCTTTCATTAGTTGCTTCAGGAGGAGGTTTTTTTTGCATCTTCAAACGTATTAGATATATCAAGCAAGGATTGTCTCTTTGTACGTATGTTATCTAGATCGGAATCTAAGTGGTTTAGTAACTACCTTCTTCTGTCAGCTCCATCAGTGTTAATGTTGATTTCATTTAACTTAGTAAATAACTCTGACTTATTTTACCTTTATTTCCCATCTAAAATATAAAAAGAGTGTTATCTGAATCATCATTGTTGACTCTTCTTTTAGTAGATATATTAATATTGGTAGTGTTTAGGACATCATTTGAAATTTTTCTGCGAGATTCTTACAATATAAGGTGGTTATAATTTAATTAGTCAGCCTCAGATGTGCTAACTCCGACTAATGATGATATACTGATAAGTTTATTAGGTATTATTTTTTAATTTTAATCACACCTTTAGTTCAATTCTTAGTTGATCATTTATGTAATCTTCATTCTTTTGTCTTTATCCATTACAATGGACTCATCTTCTAAATATATCTATTCTAAATGCATGATAATTAATTTCTTATCAGAGTAGATTGTTTAAACTTTGAATGTTTTGCCTATGCTCTCTCTGAAAAGCTAAGGTTTATTGTCTCTGCTCCTACTTGTATAGAATTAGTTCTTATTGGGTTAGTCTAAATTGCTAATTACTAAAATAATATATAAGTTCTTATTACTCTTTTTAATTATCAAATTTTTAATCTTTATAATTAGCAAATTTAATCAATTTTTGAAGATTTATATAAAACTTTTCATCAAAATTCAATTTCAATTTAATCTGAAATTCCTCAATCCAATTTACATTCTTCATTTCAATTTTCTCAGATCAATTTTTAATTTTGTAATATATTCTCCAAACCATATGTTATTAATTTTATAAATCTTTAAAATAGTTTGAATTATTTTTTATTTAATTTTATTTTAAGCAGAATTAGTTTTAAATTAATAATTTAGCAATATTTGTAAATTAATATTTAAATTTATTTTTTCGCTAAATATTAATAAATTTTAACCATAAATAAATTCAACTTAATCCCTTTATTTTAAAGAATTTAACTAATTTTTAAATTATTTATTATTTTTTATAATCATTTATTATATATTTAAATCATTTATTCCTCTTTTAAAGCATTTAATTAATTTTCAAGTTGAAAAGAAAAGGTGATTAATCAAAATAAATCTTAACCATTATATTAGGGTAAATATTTAAGTAAAAATGTAAATGCCAATTATTTATGATATTGAATTGTATTCGAAATCTGCTATTAATAAAGGATAAACAAATTATCTTTTACCATTAAATTAGAAGAATTTTTATTAGTAAAAAATAAATAAAAATAGTTGATTCTCAAATAGAGGGAATACCAAACAAATATTATTTTTAATTAATTTTTACAAAAAAAATACAATTAGTAATCTCTATCTTTTATCAATTCATCATGATTACGAGTAAAATTAGCTCTACACAGCAAAGTAAAATTCTACAACGCAAGAACTTTAAGGAAATAATAGTTAATACAAATGATATCAATATAGATACATAAAGAAATCTAGCTAAAAATTAAATTTCAGTTCAATCATCCTAATTCAACAACAGTTAGAATGATGTGGATGATAAAAATCATAAAAGTAGAATTCAGTAATTCTTAAAATAAAACCAAAAAAGAATAAAATTATATATTGTTCAATCCTCCAACATCTTAACAAAGAGGATTTAGGAATACTTCCAGTCCACTGTCTCCCATAAAGAATGCATTTTAAACTTAAATTATTTAGGAAAATCTATCTCATATTATAACTCAAAATATGCTAAAAACAATTAGAGCTAATAAATTTCCAAAACATGATGATTACCTTAATGTAAATATTTCAAAGATAAATTTAAGATAATTTGTTTTAATATAAATTAGCAATTAATATACACACTGAATAAGCCTAGCAAAGGTTAAAGAGATATCTTATTTCTAAATGACAAGATTAATCTTTAGCAGCATTTTTTCGAGTTTGTCTCCATATAAGAAAAAAAATATTCAATATTTTTATGATACAATTGAGTATCATTTCATCCCAAAAGGAAAATCTTTGTTTGAAATAGGCTAGCCTGCAGATTCGATGTTCCTAATCCTTGAAGGAGAAGCATATTACTTAATTAAATCATTAGGTATTTTATTATTTATTATATTATGCTTATATGAAAGTATTTACTCTATCACAATTAAAATCTAATTATATGTTACTTAATTAAATTTTAAGACTAACTTATATTATTTCATCTAATAAAAGGATATTCTTGGAATTAACTGAAAGATGCTAACATATTAGGAAAATTCCTCAATCTAAACATTGCAAAAATTCTTAAAAATATGATTTTATAGGTGATTATGATCTACTGAAAAAATAAAAGAGATAAGGAACTTGCATAGCAAAAACTGATTGTCATACTGTTAGAATATCTAAGTAATTATTTGATAGTTTTTCAAAGAAACGCCTAGAGCAATATTATTACTTTATGAATAAATTCTTGATAAATTCTTAAGTAATAATAGAGATAAAAAAGAGCTAGCTTTTTAATATCCTTTCATGTTTCTCATTTACAGAATACAAAGCAAATTAATGTATTTATTAAAAAGACTCCACTGATAATCTACTTTATATTTTAGTGTCTGGGTAAGTTGAGGTATTTATAAATTAATAATAAATATAATATTAATACATATTACTAAACAAATCAGCTTAGTCGAAGAGGGATTAGGATAAGATGACGAATAAGTTATTTAATACACTTATCCTGTGAAAGAATAATAGTATTTTGGGGAGGAAGCAATATTTAATCTTGAAAAATAATACAATTCTACTTCTCTTTAAGATTCAACATTGGTTATCAAAATTGATAAGAATGTAAATTATTTATATAATTCAAAGATCATAAAGTATTAATATTGTTAAAAATTAAACAAAAAATAGAAAATAGAAAATTTAATTTAAGAAAGTATTCCAGTGTATCATTAAAGATTAAAATTTTACTCAGTAGTGAACAGAGAATAGAATTAGAATAGCTAAAGGGATCAATCAAAAATATATAATCAATAAGTTAATTCATCTAAAAATTAATAATTCAATTTCTTGAATTTAAATCAGCTAAAAAGACCATTTTCATCTATGGGAGATTATTCTGCATTTTAATCTGCTAGAAGTATAAACTCAAGTCATGGATTAAGTAGAAATCTAAGAAGTATTAGCTAATGTTAAGAGAGAGATGTGTTTAATACCCATAGGGCATCTACATTTGTAACAAATAATAATTAAAATCATAACGATCCTAAACAGGAAACTTCAATGTAAATGAGAAGTTCAGTTGATTCTTAAAATAAAGGTAATGAGAGACATCCTCTTTTAAATTTAAGAACAATTCAAGATTAAAATGCAAAGGAGAATAATCCCAAAAATAATGAGAGAAGATTCAGCATTCAACTAGAAGATTTGGGTTAATTTGATGATAAGGATATCAAAGAAGATTTTGAAAATTCTAGCTTATTTTAAATGTATCAGTTGAAAAGAAGAAACTATTTTAAAGGGCTAACAATTTCACAATATAAAACAATCTAAATGAGTTTTAAGATTGCTTCTCTTAAGATTATAGATTATATAATTCTATCGATGTCACTCTTAAACATAAAATTAAACAATTCTAAAGCTTATTTGGACCATCCCCTTAAAAGAATCGAATCCTACTAAAATAAAAAAAGAATCCTATTAAAAACTAATACAATTTTGAATAAAACCATCAAAAGAAATTCCTCTCTCTTTCTTATGATGAATCTGTAAATAAGGATTAGGAATTTTATTTGTAACCTCTAAACACAGTGCAATAGAATTAACAAAAAGTAAAAGGATTATCTCCTAAAAATAGCTAAACGTTATCATAATCAATGAATAATTCTATTTAAAATTCTAGTAGAAGTAGAAGTATCCACACTAAAAATCCAATATATTGCACAATTTATAAAGAAAAACTATAAAGTTAAAACAATTTAAATTATTTTAGAAATCTAAAAATAGATTTAAAAAACTAACCGCCTTAATTATCATATTAAATATTAAGCAAGATTTGTTAATGAAACAAACTATTATTATTATTATTATTTATTAAACTTATTAAATTCATTTAAATTATTTTTGTAAATACTCTCTCTATTTGTAAACTATACTGACCAACTCAATTATTATTGAACTTTTTCTTGAAAATAATAGTATCATCAATAAATTAATATGTTCTTTAAACTTTCTCTCCATAGACTAAGTTTTAAAAACTATCATCAGCAACAGAAAACACCAAGTTTCCTTTATTCGAATATACTTGTCTATCATATTTATAGAATTCATTAAATATTTCATTCGAGACTGAATATCCACCTTCACAATTCTATACCTTTGCAATATTGGTATCAAAAATTAAATCAGATTATGTTTTCACTACTTTTTAAACCCCTAAATCAAAGAATAACTATTAAAATCCTTAATTAATAATTACTAAATTTTCACTAATTCTTATCAGTTTTATAATCTAATTATTGTGATTACAAATCTCCATTTTAACATTCTTAATTTGTTTTTATTTCTTAATTTGCTTATTTCTATTGTATCTTTAATCTATTTTGATTTCGTTAAACAGTGCTTCAGTTTCATTCTTTTTTGATTTTCTTTTTATTCAATTCAATTTCATCACTTTAAATATCTATAATAACATGGTCAATATTATTCTAAAATTCTGATTTTTTCTTCTTCTTCTTCTTCTTCTACTTCTACTTCTTCTTGATTAGAATTAGTTATTTAATTTTCATACATATTATTACTTTACTACTACTAAACTATTTTATAGATAAATTTCTATTAAAATTTCATTTCTAAATTAAAAATAGAAATTATTTTACCTGAATTATATGAAATTGATGATTGCTAATCTTATATTTAGATTTAATCATTTTGGTCCATTTAATGATTCTAAATAGCTCCCTACTAAAATTAATTGTCTTCTTAGTTCCTTGTTAAGGATTTATTTAACTCTAGTTTTAATGAACATATTTATTATTAATAGTTTTATTTAGTATGATTTTTAACAATTTTTACCTCATTTAGTTTATTATACCATAATTAAAATTAAACTAAAAATTCTTTATTGAAAATCCAAGAATAAAGCTAATCGCCATCAGTAAAGAATAAATAATAGTCATCTTAAAATTTAATAAATAAATGTATAATGCAGAGCAATACTTGACATTTATACATTACCTAGCCATTCTATAGATTAATTATAGATAGACAATTATCTAGAAATCCTAATAAAATATGATTTAATCTATAATCTCATATTAAAAATCAATGTATTTTACCTGCTGAATACTATGTTGCTATTAGCATATCACTATCATTTGGAGCAAAAGTATCTGCATGAAGATAAAATTAATTTATAATTTTTCTTGAACCCAATTAATACAAGAATATTTTATTACTAACAAAATGATCCTAGTATAGTACTAATACTCCACTCTTTGCATAATATTGAAGTAGTTTTCCTTAGAATAAGTTAATCAAAACTGTTTCGTTTGTTACTAAGTTTAATATTTTTACTTATTTTCTTGAATTCTAGATAAATAAATTTGGTTTTCTATTATTATTTCCTCCATAAATGCATTTATCAAAGGAATCATTGAAAAGAGAAAGATTCTAATTTCTACTACTACAGGAGAATCTTTTTTAATTTACTTAAAGTTGAATCTAAATCTTTGAATGAATACAACCAATCTGGAGCATAAAAAATGGTTATAAATGTACTAGAGTCAGTCATATAATAATAAATAAAAATGAATCCTACAATTTAATAGAAAATCAGATTCACCAAGAGCAACTTCTTATAGTTTAAGTAGTAAATATCAAAATAAATCACTGGTATTGTTATCTGATGTATGAGGAAATCATAAATTACGAATGCAGGGAGGAACTCATCAGAAATTACTATTGAAAGTATAGGTGCAATTAGCTTACTAAACTCAAAAAGTAATTCAAGTTTATAATTTTAAAAGCTATTAAATTCTAATATTGATATTTGAAACTATTTTTGAAGGACATATCTAACATAATAATTCCAAATTCCAATGTGTTTTATTTCTTAAGGCAAAACATCAAATCTACAATAATATTTGATTATCAGGTAAAAAAAATATACGAACATTAAACTTTGTATTAATTTAGTACTTCTCCTCTTATTTTATTTCTTTTATTTAGTTAGTTCTACTTGGATCTAAAATAACTTTCCTTATTAGGAAATTTAGGAAGGAGGGAAATAAATACTAACTTTCTTTGTAAATTTTGAATTATTGATTTCCAATATTATCAAAATACAAAATATCTATTTATATCATCATAAATAATACTCTTTCTAAATAATCTTACTTAGTATTATTATTTTCTTACCAAAATTTATCAATCATTATAGAAAATATTCTGATTTTAAAATTAAATCGATTACAATTATATAAGTAAAGTAAGATGTGATTTAAATATGAGATAATAGTTAATTATTACCAAAATATATCTACTAAGAAATAAATTTATTACAAAATAAATTCTAACTAATCATTCATTAATCATTAAATCAAATAGTTGCAGATATCTACCAATTTTTTCCTAATATATTTTATTTTAATAACTTTATTTAATTCTTTTATATTATTATAAAAATTAACCTTAATAAGAATTGTAAACAAAATAAAAAATGAATAAGATGAGATATATCAAAGATAACAATAATAAATTTTAATGATTTTTTTTAATTAAAGTTAAATTCATTAGCAATACTTTATGGGGTTTTTAAAAAGAAAATTTATTTTGCTTATAAATAAATATTAAATATTATTATGATAATTTCAATATTTTTGAGCTTTATTAAGATAATCAAAGTACTCTCTAATTCTTCAACTTTTTATCAAAATTAAACACAAAATAAACTATAATCACTATTAAGAAACTTCTATCCTTTTTTATTTATGAATTAAAAATGATAAATATCTCAAAGAGGATAATTTTATAGAGATTTCTATATTTACTAATAAATTATTTTAAAATTATTAATTATTTTTATTAGAAATGCCATGAAATATGATATGTATTAAAGACTATTAAATTATAATGTTCTGTAATTATCAAAAATTGATAACAATTTAATATATTAAATAGAATATAGAAAAGAGAAATGGGGAAAAATCAAAGTGTTGAAAAAAAGGAAAAAGATAGAGAATAGTTTATCACAAGATTGCATTTTAAAAGAATATATTGGAGATATTCTTTATAGCATAGAAAATTAATATTAAAAGCCAAGAATCTTTGCAAATGATAGAGAATCAGTATTATTATCATATGAGAGGAAAGATAAAAAAGATAACACTTTTAGAATATCTTTATTAAATTTTTAGCTTTAGACATTCGATATAAAACACAATTCACTTCTACCTTTAAATTAGCATGTTATTTCCCAAACCTCTTACTTATGTTAACAAAATAATCTTAATTAGAAAAAAAAAATCCCATAACTTTCTTTGTTTAAGAGCTTAATTCAAATCTATATTTTTCTCATCTAAAAGAACTTTGCTATTAAGAATTCATCCCTCCTCATTAAATAAAAAATAACTATCATTTAATCACAAAACTTTCCTATTATAAAAGAATGTAAATTTTACACTCTATAAAGCAAACAGTAATAATTCATTTACATTTTCATTTAGTAATGATTAGAAAGATATTTTAGATATGTCTTCCCTCATAGAAAAATGCATTAACCTAGAAAAGTTAACATTCTTTTTCAAGTATGTTAGTAATTAAAAGTAGATATAGGAAAACTAATTTTAATAATATTTATAGGAGATCATAAATCTATTTATAAGAAGTTCAGTGTATCAACTATTGTTTAAGTAAATGTGTTTAACTTTAGGATCTCAACTTGAATTTAAGGTAAATGAAATTACCACTTATTAGACATCTGAAATTACATAAAAAATTAGTAAAAATGAAATTGGTGAACAAGGAGCATTCTAACTTAGTCTTGCTATTTCTTAATTAGTTAAACTCACTAAATTAAGGCTAAATCTGAAGTAAATCTACCAAAACTTTGCTTATTTTTTCAATTAAAATGATTATTCATTTTTAGGTAAGCTTAAATAAATGAAACCGGTGCACAGTATATAGCTAATTCGTTACCAAATTGCAAATAGTTGTCTGTCTTAAGCATAAAAATGAAGTTAATTTAATTTTAATTATTTGATGAAATTTGAATATTTTTTCAAAATAAAGTTCAAATAAGATTTAATCATCTGGTGCTTTATATTTAGGAATTGCCATAGGATAATGCAATAAACTAAAATCCTTGAATTTAAATTTAAAGTAAGAAAGTTAGTTTTAGATTTATTATAGATTAATTTTTAAATTAAATAGAAACTCAGGTGTTTAAGGAGAAGGTATTTAAGCTATTGCAATTGGAGTAGGCTAACTTAAAGAAATTTAATAATTAAGTCTCAATTTATCGTAAGCAATATTTTAAAGCCAATCTAATCCACTTATCTTCTTTTATTCTTAGATATAGTGATTTTTACACTTAAGAAGCTCAGTCACTATTGAATGAAATTTCTAATTGTATTCATATAACTGAACTAGATCTCAATTTTAAGTAATTGAATCTAAATTACAAATTCTCACTTATTTTTGAATTAATTTTTAATAAAATTATTAAGATTTACAAATATTAACGGTTATCTCAGTTTTAGTAATTTATTGAGGAATTTAGCCAAAATAGAAATATTAACTTTAAATTTTGAGTAAGTAATTTATTTATTAATTCTTTCTAATTGTTTTCAAATTATTTAATTTTTTCTAAAGCATTAATAATCATCCATTTAAGAACATAGAGAATCTTCTATCAAAATTGAATTTAAATTTAAAAATAAAAAGCCTAGATATTAGTTTCACGTAAAAATTTATTCTAATATTATTATTTTTTTTTATTCGAAATAAACTAATTATTTTACTTTAAGCTCTACTGATTTATTTAATTTTTAGATAGCTTATGGGAGAAAACTTAATAGCTATTATCTTAATTTGTTTAAAAACTAATATAATTGAAATTAATAGTTAAATTAAACTTTTTTTATTTTTTAAATTCATAATATTGTTTTTTTTCAATTTAAATAATTGCAAAGTTTAGTTTAGTATTAATTTTATCTAATAGAAATAATAGTATAAAGGAAGAAGAGGCAAATAAAATAGTGGAATATTTAGGTCAATTAAGTAATCTATAAGAATTAAAGTTGTGTTTAAAGTAAATTATCAGCACTAAATATTAATTTATCAATTCTTTTTTTTTTTTATTTAAGAAAAAATTAGATTAATTAAAGTATTATTAGAATATTTGGAAATTAATTAATTAAGTGTAAAAAATTAAAATCCTTAAAAATCGATTTTAGGTAAATTTAAATTTATTAATTCTTTCTGAAAATTTTTTTTTCTCTATTAGCAAAAATGAAATATCTCCTGAGGGTTTTAAAGATTTCATATTGACAATAAGCCAGAGCAATAATATAAATTAGCTATCTTTAAATATGAGGTATTTACAACTTAATATTTATTAGATAGACTACATAAAATTTGTAATAGTTCAAACGTAACAGGAAACTTGAATCAAGAGTTAGCCTTAACCTAATTGCACAATTTAACTTAAATTACTTCTTTAAGATTAAATTTGGAGTATGAAATAAATTATCTTAATTTAACCATTATTTTATCACTGATTATTTTTTAAATAGAGATTTTATTTAGTAAGAAGATGATGTTATAATTTTATCATAAGAAATCTGCAGGTTAGTATAGCTTAGAGAATTATAAATAAATTTAAAGTATTGATTAAGAATATTTCCTATTTAAAATTTATTATTTATTATTAAATATTAATTAATAGAGTTAATACTATCTAAAATAAGACTCTGATAGATTTGATTGAGAGATTAAATAAATATCTCAGATAGATTTATTACTTGAAATTGGTTAATAAGTAAATTAATAACTAACTAACTAACTAGCTTTATTTCATTCTTTTTATTTTAATAATCTTTTATTTTTTAAAAAAGTGGATAGAATGTTCCTTTATTTCCATAGCTAAAATAAAAAAATGAAAAAAAAAGGTATAAGATATGTAGTAGTAAACTTAATTTTATGAAGAACAGAAAAGATGCTTGCTTAACTTAATTATTTCATTTTCATTTAATTAAATTTACACAATATCTAATGTATTTAAATATTCTTAATTAATAAATCTTTACAGTAAAATAAATAAATCTTTACTGTAAGATAAATAAATCTTTACAGCAAGTTAAGTAAAAACAATCAAAAACTATTTAATTCTATTTATTATTGATATTTTTAATATTTAATTTAAAATCACAAATACCACTACTATTATTAAAGTGATAATAATAAAGACAATATCTATGAAACTATTCATTTTTAAAGTTTTTTTATTATATATATAATTATAAATTGTAAATGATTAATAAAATCAATGATCAGAAGTTGTAGGTAAGCCATTGCATCTAGTATTATTAGGGTAACCAACTGAATCAACAAAGAAGAAATCATTTAGTGGCTTGTCTTATTCAACAGCTTCAATGAAGGACTTTAAAGGCAAGAGCGGGAGTAATAGAACTATTATCAGGAACTTAATAGAAAGAGTTATTGTAACCTGAATTCCAAGAGAAGACATGAAGAACACAAGAAACAGCCCACATACCCCAATCTTTTTTTAGATTAGCCAATTTTGTTAATCAATTTATACATAAGGCTTCTCATATGTTCAATCTTATTAAGGTCTTAATCGCTGCAACCTACTAAAGCATTTTTTTTTATCTATGCAATTGACTCCAAGATATACATTGATAAAAAACTAATCATACAAAGAACTAATAAAGAACATAGGAACATTAATTTGGTCCATAATGTATTCAGTAAAGAAACATTTGTATAAATTTTCATCATCATGAATGTAAGGACAACCCTTAGGTTGGATGATATCTCTGTTACCATCAGTAATTAAATCAACCCAAACAGCAGTTTTTCTTTATAAAGTGTCATTTAACTCAACATTGAATCCACAATCTGGAGAAGCAATCATTTTAATTGATTAAGGAAGATAATCTCTTAAATATTAAGCCCAGAAATAAGCGCCCTATCCACCAGCGCTACCACCAGCTAAAACAACAGTAGAAGAGTTAAGTAAACCAAATCTTTCAGAAATATCATCAATAATTTCTTTCATATTGTCATTACCTCTGAAATATAAAGTTCTATTTTATATACAATAGGTTCAGCACTACTTTAATAATAAGTACCATCGCAGTATCTAATGAAAATTCTGTTCCAGTTGTAAAAAGAGGGTTCTTTTCTTGGTTAGCATTGAAGAAACCTGCATTATCATAAGACTAGCTCCACTTGCTACTGGAACCAATATCAGTTTAGGAACGTTAATAACAACTTTCCAAGATTTCTTCTTTAGTTTCACCATTGCAGTAGAAACCACCTTCCAAAAAGATAACAAATTTATTTTGACCTTCATCATAACCCTATCTATAATAATAACCAGGTGCAGTGCCATCTATACATTTGGCGCGTTTAGCATTTTCTAGTAAGAACAACTTTGTTGAATCACCAAGTTTACAATTAGCTAAAAGTAAAGCTAGTGCTAAGATTAAGACTACTTTTCCTGTCATTCAATTTTTAATAATATCTAATTTTTAATTTACAAACAAATTGATTATTATTAAAGGATTTACCTGATTACTTGATTTACTTTCACATGAAATCAAATGATCAGAATACTAATGCGATTATCTAATCATGATCAAAAAGATTTAATTAAAATAACCTTACTATCATTAACTTATTTTATTTATAATATTCAGATTTTTTTTTTTAATATAAAGGTTAAATTTAACAATCCTTGACTAACTTTCATTCCTACTGTAGACAATAGCCAGCTTTCCATCTCTAAGAAATATATTCTATTTTAATTTAGATTTTTACATGATATTTATTTTCAATAACAAACATTTTAATTTTTCTACATAATAGATATAGACTAGGACTAGGTACCAGAACAACCTCTTATCTTTAGCATCTATTTTTCAAAATTAAATATAGAAAATATTATGATTTGCATAGGTTATTATTAAAATTAAGGTATTATAGTGTGTGAGGAAAATATAGTAAAAAGCGAGATTAAATTTGAATAATTATAAGTTGAGAAAATAATAAATAGAAAAATATAGAGTTAATAGTAATGTTTGATTAGTATTTTCAAAATGTAAATAGTTTATTATCAAGAAATTTTATAAAAATTAAATTATATTTAAATTAATAGTTGATTCAAGGAAATATTCTATCAGATAACTAATCATTTGATTTTAAGTAAATGAATTATAACATTCTTTTTATTTCTTAAAGTATAAATAGCTCTAAATTAATTAATTTGAAATTTTAATAAAATAGAGAAAATAACATTGGAGATTAGGAAGCTTGTGATTTAGGATTTATATTGGGAAATTGCTCATATCTTACTAAATTAACTCTTAAATTATAGTAAAATTTTATAAATTTTATTTTGTTTATAATATTCATTATTATTATTTCTTAACTCTTAAAAAAAATATTAAAAGTTTAAATAATATTGGAAATTAAGGTGCTTATGGATTGGGCTCAGGATTAGAAATTGCTCATAACTTACTTCCTTAACTCTTAAATTATAGTAAAACTTTAATTTGACTTTCTTCCACCTTTCTTTAAAATAGTGTTTATTAAATTCTCTTAATTCATAAACTCTTATATATGAAGCTTAAATCGTATTGGAGACTAAGGAGCTTCTGGCTTAGGGTTTGGGTTAGGAAAATGCTCATAACTTACCACATTATCTCTTGAATTAATGTATATCTTTTTTATTTTTAATTTTCATTATAAAAAAAAAAAATTTCTGTATTATGTTATTTTTTTTTAATGCTTAAAAATAAAAGGGGTAATAATATTGAATTTTAGGGTGCTTGTGATTTAGCATAAGGATTAGGAAATTGCTAAAAATTGACTTCATTAACTCTTGAATTATCGTAGAATTTTAAATTATTTTTTTTCTACTTTTTGATACAAATTTATTTATTGTAATTTTGTTATTATGTTGTTTATTTTAAAGTGGAAATAACATTGGAGATTAGGGTGTTCGTGGTTTAGGCTCTGGATTGAGAAATTGTTCTTAACTAATTATGCTAAATCTTCAATTAATGTATAACTTTATAATTCTTATTTCCTCTACTTTTTATTAAAATTAAATTTTTTGTACTTTGTAATTTTTTATTTTCTATTAAAATAAAAAGTGATAATAGCTTTGGATTATAGGGTGCCTGTGGTTTAGCTTCAGGATTAGGAAATTTTTCATAGCTTACTAAATTAACTCTTGATTTATCGTAATACATTTTTTTTATTTTTTTCTATTTTTTATTACAAATATATTCACATTATTTTTTAATTTGACTTAAACTCTTAAAATCTAAAGTGAAAATGATTTAGATAATTTAAATTATGGTAGCTTTAGATCTGATATAAGAAAGTGCTCATAACTAAATTTGTTAAATCTATGTTTGGGGTAAAATTTATATCATCTTTATTTTCATTTAAAGATTTATTCTCTCTATTTTGTTTTAAAATTAAAAAATATTATTTTACTAAATAGTTTTAAAAGTAAAAATAAAGTAGGCATCTTAAAATAGGATATAGCAAAAATCATAAGATTAGTGAAATTTGCTTTAAATTGGTATAATTCATATTTTTATTTAACATAAATAATCTTATTTTTTTTATTTTAAATTTCCTTAAGATATGATTTTAAGAATTAAAAATAGCTGATTATCTCATGAATTCGCAAATAAATGATAAACTTTTGTATAAGAGCAATATCTAATTCTATTTGAGCAACTGAACTCTTTAAAAAAAATTAATATTAAATATATTCTATTAAAAAAATACCTAAAATAAATTAGAATAGTTTAATTAAATATTTTAAATTGTCAATGTTTTTTTAGCACTAAATATTCCATCATTAATTAAAATTGCATAATACTAATTAATTAAAGTTTATTTATATTGGGAAATTAAACTTCCACAAAATTAGGTACTCCCTCTCTAAATGCTTGAAGGAAAGAGGCGAAGGAGTAAATTTTATTTTTAAAGATAGCAAATATTAGTTACAAAAAACAATAATCTATTAAAATTAAATGTAAATACATAGTTTAAATTAAGTAAACAAAATCTTTAATAAAATAATAGAATTTACCTTTTTTAAATTAAAAGGTATTTGAAACAGATTTCAGTTAACTTACTTAAATAAATTTCAAATTGAAGTAAATAAGTTATTCAAAATGATTAAATTGAAATCAATTTTTTTTAAATTTAAAGCAATTGTTAAATTAATGATATAGAAATGGAAATAATTGTATCTAAATTAAAGTTGTCTAATGCTATAAATAATCTTACCTTCATTTTTAAGTAAATTATCTTTCTGTAAATAATATATTTTTATTCTTGAAATTATTTCAACAGTAATAGCAAAATCAGTTCATTAGGAATTTCTTACCTAGTAAATGGAATAGTTAACTGTGCTAATCTTACAAATCTATCTTTATCCTTAGAGTAATATATTTTCTACTTTTTTATTAAAATTAATAAGGAATTAATATAATAAGTCTCTAAAAATAAATTAAGGAAAGTATTTCCTATTGGTAGTTAAAATGTTCAGTAGTTATTGCTTATATTTGATTAATGCTTACCTCTTACTGAATTAAAATTAAACTAAACGTAAAAATAAATTATCTTACTTTAAATACTTTTTAAGAGTCTGTATTTGTTATATCTTTCTAACATCCAATCAAATAAATTTAGCAAAAACTATATTGATGATGAAGGAATCTCTGAATTATCTATTCGTATTTCAAAGTACATAAATCTGTCCCGCTTGATACTTCAATTAGGGTTGGCAAATTAATTTCAACTATATTAATATTTAATACTATAAAAATTAAAGCTTGAATAATATAAGTGACAAAGGTGTTTCAAAATTAGCTACTGAAATAGGAAATTGTATAAAACTTAGATTAATCTTGATAGATATTAGGTAAATGTTATTTTGATAAAGTAAAAGTAATTATTTACTTAAAAATAAATAGTTTTAATAAAATCTAAGAATAGAGTATGCTGAATATAGTTTAGTAATTAAAAACTGTTCATACTTAAATACTATAACTCTAGTTTAATTGTAAGCTTTTGATTTATCTTTATTAATCTTCATAATTAAATTTTTTTAAAAAGAGGCAATACCATTCAACATTTGAACAAATAAAAGATTAAACATAGTTTATGGAAATTACCTAGACTCACTTCTTCTATTAATTTGATTAATTGATTGATTGAATTAATTTAAACATGTATGTTACTGTTATTTTAGGTAAAATCTAAATATTCCTTTCAATTATTATAAAATCCTTATAAAAACTAATTATTTAAATTTTATATGTAATTTTAGTATTGTTAATTTCTATATAATTTGATAATTTATGAATTTTAAATGATTGGTTGTCTTCAAATAATTAAAAATATTATTATTTAATTGTCTAGAAGCAAACTGTTTAGTTTTTTTCAAAAGATATAAAGGTATTGAATAGATATGTAGATAGAATTAAATTCTAATTTTTAGGAATCACGAGTAAAAATGTAAGAAGTCTTACAAAATTAATTAAGGGATAGAAAGCAAGCTTATGTTTAAATGATCAAAATTTGTTTAATGAGTTTATTTTAGAGCTTACCTAGTTGAAAAGTTTGAAAGTGATGTATTTGTCTATGAAAAGTATGACTATTAATAAATATAAACTTAAATACCTTAATTCCATACTTAAATTAATTAGTGATGACACAATAAGGCATGAATTTGAGTTGAAGCATCTTTTTTAGATCTTTATAACAATGGTTTAAGAGAAAATGGCTTGAGTGAGTTAGGGTAAGCTCTCTCTTATTTTGATCTACATTCTCTCTACCTTAATATTAATAGATGTCTAATAACACACAAAGGGCTAAAGATATTTGGAGATTTCTTAATAAAAAGTTAAAAGAATCTAAAAGCTTTAAAGATACTGCTTAATGAAAAAGTATACAACTAAGGAGTTTGGTGTTTATTTAGCTCCCTCTCTTCGTTCTAGAAATTGGTGGAGCTAGATTTACGGTTTCATAGTGCCAATATTGATGGGTAAAGTATCTATTAACTCTCTCTCTTTCTATTTCTAAATTGAAGAGTCTACGGATTTTGTAGTTAAACTTCTACAATAATTAAATAGATAATAATGCCTTTAAATAGCTTTGCAAATCAATTAAGTAAATTGAAAATCTATATGAACTCTTTTTAGATTTTAGCAGTAATCCTTAATTAAACAATATGGCTTGCCTGTCTCGCAGCATATATAATAAAAATTAGCCTCTCTAAGTTATAATTTCATTGGAAATCAAATTAAAGAAATGAATTTGAGGTATCTCTCATAGCAATCACATCTATAGAATTTAAGTTTAAAATTATCCAATAATGATCTATCTCCAATTTTTGCTTTGATTTCTCACAAGCAATCATAAACTTAAGTTCTCTTAAAGATTTGAGGATATGGATTTTTATAATGATAGAATTTAACAATTATTTTTGAAATGCTTTGTAATAGATTACCTCTTTTAAGTAATCTTAAGCACTTTTAATTATATATGGATGATGATATTAAAGGAAAAGAAAGGCTAAATTAAGTAATAATTAACAATCTGGACTACTTGGAATCAATAGATATATAATTTAAAAATGACTCATATTGGATTAATACCTTAAACAAATAACTACTATTATTTTTAGAGGAATTGAACTAGATCAAATTATAACTAATACTAAAAAAAATAAATTTAATTTAATTTTATGAAATTTTATAATTACAATTAAATCATTTAGCTTTACTTAAAAATTAATACTAAACTGAAAAGTAATTATAATTATTGGTTTATTGATTTTAAATTAAAAATCTTGATTTAATTTCCTAAAATGGAGTTTTTATACTTTTGAGATTGCATTTTATGACGAAATATAATATTTATCTTTTCATTCTTACTTTAAAATTATATTTTTATTTCCTTTTATTTTTTTAAATACTGTAAATCCTCTTATATTAATACTAGGGTTCGACCTTATATTTGGTTTTTATATTCATCCTTATGATTCTATATTTTAGTAAAATTATAATTTTAGGTAAAAATATAGGAGGATTTAGACTAAGTATTTCAATTGTGATTTATTCTTTTTTTTTTTTCGAAAAAAACAATTAAATTTTTTTTAGAAATTTAATAATATTTTAAATTTCATTTAGAAAATTAAATTATAGTTATTTAGATTGTAGTAATGATAACAAAAGGTGTATTTAAAGACAGTTTTCTCATAAAAATATTATTTTAAGTACTTTTTTAGAATATAAATTTTATTAAATAGATTTAATATTAAAAGTGAATTCGATTTTAACTTAATAATTCAAATTTAGCTATTCAACTTAGAGCTTCTGCCAATTTTTATTCAATTATTTTTTAGTAGTTTTCTGTATTTATGTTTAAAATTTCATGCTTGTGCTTTTCGAAATCGAATTCTATATTATCAATGATAGCTTTATCAATGCTTAAAACCTCATAAACGAGAACTATGTGGAAAAATAAATTCTGCTTGACACTGGGATTTTATTCACTTTCTAAATTTTGTTTAATGCTTAGCCATAGGCAATTAGAGAGCCTTTGAAGAACTCTTCGAATTTAGGTGTCAATTAAGTAGATTCAATTTCTTAGATTAAGTTATAATCATTAATATTTAAATCCTTCACACTTTACCTTGCTTCAGCCTAAGTAATAATAATATACTTATCAATTTCCTTAGCATCTTCATTTATCATATGCTATATTCTTTCATAATATTCAGATAAGATGAAATCATTGAAAAATTTCATATTGAAAATATTCTTTCTTTCATTTACATCCCTCTACAGCTATTAGTTTAAGCTTTTCATTTTCTTCTACACTAAAAATGCTGGAATATAGTGGTTAATCTTTAAATTTTATAACTTTTTAAAAGACTATGCAAGAGTTATCAACACACCATAAACCTTTTTAAAAAAATAATAAGAATAATCAATTTATGCTTTGATTATTAGGCTTTAGAATAAATTAATTTCTGAATTTTATTAAATTAAGCTACATTTTTTTGTGCACATACTGCTTGATACCAGCAATAATATCTTACTCAATTATTTCTTTCAACTCTGCTTATTTTCTTTTCTTTTCTTCATCATGTTAATGAGAGGAGAAAGGTTTTTCCTTGTTTTCTTCTGCAATAATTACACTATTAGTTAACTAATCTTTGTGTTATGAAAATTTCCTATTTGAGAATTTAGGATCATTGTAAATCGAAATGTCTATGTTAGAAGGGGCAAGTATCATTTCAGTAGAAACAGATTCATTCTTCATATTTTTCAAAACTATAGGATGTTGATAAATCTATGCCCAAGTTATTCTCTAGTTTCTATCAAACTTTAATAGGCGCTTCAAAAAATCAGTCATTTAGTTTGAAATTAAAACATCATTTTTCTTAAAATCTATATTTTCACTTTACATTTTCTTGTAAATCTACAAAGCAGATTCTCCAATAAAAGGATATGCATTGAAAAGCATCTTATAAAGAAGGACACCTAGACTATTTTACAAAATTACAAAATTTATCAACGCACAAATGGATATATTTTAGAATATTAATCAATATTGTTTAGCATAAAATATTTTACCTATAAATATCCACTTCGAAACCATACTCTAGACCTTCTTATATTTCTGGAGCTAAGAAATAAGGAGTTCCGATATGAGTTATAGCACCACCTTAAGAATCAATTTAGGCACTCCTAGCACAACCAAAATCAGCAATCTTCAAAGTTTTACCCTTGATAAAGATGTTTTAAGGCTTGATACTTTTTACACAAATATATCAGTTTCATTTCATAATTATTTTATATAAATATTTACTCTCTATGAATAATGGATTTGGGATGAATCTCCTGAATCCTGCAAGAATTTACATAAGAAAGCCAATTGCTTCTTATTCAGGAATAGGCCCTCTCTTCTACATGTATCTATCAAGATCACCCCCTTCACAGTATTCCATTATAAGCATGTAATAATCTTCTACACTGTAAACTTTATAAAGTTGAACAATAAATGGAGATTGAAGCTTTCTTTGAATATCAATCTCTTAAGCAAAGAGCTCAGCCAACTTTGGATTCTCTTTCAATTTCTTTTTGAAACTATCTTGCAAGCTATATGTTGGTTGTTCCTTATATCTAAACCCTTCACAACAGTGGCAAATCCACCTTTTCCTAAAATATCTTTTCCAATCAAGTATTAATCATCAAAGTTTAATACATCACTCATTATCTCTATATAAATATTGATTTATTTATCTAATCACAAATTCTATCTATCTACTTAATCTTTTAATTAATAAATTCTTATTAATATAAAATTTTATTTTGCATTCCTTCTACTATTTTCTCATAGATAAATTATTATTACTTCCTGATCACCTTCAACTTTACTTTTCTTTTTTTACTACCATTTATTTGATAATCCACCCAAGGCATAAGAAGTACATCAAAAATATCTAATAATCTATCTTATCTAAATAGACTTAATAAATTTAAAGGCAATTTCGAGATACATAGAATTAATTCTTTTTCTTACTGATAATAATTTATTTATTTAAAACGTTCTTAGTTTTATAATCAATAATAAATTTATAAATCTATTGTTTAGCAATATAATTATAACAATAACTTTCAATGTAATACAACCATTAGTTATAAAAATAAAACTAAAAATCTTGTTTTTAGTTACAATAATTAGTATTATTTTAAAGGAAATAGAAAATATCTTATCAAGATATTAAATTAATATATGATGCCCTAAGATTTTCTTTGGAGAGATTAAAATCTTAGTTACATCTAAATCAAACAAATTTTGTATTTTAGATCTTTTTATATTTAATTTTTATAAATTAGATATGTGCAATTAGAATGGAATTATAATCAAATATTATAATATTGTAGTTCTATTTAGGATGAGATATATATTTAAAAATGTTTAATAATTATAAGGCATTTTTTTTTTTTCATAGACTTGAGAGTCAGAATATTACATATATTGCCAGATTTTAATTCTGAATACTTTTAAAGAATTTCTCTAAAAAGTAAAATACTAATGTCTTTCAATCATACATTCTTAAAATTAATATTAATAGAATTTTAACCTATATTTGGAGTTTAAAATAATTAAACTTTTCTATTCAAGTAGGAATTTTGATGTTCATGTTGTTTTCTAATCTCAAAAATGTTATTTAATTTTGAATCCTGAAAAGTAAAAATTGATTGTTTGTAAGTGAAGCCTATTTTTTATATTTCAATTTAATTAATAAAAAATACTGCCTATCCTATATAATTAACAAAAGAGTAATTCTGTATTAAAGCTAACTATTTTTAACAGAATTGATGAAAAAATTTATTAAAATATAAGTAATATTTAGTTTTTATAAAAAGGATGTAAGGTAAATTAATTATTAATGAATATTTTTTTATAAATAAATATTTAATATTCATATGAAGGCAAAAATATATACTATAAGAGAGTTAATTTATTATAAAAATTTATTTGATGTCTTTTTAATCCTAAATATACTATCACTTCCAAAAGCAGGAGAGGCATTATTTTATTAATACTTCTCTTCCATTTCTAATAAATTTTAGTATCTAGAGCTAAGGTGTTATTCTTCTTTATTTTCAATTTTAAAGTCATATTAGTTACTTTTCTTTTATAGTTCATCAAGTTTGTTTTAGTATTCCTTTATATCAAAATATTCTTATTTCTTTTCAAAAAAAAAGATCTGGAGTAAGAGATTCATTTGTTAAGAGTGCTCTACTTATTCTGGTGTTATTATCCTTCTGCTTTCCAAGGAATTCCATAGCTTGTTTTTCATACTCATTAAAGTATTCTTAGCTTTTTAATTATTATTAGGTTTGGTAAAGTAAGATGATGTATAATTAGATTGCTATATTTCTTCTTAAACTTAACAAATTGAAGTATTATTATCATTAAAGACATATTCTAATAATTGTTTCTCGACTGCTCTTCTCTTGACAAGACTACAGAAACATTCAAAATCAACAAAACCTCTTAGATTCTCTACATCAATTAATACATCTTATATCATCATTAATATAGTAGTATTAAGCTTTGAAAGATCTATATTATCAGTGCTAATCTACCCATCTTAATCGCTGTCAAGTGCTAAGAATATATATTCTAAAATTCTTTTGATTTTTTCATCACATTAATAATTTTAATCAGATTTTTTTTTACTTAAGAATAAGAAGAATTCGTATTTATTTTGTTAATATCAAAAGCTATGTTTTATTATAAAGATTGATAGGTGTTATCTATTGATTAGTCTTTTGATCCTTTAAATTAATTTTACATTTCCTCTTATAATTATAATTATTTAAGCTAGTTTTAAAATAACTGAGTTTCCAATCTATTTTAATTCTAATTTTATTCACTCATTCTTCTTGAAGATGCTTAACTATTGAGAATTGAATTTTGAAGTATATTACTAAAGTCTTCTTCAGCTTCTTAATTGTCATATGTTTTATATCTTGGAGATACTTTTATATGTTCTCTTTCAGTTTAAACACTCTTCTTTTGGAAAATTAACCCATCAGGCATTGTTTTTAGAATCTTATCTTATTTAAAGTGATCAATGTTTTATTAATTAGATCCTAAGTCTTCTTAAGTTCTACATATATTAGATAGATTTATATTCACTATCTTGTCAGTTTATTTTTTATTTCGATTAGTTATGACTGCTATTCTAATAAAACGAAAGTAATTCTTATTATTATTTAATCAGAGAATCATGATCAATTTAATTTTCATTATTCTCTTTCTAAAGAGTAACTTCATTTACTTAATTATTATTTTACTTTAATTCTTATTTATTGTTAGATTTACTATCTAATTATGAATTCTAACCTTCTTTTGCTTGGAACAGGAGTCCCTGAGAGTTACATTTCGAATACTTCTAAGAGGCAATTTTATTTTCATCTCTTTCAGAGGATACTTCTCCTTTCTTTCCTTTGCTTATTTCTGGTTCTCTGGGTTTAAATGGACTATTATTATTTTAATAAATAACATAATCCTTTGGCTTACTGATCACCCCTTTCCATTTTAATGAATACTCTTTAATTGGAAATATGCCAATTGATTCCCTTCTTTATTCTTTTTTAATTAGGAGTTTAATTTTAGTTCTTATTTAATATCTTCTTTAATTATAAATCCCACTACTCCTTTTTCTTCAACTCCTTCTTAGCTTCATTGTACAGTCTTTCGTGAATGGCTACTCCCTTTTAGCGAGATGCAACAGCTAGTTTTTTAGATTACTCACTTATTTAAGGTTAGAACTAATTGTCTCCATTCTCTTCATTAGCTTTAGCTTAATGAGGAGTTTTAGGATTATTTTACAAATCTTTTGTAGGTGTTTTTGAGACAATTTTTTCTTTATTAGGAGTTCTAGTGGCATTCTTTACAGGAGTAATACTTCTTCCTTCTTTCTTATTATTATTATTTTCATGCTCATGGCTCTTTTCTTTGTTTTATAATGTAGTATTAGAACATGTTAAATTATTAGAGCTGATTTAGATAATTTTAGACTTAGATATATTATTATTATTTTCAATAGATTTCTTTCTTGGATTGCTTATGCTTCTATCTAATTAAGTTGTTTGAATAGGAGAACGACTTCTATTCTTATTATTATCTTTTGACTTATCATTGATCTTATTTTATTAGGAAACTGTATTTTTATAGTAGTTTTTATTTTAAATATTAGCAGTATTTTAATTACTGAAAGGTGAAATAGATCTTTTCTTCTTTTAATCTTCATTCTTTGCATTTTTTTTATTAGAATTCTTCTATTGGTTAAATCTAAGTCTTATTCATTAATAATGCAGAGCTACTCTTTTGATTACTTAAGTGTTATTAAATAAGTCATTGCAACTAGAATTCTATGAAAATTAAAATACCATTGAGTTATTACTAGATTATTTCTAATTAGAGCCTTAAAATTAGTTATTAGCTTTAGAAATTGGACTGTTTGGCATTAATTCATTAATATCTTATTATTCAGATTTTGGTTAAGTTCCCATCAAATCTTGTTTCTTTTAATTATGATGCTGAGCATTTGTTTCTATTAAATTCTAGATTTTAGATTCTTATTATTTATTTAAGTTGGCCGAACTCTCAGCCTTTTGTAATTTTACTTAGTCTCTTAAATTCTTCATAAGATTTGATTAAGAATTTTCTTTCTTTAGTACATTACTAGATGATGGATCTTATTTTATCAGTTTTGCAGGAGATACATCAAATTAATTATTTTGTTAATCATTCTTAAAAAGTTGAACACTTGGCCTATCTAAAAGAGGAGAAATAGATCTTTTTACTCACTTTGAATACTCTAATGCTCATTTTATTAGTTAGGACTAGCACTGACATCTCTTTACCATTTCTTTGTAGTTTTTTAGAACTTAGCATTTATTAACATATATTCTATTAACCTAAGCTTTCATTTAAGCTTTGGTTCTTATTCTGCACTTTATCTAAATTCATGCTTTTATTATTCTTATTCTCTACTTAGAAAAAGCTCTTTAACTCCTATTACTTTTTATTATATAATTCACTGAGTGCTTCTTCGTGAGAATCATAGATGTTGTAAAATTACTTTTAAGAGATCATTCCATTTTTATTTTCCTTTTAACTGTCCTTCGTATTGAATTTATTAACTCTTTCATGCTAATTCTTTTCTTTAAGAAGAAATTCAGAATGAAGAAATTTATCTTATTTGCTTGAATTAATTTTATAATAGTTATTATTTTATTGAATACTCTCTTGGTTTGATTAATTATTTGTTAAAGATTTGTTAAAAATACTATCTTAAAACGATGGTAATTAATTCATTTAATTATTAATATTATTTTGTTCATTATCAAAAAGATTATTGTTTTCAGTATCTTGATGTTTTTTATTCGTTAAAACTTTAATTTATTGATTGATTGAGGTTATTAATTAAGGCACACATTCCAAGCTATAGTTATGTTTGTTACAAAATTACTTTTGCTTTCTCAGGAACTTCATCCTCATTTTCGATAATTATCTTATCTACTCCATTAGGTACTTCAAGAATGATAGTTAAAACTTGTTACTAATTATTATATCTATTATTAAAGATAGTCTTCTAATTGCTTCTTTCATCTTTGCTGCTACTTAGATGATAACTTATTTTTAGCTCAATCTCTCACTCTGAGAATTATAATTATTCTCCTTTGATTATTCAATTTAATTTGAGGAATCACAACTTAAATTAAATTCATTTTTATAAACTTATTATGGCTTAGATTAACTCATAATATTTATTTTATTGCTCTGCTTAAGAGGAGATATTTTAAAGTTACTATTATTATAATCGAGAATATATGAATTTGAAGCAATGTCTGTCTTCTTTTGGATTTCCTACTTCTTTAAATCTTACTTTGGGTTATTGCTTAAAATATCCGAAAAGTTTTCTTTCCACTTTCATAAGGCTGAGGAGGAAGAGCTCTATTAGTGTCTTCTTCCTATGAAAATATCTTGTTTAATCGCTCACTTAGGCTACTCTATTTTTTTTTTAACAGCTCTATTGTTTGAAAGCTATTATTTTTAGGCTTTTCAATCTTATAATCGAAATATTTTTGAACATTTTAAGCCTCTAAGTATTGTACAATCTCAATATTCTCCAGTGTATCATTTTACACTTCATTGCTAGAAAATTTAGTTGACATCTCTCAATATAGTATCAAACCAAATTAATTTATAAACAGCTATTTATTTTTCACTTTTCTTAAATATTTCAATGATTTCTTAATTACTTTAATTTTTGTTTTGATATTTTCTTTGATAGGAATTGTAATTAACAATGATAATATTACTTTTCGTTTTTTCTTAACTTTTGGTTGCTAACAACTATTATCCATTACCCATTAAAATTAATTTTTCAGATATTTAGCTAGACTAAATATTATTCATTTCAATATTACTAGATTCTTATTGTTGTTTCAACCTATAACAAGAAAGATTTACAACATGAAAATTTTAATATCACTTAGATTAGTAAAAAATAATGAAATATAAAAAAATAAATCTAAAGTAGAATATCCATACAATAAAAAAACAAAAAGGGAGGGATTTACTAAAAAAAATTAATTTAAATTTTAATTATTGAATTTATGATTAATTTTTAAAAAAATAGTAAAAAATTTTAGATTAATTAAATCCCTAGATTTATTAGTCAATTTTATATTTTTAATTCTAGATGAATTTAATTTATTATTCTTTTATATTAACCTTTAATTTTAATTAAATTTAAACTATATTAATAAAATCAATTTTATGAATTAATTTTACTTTATATCTAATCATTAGATTCTTTCATAGTAATTGTTTAACAATCCAAAGATTCTTTAATTTGATTTAAAGTATCCTTTAAACTATCATGTAATACTTTATGATCCTCATCTCTGTTTTTTTCTAAACTTCATCATCATTCGTATATTCATCATCACTGTCAGATTCTGCATTTTTTTAATTTATTTCTCTCTACTTGTTAGTTTTTCTGTAAGAATAGCAGTTTCTTCTACTTTCTTTATGATATTTAGCTTACTTTCTCCCACAAGCAACTAATAGTCTAATAGAGTATTATAGATTGCACTATTAAAATATGAATCAATAGTTAAAAAATAAATATTAATAAATTACTCAAATCCAATTAAAACATCTTCTGGAATCTCTAAGCGGTCTAGTTATGAATAACTCTCCATATACTCCTTAAATTGATTTTCATATTCCTTGAGTTCTTTTTTAACCAATTCTAGATTTTATAAACTGCTATTCAGATTATTCTATTCAATTTATTATTCAGACTTTGATTTTTATAATTTTTCCTAATAGCTATTTCTCATTATTTCAAGCTTTTTAATTTGGCCTTAATGAGAAATTATTTATGTTTATTTATTATTAATTTCTATCATTTGTTATTAAATTAAGATTTAATGATTATTTTACTCACTTTCCAATTATTTAATAGCTTATTCTGAAAGAGCAATTTCATCATTCAATTTATTTATCATTGGTTATTTATCCTTCTAGTATTTGTTTTAGGAAATTGCGAATTCATTATTCAGAACTTAGGCACGCTATTAAAGAGATATCCTTTCTCTTTATAATTGAAGAAATTTCTTGCTACTAATAACAGATTTTTTCTTTAATTTTTAAATAGAAATGGTAATTACCCTTATTCGATTTTACAAATCTTGAATTTTTTTTTTTTTTTGATCCTCATTTATTTTCATATTGTACTCTGTCTCAAGTTTTTATTTTATATTTAAAACATCAGCTTTTCTTTATTCTAAATTTTTTTTTTTTTCAATTGCCTTCTCATTTTAATTTTTTTAAAAGATCTAAATTATCTCTTAAAGACTAATATTTTATTGAGCTTGATTGATGGAAGTATTTTAATCAATGATATCTTTCTGAGTATTGATAAGATAGCTTTCTATTTCATTAACCATTTATTCACACAGCTGTTACTTATTTTATAAACTGTTGATATGATCTGTTGATAAACTTATTTCGCCTTATTTCATAATTATTTGATTTTACAAATCACTTATTCTTTCGATAACATCTCTAATGCTACCTTTTACTTAGTAAGAAAATGTAGATATTCCTCTTTAAGCTTTTTGAATTTCATCTTACATATCTTTAAGCTCATTTACTAATGTTTTAACGCTTTTTTCAACAATTTGAGATTTTTCTTCTTAAGTACTTATCAATTCTTAGATTTCTTTAAAATAATTCTTAATTTTTTTTCTAGTTTTTCTCAACTTTAGAAGCATCTTTTAAATATTTAATTAATTAAGAAGAGGTATCATCAAGTTCACCTTTACTAACAAGCTCATAACATTTTACTGCTTTATTGAATTTTAAGTCTATATCGTCTATAGCATCTTTCAAATCACGGTTAAATCTCTTTTCAAAATCAGGAATCTTCAATAGAGGCTCAATCAAATTTTCTTAGGCATTTAATTTTTCTAGTAAATCTTTACTAACACACAGTGATGAAGATAAAGTATCTAACGAGAGGTTTGTTTTCAAAAGAGCTCGTAGATTTACTTTTTTATTTATATCTTCCAATTTTTATTTTAGATGTTATGGCAGTTACTCCATCTATGTTTTTAAAAAATTTAAACTTAATATAACAATTTTAAATAATTTAACTCTGCTTCTATTGTAGTCTTCAATCAACGCAACTTAATTATTAACTTCCATTTCTTATAATTTGAGTATAGGGCACAAGAATTAATTATTTATTTAATATTATTTTTATATTCTATTAAATATTTATCAAAGACATTTTCCAAATTTTTACTAAAATTACTATTTTGATATTAGAATATTAATTTTAATAATAAATATTTGCAATATTCTAATTCATCAATTTATTAATAGATAGTTATAGAGATATTCTCAAATTGTTCTCTTTATAATACCCCATGTAATTTATTCAATATATATGATCTGATCTTAGATAATCTGATCTTAGGGAGGTTTAAAATAGAATCTTTCTTATATTTTAATATTCTAATATCAAGTAGTTTTTTTTTCATAACAAAATAGTAAAATATCAAATCCATTTAACGAGCCTGTATTAAATTTTCAAATATCCTCTTTATAATGAAAAATAGAAAGCATTTTTAAGCTACTAAAATAGTTCCTCATATAGGTTATATATTTCTATTATTAAAAATAACTTTAAACTGTGTAAAGTTAAGGCATTTTTAACTGATAAATGGCTTAATCATAAACCCTATTTTTACAGTAAGGGATAGCGATATACATGTATAAAAAAGGTATAAATTTTAAAATAATTTTAATTGATAAACTATGATAAATTATTGATAAAGGCTATCAATTTATTAGAGTTATTTTTATCATATACATAGAATTCACATTTCATTATAAAAATATTATTTCATAATTTGTTAGTTTTTGATATTTTGTTAATAAAAAAGCAAGCTATATTTTTAAAAATGAGCAAAATAGTAATAGGAAAGCTAAAGTTGAAAGGATCTTTCTAATAGAATTTAGAAAAGAAAGAAGAAAAAAAGTGAGAAGATAAATTGAAGAGGATTAGATTAAAAAGGCAGAAGATATATTTAAAAAAAAGAGCATAATATAAAAGAATCTGATCTTAAGCCTACCATTTTAACATTTGAGCCAGAAGATGGTGAGGGTAGAATTTTAACTAGCTCAACAACTATTTAAGGAGAAGGAACAAGATTTACTACTTAAGTTAAGAAAGATGATTTTTTGATATTATAAAACTCTCAAAATCTTACTAAAGAAGAAAGAAAAATTGCTTGCGTTATGAGTGATAAGAGTATATTGCTTTATAAACCATTTAGTTGGGATATTATGAGTTTCTCTCTCAATTCTAATTTAGAAAGCAAGATTAGGTCAAAGAATAAGAAGAAAGTCTTGAAGATGTCTATAAAAATAAATTCTTAGGATTAACAAAGAAAATTAATAAAGAGAAAGATACTTAAGTGCTTGAATATCGTGAGAAAAAAAGGTATGTGGGGATATAATACTGTTAGAAAGGAGGTCGGTAAAGACCAATCTAGAGAAAAACTTCTTGATTAAAGAGCAAAAAAGGTAGAGATAAACACTGCTGGATTTGAAAAGGAACTTTTAAATAGTTCATTTATATATTATTAAATAAAATAATAATAGAATTTATTGAATGAATAATTATTTTTATATTTTTTAACAGAGATATTCTAAGATAATTATAATTTTTTGTTTCCACTAATAAGTGTCTATTAATTTATAAGTCATCGCCTAATCAATTAAATACTGTCTATATTATCATAATATAATTGTCTTTCAAAAAATAATGTTAGATTAATGATTATTTAATTACATAATATTTAAAATTACTAAAATTCTCATTTTTTTTTGATAATAATAATCATTTAATATAATATTTTAATCATTAAAATAGAAATAAAAATTTTTTAAAAATAGATTAATATCTAATTAGAAAATAAAAAAGAGATATTCAACAACTAAAATAATAAAATTAAATGAAAGAAAAATATTGAATAATTAATTACTCATTAAATTGCTAATTTAGAAATTAATTTATCATAAATAATTTCTTATTTAATTTTATTATTGGTTTTTTTTTTTAAAAAACCAGTTTATATAATAATATTAGCCTTAGAATTTTCATAAGCAGATTAGTAATCTATGGATTAGATAGACTTATATTTAAATTTTAATCAATTGCTTGAGTAAGAGCGAAATGTAGAGTATTAATTAAATTTGAATGAAACTGAAGATTTAAAATTGGGGTTGAATTTAATCATTGTAAACCTGATAGGATTTAGATTAACAAGAATTTAATTATTTTTGTCACAATTAGTAAAACATAGTAATCTTAAAATCTAAAAAAAGAATTTTGATAATCAAACTCTTTGAGAAATTAACTAAATCTGAGGCGTAAAAACTATCTAATTTGTTAAACAAAAATAGTTGATCTGAATCTTTACAGCCAAGTAAGTAATAGGCTCAGTTTAAATTAGTTAAAATCCTAAAATCAATAATTATTTTATAATATTGTAGAGTCATTAAATATTTTCATAAAATGTAACAGTATTAAATAGCCACTAAGACTTATAAAATACCACCCTTATAGTGTTGCAAAAAGAAAAAAAAATTTTCAATGGTAAAGAAAGAGTGAAGAATTGATAAGAATACTTCTAGAGAAGATCTATAAGTAAATTTGGGTATGGAAATTGATTTTGTAATAAATAGCTATGGAAAGTTGTGAAAATAGCTTTAATAAGTGTATAAAATGTTCAAAATCTGTCAGAAAGATGAATTGAAATCAAAAAATAAATTAAAATAATTAATTAGAAAAAAAAAATAAAAAAAAAAAAGACTAAATCGGAATAATGAGATCAATCATTCTTTTATCAGCTTTGCTCGTTTTGGGAAGTTGCATTATGATTCCCCATATCGGACCTGCTACCGGCAAAGCCTTACCTATTTATGATGTTGATATTAATGCATCTTTACGTGATTAATGGGCTCCCATCTTGAAGGACTTCAAGGCTCCATTCGCCAAATTCGTTCATGATTTCCGTTTTATCCTTCGTTTCCCTGACTCCTTCTACTCTTTTGTAGGCAAATATGCTAAAAATGGATTCAAATTCCAACGTTATGTTGAAGAAATTGAAATCTTTAGTGAATTACTTGAAGTTGATTTCAACATTCTTTTCGCTTTGAACTTACTTTACGAAATTCAAAGTGGTAAGGCTTGCACTTCTATTGTTTTCCGTGATGAAAATGGCAGAATTATCCATGGCCGTAACTGGGATTTCAATTCTGGTCAGAGTTGGCTAATATTTCCTTCTAAATTAATTACCATAAAGATGGATAGTTGTTCTATCAAGCTCAAGCTATTGCTGGTGCAGTCTTTTTCTTCACCGCCTAAAAGCCTGGTAAATTCGCTGTTAGTATCAATGCTAGACACACCAAGACTTTCTTGACTAATATCTACGAATTACTCTTTACCACCAACACCCCTGCCTTATATTTGGTTAGAGAATTTATGGAAACTGTTGACAATTACGATGAAGCAGTTTTGAAATTCAAGACTACACCAACTGTTGACCCCGTTTACTATATTGTCAGTGGTCCTGGTCTTTACGATGGTACAGTTATTGAAAAGGATAGAGATTTCGTAAAATAATCCTTCGTCTTAACAGATGAAACTTGGTTCTTAGTACAAACCAACTATGATAGAGATATCCCTGATCCCAAGCATGATGAAAGAAGAACTCCTGCTGAATAGAGAATGGCTCAATATGGTCAAAGTTTGAATGAATAACAACTCCTTGACGATGTTTTGGCAGTTTTCCCTAACTTCAATATCGCCACTATCTCTTCCACTTTAATGTCATCCCAAACTGGCTACTTCAACAATACTGTTTGGTATTGAGCAGTCTACAATTACATTAAATTATATAAGAAATTTAAATAAAAAAATAAATTTGTTAAACTTGAACTATGTGTTAGGTTAAAAACATCAATAATTTTAATAAATTTTCACTCAAAATAAATCTTTCAAGTCATTAGAGCGAATTGAATAAAAGAAATTTTTTTAATTTATCAAATCACAGTATTTTCCAATATGTAATTGAGTAAACAAATTAAATATATTAATAATTGACGATTTTTACTGTAATCATGATAAATAAATGTTAGAAATTGATATTAGATATAGATTTCTATCAATTTCTGAAGTAATCTTAACTGATAATTTAACACTCAATTTACCAAATAATTAATATAACCAAAAATTTACTTATCACTAAAACAAAGTTCTTATTTTTAAATTGTCAAAAATTTTTACTTAATTTAAAACTAATCACACTGAAGATTAAATAGAAAAAAATATAGGAAGAGGGAATGTGGTAATAATAAATATTTTCAGTAGTTTATTATGTTTATGATTTTAGATATTACTTATTTGAATTATCACAAATATTAAAAAGAAACCAGACATATAAAGAAAAACCAACATTAGAATTAAAATTGAAGATTTAAGAAAAATTTACCTTGTGAATTAACATAAATTAATATTTTTATGGATTTAGTTGCAAGATTGAAAATACATAAAAATACAACAGAATAATTAGAATAATTAGGGGATTTAAGATATTTAGTTTTGAGATAATACATTTTTTGAAGCTTTTTATTATTTTATTTATTCCTATTTTTCAAGCAGTTCTGATGAGTTAACGAATTTCAACAAAAGCACTAATTAATGAAAGAACTTAGATTTTTTCATCGCAGTTTATGGACATTCTATATTCAAGATCAGCTAACCTCTTGACTAAGAATTCAAGAGCTTTGCTGGGATAAGTAGTATTCATTAAATACAAGTTAATTTCTTTTAACATGACTTATAATGAAATACCTTTTCTACTTAATATGTTTATAATGCTAATTTTTTAAAAATTAAAAATTTTAATTAAATTCTAACTCTTAATCTAAACTTTATTTACTTTTAAATGATGCCTAAATATCTTTAGTTAGTAAAGTTTTTATAATATTATCAATATCTTTAGGAGTAGCATTACCAGTAAATTTATAAACTAATTCATCAGTAATTTCTACTGTTTAACCTCCAAAACCTTACAAAGATAATGACTAATTTTATAAAATGATAATTTGAATATCATTAAAAGATAATTTAAATTAATTATTTATACTTAAAGCATATTCACAACTCTTCTCATATCACCATCACATAGCTTAAATACAGCTTCAATACCATTATCTTAATATTGTAAATTTTCTGCTGAACAAATTTCTTTGATTCTTTTCTTAGCATCTTCATAAGGAATGTGCTTAAATTTAAATCTTGTGCATCTTGATTAAAGAGCAGGGATAATCTTTGAAACATAATTACAAATCATACAGAATCTTGCATTGCTACTATATTTCTCAATAACTTTTTATTTATATTAATTCATTTTTAATTAAACTTTCTAAAAGTATTTATAAATCTTCTATAATATCTTTACTTCTTCTTAATGCAAATTAAGCTTAGTTTGTCATTGAATCTGCTTCATCCAAGATGATCAATTTAGTTCCTTTACTATTCAAATGTTCATTATTAATAAGACTTCATTTATTTTAATAAATAATGAATTACCCAACCGCACCAAAGTTTGCAGTACTAGCAAAAGTTTTGATTTAATCTCTAACTACATTAATACCTCTTTCATCAGAAGCATTAAGCTATTTTCATAAACATAAATAAATTTCTTTTCTATTTTGATATTTAATAAGTTGATTACTTCAAGGACCATTTATTTGTAATTCTTTCCATATAATTATTTAGCAAGAGCTACAATCAAGGAAGTCTTACCTATTAGTGTTTGAAAAATATATATATCCTCTTTGAATCTATTGTAATCATTTAATACCTGTTCCTGGAGGACCATAAAATAACAAATTAGGAAGTTTCTTATCTTCCTCAATAAACTTAGTAACTAAATTAATTATTGCAAAATAGATCAGATTTTTTTAATTTAGATTCAATCATTTTTACTTGTGGAGACTATATATTAATGAGAAAAATATTATTCAAATTATCAGGTCTGTATTTTTCAACCCAAGGAATATTCTAAGTCTTAGCTTTGCTTTCCTATTTTCAATTAGATAATTTTAAAATATTTTTATGCTATCCCTTTGCTTTCTGTAAACTAATATGTATTACGACTGTAATAGGGATTTCTTCTTCCATTTTTGCTTAAACTATAATTTACTATGAGTTATCTATTAAATGATATTTTTGATATCTTAATATATTAATTTTACTTTTTGTTTGTAATTAATTATTTCTATTTAAGATATCAGCGCCAAACCCTCGCCTATTATATACAACATCAAATGAAGTTTTTGGTATAACAATTAGTGAGCGCGAAATAAATATTTCTAACAACTCTATCTTTAATCTTATTTATCAAAATAAAAAGCAAAATATCTAATCTTTTAATCATTAATATCAAACTAATATTCAAAAACAAATTATCTAATAGGTTGATAACAAATATAATCTACTGAATTTATTTAAAATAATTGAAATACTAGATTATTAATAATCTTTTTTTTTTATCTGATAGCAAAACCTTTATACACTTCTGAGTATTTTAATGTTAACCCTACTCTTAAAAATTAGCTTAAATTTAAATAGGTATTTCTTATACCCATTCTATTATCTTTGTCAAAACATTTCTAAAAAATTAAACTAAAATAGAAAAACATCATTATTGAATTAAAAATTAAAATCTAATTTATTAAATAAATGAAAAAGAGAGAATTCGATTTTAAATTTATTTTTGGTTTATAATTTTAATAGTTATAAAGTGGAAATCAGTGAGAGAAGATAGTTTATTTTGAGTGGTTAATTTGATAAAATGAAATATAAATGGATTGCTTTTGATTAAATTAGATATTAAAGAAATGAGATCTATTCATTAAGCTAACTAAATTAATTAATTAAAAGGTAAATACTAGAATTTTTCTATTAGTAGTAAACACAATACTAAGAAAAATTTCATTAAATCCTATGTAGAATAATGCAAACAATTATTAAAATATCTAATTTAAAAATTAAGTAAAACATTCCTAAATATTCATCTTTATAGCACAGTAGTAATAAAATAATGCCATTTAAATAAGTAGAGATGTTTAAATGCTTTAAAAATTTATATAATGATACTCTAAAGTACATAAATAATTCAATTTTCAAACAAATTGTAAAGGGTAAATAGCCAAACAGTAGAATAAAAGAAATAAGAATTAATTATTTACTATTTGATAACAAAAAAACAATATTTAATTTAAATTACTATAAAGATAAGAAATGTAACAAAATATTTGTTCTAATATAAGAATTAAATTACTTTAAATTAATAATTAAAGTAAAATAGTGAGATAATTAATATAAGTCAATTTTTACAATTAGATATTCGGTCATATTAATCGAGTTTTGTAGTTGACGTATTTAAATATTTAGAAAGTAGGAATTTGAAAACGAAGATATTTTATTTAGTGGGAGTGTATATTTGATAAGTAATGAAAATTAATTAGGTGCATTATTGATGATATTTAGAAGTAATTACATTAAAAATAATAAAAATCTAATCAAATTCAGCCAAATTAATTAAAAAGTAAGTAAGTAAGAAGAGAAGTTTAAAATCAATTATAAAAATGGACTAGGAGAAATAGTAGGAAAATAATAACTAAAATGAAGAGGAAATAGAAGTGATTCACGCTTAAGAAATGTCTTAATAATAAGAAGACAAAAAACTGCTTGAAAATAATTAAGAAATTAAGAAAACCAAAAAGAAAGTTTAGTTCAGATATAAAGAAGTTTAATAGGAGAATTTAAAAGATTTAAAAAGAACATTTTGGCAAATTCTTTTCAATGTCGATTGATGATCTAAAACATCCTTTGAAGAGATGAGCCTATTACTTTTTAACATCAAAAGAATATTGCAATTATTCTAATGGAATTAATGTAAGTCATTTAGTTGCGTTTTTAAATATAGATTATAATATTTTCTATTAATAGAAATCAGACACAAATAAATTAGAAATCATCCATCCTTTCTTTTCCTATTAGTGATCCTATAAATCAATATTGCTGTCTGTTATAGTCTTTTCATCAAGTAAAATGGTTTATAGTTTAAATTATCAATGAGAACATTTAAATAACAATAATAAAATAGATAAAGTTTGGGAGAATATCTTACTTGCATTTATAAACTTCTAGCTCAGTTTATAATATACGGAGTCGTTTTCACAATATTACCTAGGTAATTTCATTCTTTTTAAATGCTAGTGCTTATTAATAAGCAAATAATTTTAAATGAATAGATGGATTGTAACTAAGTTTTTGATGAAAAGTGAAGTAGAAAATCATATTTCTTACATATACTCCCTTGATGTTTTTCTTAATGGCTACTTTGTTTTTCTTGTCTTCAACTATATTTGCTTAGTAACAAACATATTATTAATTTGTAATTATTTATAATTCTAATTTCAATAAATTATAGCTTATTCTAACTCCTTTCTTCAAGGACAGCAATTCTTTCATAATTGTAATTATTAGTTCAAGCCTCAACTTATTTGCAAACTACAGATTCTACTATATATTCTTTAAGTTCTATTCAAGTATATTTTTCAATTTTCAATTTAATTCTAAGTTTATTTGCATAAATAATAGTTTTACCAGATGTGAAAAAAAATTGAATCTTTTTTTATACCAATTGGCTTACAAGTTTTAATAAATATTATTATGGTTATATCTAATCACAATTATTATTTATTTATGACTAATTATTTTTTATGATAAAAATTAAATATTTCTTATTTATTTGTCTATATTATTATTCTATTTTTATGTTTATTTTCACCAGTCATCAAATAAATTATATATAAATATATATGACAATTCAAAATAAAGTAACAGTTAGTTTAAAATTAATAAAAATCTTCCAAATTGTCCTAATCTATATACAAATATTGATTTGTTATTTGAAAGTTATTGATAATAAAAATTTATTTATTTGTATTAATTAATAAGAAGATTTAATAAATATAGAAATAAACTTTATTACACTCAAATAAATATTATTTATAATAAATTATTTGTTAATAAATTTAAAGTTTAATAATTTATTTATTGTTTTCAATGAGTTGAGAGAGTTTCTTCAATTCCATTAACTAAGGGATCAATGCAGTGAACCAAGAAGGGATTGGAATGTTGTAAAAGGAGATAAGCAAGCTTCAAAGTTGCCCACTTATCATCGTCACTTTGAGGATTTAAAGCTGAAATCAAATCAGAGATATCCTTAGCAATTTGTTTAACTTGATCAATGCACTTACCAATCTTTTCAATAGGAGTGAAGTTATTCCAGTTTTCAGCAATACATCTTCCATCAATATATCCAACACCTCTTCCATAAGATTGTTTTTGACAAGAAACACCAATATCAGTCATGCTTGAGGGACAATCGGGAGAGCAAACACCTATTCAAATAAAATCAATTAATTATAAAATAATTATACTAAATAGAGAATTTACAGCAGGCTACATTGTGGAAATTAGCAGCACACTTAGGATAGATAATAGCACCCCACTAATTAATTTAATGTAAATAAATAAATGTAAGGTATATTTTTAATTTTAATTTACTTATTCACAGCCAATTTATTAATTATCATGTTAACATCTAGATCTAGCCTATTAATATTAAAGGAAAAAGATATTATAAGTAAATAATATTATTAATTTATTACATTATCAAGATTGAAACCATCACCAAACTTCCAGGGATAACCAACACCTCTTCCATAAGCATCAGGCTTAGCACAATATAAGCCATCATCTCTGAATCCTGATGGGCAATCTTGAGCACAAACTAATAATATTATTAATAAGTATTATAATAGATAGTTAATATCAAATAATAGAAGAATATTAATTTATTATTAATCATTCAATTTTCTATCTTTGTTAAGAAAAGATTAAGTTTTTACCACAACAACCAAAAGGGTGATAACCTGCAGAACACTTAGGATACCAAATAAGACCCCATTTTTCACATTCTCCAGACTTGTCATTTTGGCATCTCTTTTCACCAGTCATCCAACAAGAGGCATCAGCACATTTTTCGATAGCCTTGTCAAGAACCTTTAACAAAGCACCTAATTATTAGAAAAGCTTTTTTGAAATCAAATCTACTGATATCATCGATAACAGCCTTCAACTCTTCAAAAGTTCCTTTAACATCTGTAACACATTAGTCTAAGTCAGATAATCTGGATTGAAGGAAATTGTCTGCTAAGACTGTAGAAGAGCTGAGAGCAAACAAGCAAATTAAGAATACAATAGTTGTTTTATTGATTTTCATTTTCAAGGAGATTCTTAATTTTTTTAAGTTTTACAATTTTTGTAAATTAATTCATTATTAATAATATTCTGAATTATTTTGAAGATTCAATTAGGGTTCCTTTCATTCATTCATCCTTTATAATTATTTACACATTAGATACTAATGACGATTACTTCAAACCTTAATAAAATTATCGCTTTCTTGATCTTTATTTTATTAAAGCCATCGAGATTACTTCGGAAATCTAAATAAGAATGAAACTCATAGTAAAACTAGTAAACTATAAATAGTAAATTGTAACAAAAAACCAATTTTTTACTAATATTTAAGAATTTTTAAAAAGACTCTCATTACTTTTTAAAAGTTGTTGAAATTAAATACCATTATAAGAAATTAATAAAAGAAATAAAGGAAAAGAAAAAGGTTTGTTTTTATATAAATTATTGAAATAACTAATGAGTTAGAAATAATATTTGTTTATTAATTAACATAGTAACTATGATAATTTCTTCTATAATAAAATATATTTGTAAGAAAAATAATTTTGTTATAAAAACAATTAAAATAAAAATATTTAAACATTTTTCTATTATATTATTCCATCTTATTTGTAATTTGTTTATTGTTCAATAAGAACTAGCATTGTGTACTAAAGGATCAATGCAGTGCTCTAAGAAAGGATTAGTATGTTAGAGGAGAATATAGGCAAGCTTTAAAGTGTGCCACTTATCAGATTTATCTTCAACAGATTATATTAAATCCTCGATATCTTACACAATTTATTCTACTTATTAAACACACTTTCCGAATTTTTCAATAGGAGTGAAATCATTCCAGTTTTCTTCAATGCACTTACCATCAACAAAACCAACACCTCTTCCATATGTTTCTTTTTAGCAAGATACACCTATATCGGTCATACCAGCAGGACAGTTGGGAGAGCAAATACCTTTAAAATATTTTAAATTAAAGTGAAAGTATGATCTATTACTTGTTATAATTCATTTATTGATTTGTTAGTATTAAAATCTTACAGCAGTCGAAGTTATGGAAGTTTGCCTTGCACTTAGGATAGATTACAAGTCCCCACTTTTTATTAGAAATTAAATTATAGATAATCAATTATAACCATATGATTTTTAAGATTTCAGTAATGTAATTAAGTTGGTTAAAATCACGAACTTAATTTTCAATTTACAAAAATATTAATTCAATTTTATTAAATTTATTTACTTATTCACAACCTAGTTCTGGGTTATCTTTTAAGCATCTTTACATAGCCTAGAATATTTGTAAAATAATATAAATCTTTATTATTTTTAATATCTTGTAATTACTTTGTTAAGAGTTAAATCATCACCAAAATCCCATGGATAACCAGCACCTCTGCCATAAGAAGAAGGCTTAAAGCATTCTAATCCATCATCTCTGAAACCTGAAGGACAGTCTTGAACACAAACTTATTAAATTAAAGTAATAAATTAATAACAATTTTACACTGAATGTTGATTTAAAGATGTAAAGGAATGCAAATAAATTTATAATTTATTTAATCTTAAATATTATTTTACCACAACAACCGTCTGCGTGATAACCCTATCTGCATTTAGGATACCAAATCAATCCAGATTCTTCACATTACCCTTCAGTTTCATTTTCACATCTTTATGATCCCTTCATCCAACAAGTGGCATCAGCACATTTTTCAATTACCTTATCAAGGACCTTCATTAAGCTTCCTAAATCTTCAAAAGCCTACTTGAAATCTAATTTTTTGATTTCAGCAATAATCTCTTTCATTGTACCAACAGAATTTTCAATATCGCTGAAACACTGCTCAATATCAGAAGCCCCTTCAAGAAATTCTTTGGATAGGCTGCATATGAAATAGCAAGCATAGAGCAAGCTAAAGCCAAAAATATTATTTTATTCATTTCTTATTTAATTATCAATTGTTATTTATTTTAATAATTTATTTATAATTTACTTCAAAGTGCAAATCTCCTTCTTATCTTCTGTAATCCTTTTCTTTAAGATTTTTGTTTATCTTACTTTAAAAACATGACGGCATTTTTTGTTCTCATGACGTCCAATATATTGATTATTATCTTGAGGCATTTCTTATTTCTTTTATTAATTTTAACTATATTTAAAGAAAACTACTCTTTCTATCATTACACATTAACTTATTGTATCAAATAGGTATTTCATGCATCATTTTAATCGTTCAAAACACTAATTACTTCCAAATTTAAACAATATTTGTCTTTTATTTAATAATTAATTTATCATCAAATTAATATAAAATTCTTTCATATTTCAAATGATCTAAATCACTTAAGTCTATTATATAATAAATAGTCATTTTTAAAATATGTAAAATATGAAAATAAATAATTTTACATTAAAAAATAAATAAATGAAATGATACTCAAGTTATTAAAAATGAAAAATAAATAAAAATATTTCTAATAGTTTAGAAATTTAGGCAAATCTAATATTTAATTTCAAACTATTTGTCTAAATTAAAAATTTATTAAAATCTTACATTTAAAATTAAACTTGTTAAAAATTTAAAAAAATAGAATTTCTTTTTCATAAATTTAAATTAAATAAAAATTGATGAATAAATGATTATTAAATATTTTTCAATAATATTTGGTTATCATCTTTAAAAATATATCAAATTTTTAACAAAAAGTATTTATTTGAATGATATTAGCACTAGTTAATTGAATTGTTTAAGCTTAATTTTATAATTATTAATATTTTATTAATTCTAATTTTTTCATATATTTCTGGAAAGATTAAATAGAATGTAGAATCCTACATATGCTAGCATAAATTATAAATTGGAGAGTTTAAATGAATACATAACCTATTTTAGTAAGCCTTTTTATTACTTTACTATCTATTTTTTCCTAATATCCTATCATCATAAAGTTCTATTTTTTACTTTATCTATGAAATAGGCTAGATATTAAATACAATCATTATTTATGTCTATTTAATCAAAAACAATATTTTTTGAATTGAATTAAAAATTAATTAAGAGCGTTTATATTTGAAGAATATTGTTGCTTTTTATAAAGAAATAAATAAAATCTTATTTTAAGAAATAAGAAAAACAAAGGAGAAATAAATGCTATTTTACTTTTCACTTTTTTAGAATTGAAGCTAAAGTTTTTACTATTAAACGAATTGGTAATAGTTAAATTTATTTATGCCTATTATCAATTTAAACATTATTAAAAAGCTCTGATCAGGTGGTACATCTAATTTATTAATTTAATGAATTCTAATGATACTTACAAATTTGATTTAATTAAATATATTTTAATAATGATGTAATAAATGAGTGAACATCAAAATGATTCATGTAATGATAATTATACTCAATTTTCAGATTTTAATTTAGTGATTAAATTCCTTAGAATAGAGTATTTAAATTTGAAGGAATAAAAGTCTATAGAACCAAATTAGATATCATCATACTTAGGAAGATATTTAATCTAATTTGAAATTTAAATATCCTAAATTGAAATAGATAAATCTTATTTATAAAATCAATTTTTTTTTTAAAAGAGGAATATAAATGTAATTAAATCTAAAATAAAAAATACTTATCTAAATTACACTAAATTAGGAAAAACTAATCCAAAATAAATGAATAAAATTTAAATTCCCTTGATCTTCTGTTTACTTCTTATTCTTTGCAATTGCGAGTATGAATTAAAATTAGAAGAAATCAATAATCTTACTTTAAGATCAAGAAGGTTTGAAGCTTGTAGAGAACTAGACCCAGATGCATGTTGCTTTAAAGATAATGTGAAACTTAAAGTAGCCTATGATGAAAAAAAAAAAAAGTATTTAATATTTCATGTTTACTGGAACTTAAGTTGGCAAAAACTGTGATGATACTTTAGTTGTTTTTCCAACTAAATATAGCTCCACTTAAAAAACTATTAAATAAGGTAGTTTCTCAGTAACTGACATCTAAGGAGTTTTCTCTTACACTTTCTTCTCCTCCTACAGAGAATATAAAGAAGATGGATTCATCAAAGCAGATTGTGAGTTAGATGCTAGAGCTCCTAGTTAAAAATATCAACTTGATTAATACTTTGTTTTCACTAAAACTCTTGGAAAGGCTCCTCCTTCAGATTAAGATTCTGACAATAAAAATGACTAAGATAATTAAAATAACAATTAAAGTGCTTCATTCAGCATTATTCACTAATTTTATACACTTTTATTCTTAATAATATCTTTTATTATATATTGAGATCATATTCATTGTATATATTTATCTTTAACTTTCTATGAAAAAAATTTCTAATCATTCCAAGATTTTCATTTTATTTTAGTAAAATTGATATGCAAACGATAACAATAAATTATAGTGTGCATTTATAAATATAATATATATTATTTTCTTGAATTTAAATAATTTCTAATACAAGTCAAACTAAATAGCAATATTTACTTTCACCCATTTTATAAATAAATCTTTGATACCTTATTAATTTTTTATAATAGCTAATTAGCTAATAAATCAATTGAATACATAATTAAATAGCATTTAAGGAATAATAAATAATGTAACTAACTATGAATAATTTAAATTGTTTGAATATTTCATGATATAATTTATTTTTATGTCTGATTGATTATCTATTCTTTATTCTTAAAACCATTTTTAGCATTACAAAAACCTAAATAAAAGAATAAAATTAATATTTATAAAGAATATATAAAAGAATTATGACATCAATCAATTCAAATAGATCAATAAAATTTGAATTAAAATTATAAGGTAGGTTACTAAGGTAACTAGAACTGCCTCAATATATTTAAATACAAAAATCCAAATCATACTTTTAAAATAGATTAGAAATTTAAAATTAACCAATCTTATAGAATCATATTAATATGATCAAAAATAAAAAGCATTCAAATTTTAAATATTCCATATTTTATTTAGCAAGTTTAACTAACAAATAAACAAATTCCAAATAGGCTAATAGAATCTTCTTAATCATGGGTTTATGATTTGCCTATTCATTAGAAGAAAAAAAATTAATTCTATCATATTAAATCTAATAAGTTATGCTTCATATTTAGGTACTTTAACTTCACATTTTTACATGATTTTTGAAATAATTGTTAAAATATACATTTTTTAAGTGATTAGAAATATTTTTCATATCCAATTTATTTATTTACCATTTATTTGAAAATACATTTAGCAATTTATTAGATTGAATCTAAACACTTAAATAAATAATATATAAAGAAATCCTTACATACTTCGCTGATGATATTGTAAATGAATATATATTTTAAAATAAAATAGAATAAAAAAAATAATTTATCCTTATTTTAAAATGTTATTACATTTGATAAATAAAAACACATAGAAATAAATTCTTTGTCATTCTTGTTGTAATTAATAAAAGAAATATTACATCAATTAATTAATATTAACATCAATACGTTTCTATCAAAGATTGGTAAGGGTTTACATTAGCTAGAACTAATATTCTTTTATGAATAGAAATAGTTAATAATATATTATAAAAAGTAAGTCAGCAATAAGACAATTATTCTGACGTCTAAAAAGATGATCAGGAGATATTACTGTAAAATTTTTAATTTATTAGCAAATAAATGTATTTATATTCAAATATACTTAAAATCATATAATTAAATATAATTATGAATAATAGCAACTTACTTAATAAAAATCTAAAAATGAATTTCATATAATATTTACTTATTTGTCTGATCATTAGTATTCCTGCTCAAGCTTCACACGAATCCTATAGCTTAGAAGAATTAAATGGATTAAAACTAAAAGCTAAAGTTAATAGATGTGCTTCTTTTGACACCAATGCATGCTGTTTTACAGATGACGTTATACTCTTTGTCTCTTTTTGATAATGAATAAATAAATTCCTTCACTTTTAAAGGAAATCAAGTTGGTAACTTATGTACTAATTCATTAACTGTTTATCCTACTAAATTCTCCTCTACTTAAAAATAAATAACTGTTGGATAAATTTCTGCAACAGATTTGAGAGGATTCTACTCTTATACATTTTATACCACTAATGTCGAAATTGAAAATAATTAAACCTTAGTATAATTCCAAGCTATGATACCAAGTAAAAATAAGTTTTCTATTAAGATTTTGAGATAATTTATTAAAATGGTGGTTCATCAAGTAAATCTTTTACAAATATTTTAAGAGTTAAATTTATTTTTGTATTATTCACATTTATATTAATCTTTATATTCTGATTTTTCAATAAATAAATATTTTTTACTAAATTATCATTCACATTTTGGGTTATAAAAAAAGTCATAAAAGATTTTATTCATAAAATATAATTTAAATTATTTAAGTTATTTTATCAATTCTCTTGAATTTTATAAATTGTCCAATAATTTACCATCTCAACATCTTATCTTATCAGCAATTAAATTTAAATTTATTCTATAAGTTGGCCTAAATATAATTTAGAATATTATAAAAATGTATTCGAAATTATTATTTATTAATATAGATTGTTAAAACAAAAGTATTCTTCCTACCATTAATTTCTCACATTTAATGCATTTTTTTGTTGAACTACTGCAACTAAACAAATACATAAATTTAAAACTATCTTTTATTTAAATTAGAATTTTGATAAGACAATTTAAGATCATTTATTTTTTTTTAATTTTATGTAATTAATTTTCTTTAAAAGTATTCTTACTATCTTTAATATTTCATATTCAATGCATTTTTGTTGAACTTGATAATTAGACAAATAGTAAATTAAAAACTAACCTTTATTGATATTAGGATCTAATGAAAAGACATAAGGAGCTCAATTCTTGTAGAAAAGGTAAAAATATTATTCACTAATTAAATCTGACTGAGAAATCAAAAAGTAAAAGAATTTAATAAATAACTAACTAATTAAATTAGATATCAAGAATTGGATGATCAGGCATATAATGAAGAGTAGATATTTACTATTAAGATTTGAGTATTTTAAGGGATAATATCCAAATCTAAATTAAGAGTATAATAAATTGAATTAAATTAAATAATAAAATGGAATAAGTTTAATAAATTAACTGGGCAACTCAAATCACCACATTTTCTAAAGTTATTTTAGAATACATTCAAAAGAATTTAGTTTAGTAAGGTTATTCTAGCTTTGAATTCTTACAAAGTGGTGTCTAAGGTGAAATAATTAAGGCTTTTTCAGAAAAAGATTAAAGATTGGTTCAAATATTCCTTTAACATAAGAATAAAAATGAATACTAATCAATTAAAGATGAATATGACACCTTAGTTAATTTGAAGGATTGTAAATATATAGTAAAATATCTTAGAGTATTATATTTTGAGGAGATATTTATTTGCGCAATTGTATCAGATTACTTCAGCCTTTCTCTTTAAGACGAACTTTAGTTGCTAAGATAAAGTGGAAGTTGGCTTAAAGATGAATAAATTGTAATTCTTACTTTGAATTTATGCTATATACTTTAGGAATTACATTTAAACAATCTCTCTCTTTAATTTAGATCCTTCCAAAATAGTGAAGTCTGATGAAGGAATTTATAAAATTAATGATTTAAGCTTATCAATCGCTTTAAAATCTGATAGACACACTGCTATTTCTTTTATTAAATCAAATTCAAAGTATTCATCTCCTGAATTAGAAAAGTTAGTTGAAAATAATAGTATAGTCTTGACTTAGAAGTCGGATGTCTTTTCGATGAGTTTAATCATTTTTGAAGTACTTGGGTATCCTGTTGATGATATTACTATTAAATAAATATAAAATGGGCATTTTTTAAAGAAAAAATAATTGATGGGTTCAGATTTAAAGATTTACAAAAGCTCCTTATCGAGTGTTTTTATCATCCATAAGTTGACTAAAGAGTAGAGTCTTATCAAATGGTATATAAATTACTCCCTTTGCTTCCCTTTTCTCAAAAAGTTTTTGAAATGATTTATGAGGAATTATAAACAATTATAGATGTAGACCCTTACTCTTATCCTAATAATATTCCTTATATTTAAAATTTAAGAGTTCATAGTTAGTTAGCCTAAATCGTTATCTTAAAGGTTCTACCAAAAACAACTGCAGAAACTATCATATAGGCTGAAGAAAAGGCATCTGACTTATTTTATAAAATCAGTGATTAAAAGAAATCACTTCAAATGAGACTTGAAATTCTTTCTTATTACAAACAAAACTAACCTTCAAATATTATAAAGATTAGCGAATTAAATTTGAAAATATCTTAGTGTTACATAAAGTAATTAGACTATAAAAATGGTCTAGAATATTCAGAAATTGCTTTTTTACAATCTATTGAAATTTATAAAGGTGCTTCTATTCAAACTTCACAATGCTTATACATTTTAAGTTGGAGTTACTTTGGTTTAAATGAACCACAAAAAGCAGTAGATTTTGGGTTGAAATCACTTGAAATGAAAAGAAAGGTGTATCCAGAAAATGATTTGAATATTGCCACTTCATTGAATGCAGTTGGATCTATGTATGATAAATTGAATTAAATAGAGCTTGGATTACAATATAAGTTAGAAGCTTTGGATATTCGATAATACTAGGTTAATTAAGGAAACAAAGAAGTATTACCTCATCTTATCTTCTCCTATCTCACTCTTGGATCTACTTATACTTTATTAAAACAATACCAAGTTTCGCTAGATTATAACACAAAAAGCTTTGGAATTGAGAAAGAGTATGTTTGGTTACTATCATCAAGAAGTTATTGATTGTTTAACAAAAATCAAGAATGTATACAGATACATGAAAAATCGCAGTGAAGCAAATAGAATTGATCTAGAAATTAAATCCATCTAAAATAATATCTAATTTTAAAAAGTCTATTGAAGTATCTTTAAAATGGAATCAATAAATCTTTTCTGTTTCATTTTCTAATTTATTTATTTATTATTTTTAGTAATTTTAATATCAGTTTTCCTTTCATAAAATAAAGTTTTCTTTTTTCAAATAGAAATAAATCACTTTGATTTAATCTTTTTTCAACATTATTATCAAGATATAACATAAAATAAATATACATTGATAATAATTTAATATGTTTATTTTTATATCATTCTTTCTTGAAAAAGAAATCAACAATCCATTAGAGAATCTTGAAGAATATCTCGAAAATGCTGTCCAGCCATTATTATTGGCTTGGGGTTCATCAGGATTCTCATCAGTAGCACTAGGCATGGAGTTTACTACTTCAGTGCATTATTCAAGGAAAGGATTAAAATGTTAAATAAGAGTATAGGATTTTTAAGTGTTTCCCACATAGTATTATCAGAATCTAAGCTCAATTTTTCTAAGATCTCCTTAAGTTCAGTTTCAAGTTAAGATAATTAGTCAGCACATTCACCAAATGAAGAGATAGAAGAGAATTCTGACCAAGCTTCAGCAATGCATTTACCATCAGTATGACCAAAACCTCTAGCATATTATTTTCTCATACAAGTAACTCCATTATCTTTCATATCAGCTGGACAATCAGGTTTACAATTACCTATAAATTAAATGAATAATATTAATATTAAATAATATATAAAATTAGTAAGTTTATTACAACAACCAGAACTGTGATAATTGGTGAGACACTTAGGATAGATTATTGCACCCAACTATTTATTTAATTAATTAAGAAAATAAATTAATTACATTGCTTACAATATTAACCAAATAATTTAATTGAATATTTATTTACTTATTCACATCCTTGAGAATTATCTTTACTGCATCTTTATCTGGGCTATATTAATAATAATATTAATTAATAAACCTATCATAATATCATAAATAAGATAAAAGATATTTTACTCCATCGAGAGTTCCAAGTCTGTCACCAAACTTCCAGGGATATCCCAATCCTCTATAATAAGAGTCAGGCTTTTCACAATAAAGTAAGCCACTTTCCTTGAAATCCTTAGGACATTCTTGTACGCAAACTTTGAAGTTAATGAAAATAATTTATTTTAATGAATGTAAGTCTAATATGGAAGTGATTTACTGCTTTGCTCCTTAATCTTATAACCAGTCTTGCACTTAGGATACCATAAGTTGTTGATAAATTCACAGGGTTGGTCATAAGTGTATTCACATCTTTATTGACCATTCATCCATTAGAATTAATCAGCACACTTTGGGATAGTTTTATTGAAGGAAGTGTTGATATCATTGATCTTATCAATTACTCTCATGTATTATTTTCTTAGATAAGTCATTAACAAGAGATCTGACCATATTTGTGTGAGTTTTTAAATCATCGATACAAATTGAGGCATCGAGAGATTTAATATTGGCTTGTAAGAGAGTTTCGCAAGTGACGAAACTGAATAAGACCAAGCAGGCTAATAATGTGTGACTATATTTCATTTTTATTAAACTCCTTTTAGTTTTTTAAGAGAAATCTTTGTTTTTATTTTTAATAATATATAAAGTTTGTAATCTATATTCTTATTAATTTCAATTTATTTTTCTTCTTTGTGATAAAGAATGATCTAAATGTAGTTGAGATGTAAATAGAGTGGATGTAGTAAATAGATAAAAAACATATCTAGCCAATTAATTAATTAATACTACTGATCCTTCATGTGGCTAATTTTTAATCCTTTTACTTTAATAATTTCAACTAGTACTATATAAAGATAAAATGAGAAATTATAAAATTTAATCCTAACCTAAAATAAGATTATTGATCTACAACAAACAAGGATACTTTTATTAACATTTCAATCTAACCTATCTTAAATTAATTCCCCTTTTTATTATTCTATACCTTAATAATACTAAACCTAATAATTGAATCCTAGGACTGTTTTTATATAGTAAAAATAATCAAATTGTCCTTATTTTAATAATACTCTCCAAGTTTAAAAAACAAATTATTTCAAGTTTATCTGTTTTCTTAAAGTATTCTCATTTGTATTATTCTTTTAAAAAATTAGTTTAAAAAAAAAAAAAATTTAATTTTTTATCTTTTTAAAATTAAAGAATTAAATATTAGAACTTATTTAATTATCAAAATGGTGGAAGTTATTTTTAAAATTTACTCAGTGACAATTGGAATTTTCTATTATTTAATTATTTTGTAGAGAAATATGTAAGAATAAATAATAGATTTAATAAAGATATTTTTAGTATAATATTTTCATATATTCTTTAAAGACATTTTAATTAAATAAAGTATTTAATTTTTAAATATTTAATTATTGGATTATTTAAATGATATGAAAGGCAGTCAATTGAACAAGATATGATATATTTCAATTTCTTTCTTCTTTCATTATTAAATAATAATTCTGTATATAAATTAATCTTCTACCAATCAAGATAATACTAATGCATATTGTTTTTTTCATATTATCAATTTTTGATAAGATTTTTATTAAATAATTAGCAAGAAGAAAGAATGTTTGCTTGCTTGCTAGCTTTCTTATTTTTTTTTTAATTTTTTTTTTTTTTTTCAAATGAATATTGAATTATATTCGTTTTATTTTGTGTTGAATCAATTTGATTATTATTTTTTAAAGAATCATTTATAGCTCTATATAATATTCAAAGTAAAGGAATATAAATAACTAATAATAGATAGCAAATTTAAAAATAATGGCAGAATAATCAGCCTTTGAAGATGAGGCAGAAAAATAAAAATTCCGCTAATATTTAGAAAAAGAAATGAGGTACAAAAGTTTAATATGAATTAGAAAGGAGGATGATTATTAACCTTACATATTTAATATTTTAGGGTGCTGTTAGGAAAGTTTTTCAGAATGGAAAGATGATTAATGGTTGTACATTGGAATTTGATACAGCATTTGGTATTAATTGCAGATAAATATAAGGGTAGCTATCTATAATAGGAGATGGTAATTAATTGGTTTATGAAGTAGAAATATTGATGATTTCCTCATACTATCAAATTTAAAATCTATTTTTATTTTAGAATATTTACTAATTGATATATTAATGGAGAATTTATATTAAATTTACTATTTTTATATGATTGTCATTAGGTTAGATTGTTTTTAATGCAGCAAATATGATTGTTATTAAGGATTTAACTACAAAACAGTATCAATTCATCTAAAAGGAAAATAGATTCAAAAATGTTACTTGTATGACAGCATAATAGCTCAAAAAATAAAAGCATAAATGTATTGCAGTGGGAGAATCTTCAATGAATGACGACAAACCTGCCATGGTGATTATTATAATTACATTAAACAAAAGATGAATAACAGAGTTCGTTTTATGATAAAACCTAATTTCTTTTCTTTGATTTTTAAATGAAGAAAAATATTACGAAAGCATTAGAAATTTTATAAATCTACTTGTAAAAGTCTATTTTGTTTGAAAGCTAGACTTATCTCTCAGTTTACTTGAAAAGAAAAACTGTTTCATAATGAATAGGAAAATAATTATTCTAATTTTAATAATAGATAGTAGTTACTTATCAGAATAAATGGCATATTTTGAATTAAGGATAGAAAGGTGTTGTTAAACAAGTTTGTATTAATACAGAAAAATCTTATTGTTGCGGTCTGATCTTACCTCAAGGTTCTAATCAGCCAATTCTTAATTTTTGAGTTATAAAAAGATAAATTATTAGCTACTATGCCTGTTAAAGCAAATTTAGCTAAATTTTCTCTTCATCCTTCAAAGTCATCTAATGTAAAAATTAAAGGGAAATAAATATTTATTTATAATCCTCCATTTTTTTTTTATTAATAAAGATTATTCTTACTGGATAGAACTATTTTAGAATGTGGGAGGTATTCTTCTAAGAAAAGCAACTTAAGGAATCACATAATCCTTTAGTTCCTCTAAAAATTGAAAAAGAAAATCGCTTTTTAGATCATGTTTGGATTACTAATACTACTGTTCCTACCTTGGTCGTTTTAGCAGCAGGAAATTTAATTTTGATCCTTTAAAATGATTAATTAAAAAGAACAGTGTAAATTGATGTTGCTAATTTAAATATTGTAGATGCACCTGTTACTTAAGTGAATCTTGGAGAAAATGAAATTGAAGATGTTTATGGTTTGCATAATGTCCTTGATGATATTATTAGAGATAGGGGAAATAAAGATGGAACAAATGAAAAAGTAGTTTTTTAAAATATAACTGCCAGATATCTAATATTAAAAATAATAAAATAGGCTCCTATGAAATAGTTGTAGAACAACACATAATTAGAATTTATCAGCATAACTTCTACTAGAAGAGGATTTATTTTGGGAGGTAATAGAGGGTGTATTTGCATTTATGATATAGAAAAGAACTATTAAATTGTCAATATTATGAGTTTTGAAATGAAATTCCCAAACAATGATGATCATAAGATCTTCTTTTTATCAAGTTCTAGTAACGATAGCATTATATCTATTGCTTCTTACGAGCCTGCTGGAAGTATTACATATCATCTTTTAAATACTTATCAACTTGATACAGAAGTCTCACCTATTTAGCCCTTCTTCACAGCTGGTTTCCATACCAAGAAAATTAATGGTATTTCTACATCTATAACAAAGAATATCTTTGCAACATGTTCTGAAGATAACACAGTTAAAATTTGGAATTATTATGAAAGTGAAAGTTAAGAAAAACGTGGTATTATTAGTTAATATTTCAAGGAAGAACCTTTAAGTGTCAGTCTTCATCCTTTTGGTATGTTTATCGCTGTAGGTTTCACTAATGGATTTAAAGTACATATTTAAAGTTAATTAATCATTTAAAAGTTAAAACAAATAAATTATTTATTAGATTTTTGCTATATTGAATGATTAACTCTATCCTTTGAAAGAGGTTAACTTGACAAATTGTAAGTTGGTAAAATATTCTCACGGAGGTCATTATTTATTGACAAACGAGAAGAATACAATTATTATTTATGATACTATCTACTATGAAGCTTTATAAGTAATTTTTCTACATTTCCTGAAAATATTTTTTATATTTTTGATTTAATAATTGCTATTAGATTCTAGAAGGTCATCCAGCTCTAATTAGAGATGTTTGTATTACTACAAATGATATTTACATTGTATCAACTTGTATGAATGGATATGTGTTTTGCTGGAATATATTAGATTCTACTCAGAATATTTAAAAACATTCGAACACCAAGAAAACTCAATTTATAATTGCATTTATTGTGATTTAGATGTCTTGAAAAAAGAAGGTGAATAACCAGATGAATCAAATTTATTTATTGGCTGCTCTAATGAAAAATATCTTAGCATTTATAAAGAGAGATGGAAAAAGTTAGTTGCTGAATTCCCAGTTACTGATTGTTATGTTACAAGTTTAGTTGTTTCAACTTAGCTTAAGTGTGTATTCTTAGGTATATTTAAATAAATAAAAAATTAGATATTATAAATCCTTATTACTAATTAAATTCAGGAACTAATAAAGGAAGAGTAAGAGTAAGTGTCTGGCCTTTGGATGATGATGCTATGGAATATGAATAAATAAACCCTAACAGTGTGTAAGTTATGTAGAAGATTCCAGATTTCTTTGAAATTGCTGTTCATTCTTCTGCTATCACCCATATGGTTCTCTCATATGATAATTAATATTTATTTACAGGTGATGAAGATGGATAGATATTTATGCTAAAAATAGCAGATGTATTTGAAAATGGTGAATTAATTGATTTTAGAAAAAATACTTCAACAAATTCAAAGAATGAAGATAAATTGAGAATTGAGTAGACATCTAATGACTTATTCTTGGCTAAAATTTCAAAGATAATGGAAAAGAATGAATTAAAAAAGAAATTGTAATTTGAAGTAGTGAAATTAGAATAAACGAAGAAGATTGAAACCTAAAAGTTAGATAATATGTATAAACAGAAGATGGATGCGATCAATAAGGTATTAATTCTTAGTAAAGATTTATTGATATTTATTATTATTCGCTTCGTAATAGGACTTTTAAATCACAATGGAAAGTGATATGAAAATGAAAGACACATTTGTTTCAAAATCGAATGATGAATACAATAAATTATTTGAATAATATACAACTGAATAAAAGAAGTACAAGGTTGATATAGATGCCTTAGAATAACTTCATAAATAGAAAATAGGTAACAATATTTAGCTGTTTATTTTGATTAATTATTAATGTCAATCAATTAAATAAAATTAGAATATGAGAATCAAAGAAATAAAGATTTGGAAGATGAAATTGAAAGAATTAAATAAAAACATAAAGATGATCTTTAGAATTTACTCAATACTCACAAAGATGATTTAAAGAGATTAAAGGTAATTCATTAATTATTTTAGATTCTCATTTTAATACATTATTTAAATATAAAGATGAACTTCTATGAGAAATGTTAGAAGGTGTAGGTTAAGTATTCTAATGTGGTTGACAATACTAAAAATTTTGGTAATGCTTTTATTACTCGTCTTGAGAACTAAGATGTAGAGTATGAAAAGGAAATAGATGAGAAAATTAAAGAATTGAAAGAAGAAATATCTAAAATAAAAAAAGGTCAATGAAGATTTGGAGAAGAAAAACTAAGATTTTATTAAATAATATGAAAAAACTTAAACGTGAAGATGAAGAATTATAGAAGAAGATTGATGAATAATTGAAACGTCATAATGAAATAAGAATGGAAAATTTAAAGAATGATTAAGATATTTTGAAGATGTAGCATTAATTGTTAGAAAGACTTTAAGTTATTGACAGTAAAGAGGAAACATGCAAGCAAGCAAAGGATGAGTAAATAAATCTTGAGAATTTTAGATACATGCTTAATCAAAAGAAGAGAAGCTTACAAAATGAAAAAGGAACTCTGTTAGATAAAATATCGAACAAAGAAAAGAACCTTAAGAATATGTTTAATGAATTAATTAAAGAATCCAACCAAAATGAATAAAAATACTAAGATCTTAAAAAAATTAAATGCCGAAATTAAAGTTTTAGAGAATTCAATTAAGAAATGTGAAGTTGAGATATTCTTTAATACCAATAAACTTACTTCATTCTAAAATGTAATTAGATATTCAATTCCTCTTTTTCTTTACTCATTTAATAAATTTATAAATAAATTCAGCAATTACAAGGCATCATGAAGAGTTAAGAAAGTGTTACTGTTGTAGGAAAGAAGTTATATGATATGCTTGAAAAATCTAAAAATAATGAAGAATTTAATAAATATTCCTCTAAAAAGGTTATTTCAAGTAATATTTTTTTTTTATTTAATTTAATTTTGTTTAATGACTCATATTATTCCTAAATAAATTTAGACGATGATATTAAAGAGATTATCAAAATGAAATAAGAAAAACCTAATGAAGTTAATGATGAACTTTTAAGATAGGGTAGATGGATGACTAAGAAACTTCATTTAATAAAGATTACTTCAGATAAATTAAAATAAATCAGAGGAGATAATATTAATACAATTTTGAATCAAAATACCAAATTAATTGAAGAATGCAATTTATTAAGAGGTGAAAACGAAAGGTATAGAAAAGAAATGAAAAAGATAGAAAAACTACTTGCAGAAGCAATCAGAAAGAGACAAAAACTCAGAAATCAACAATCACAAAATCCTGCTCAAATGAAAAAGCTGCTTGAAAAATATGATGAAAATCAAGAGAAACTTAAAACTAACAATAAAAATTATCTAATATTAAGGTAAATATAACCATTTTGAAATCTAAATTTTAATGATGAGCTTTATTATTTTATAATTAGGAATCAATTGAAGAAATGGTAAGTAAAGTGGATGATACATCATCTAGTCGTTTACCAACTATAAATAAAAAGTAATTCTTATTTAAATATTGTATTTAATATATCTAATAACTTTTTAAAAACAAAAGGGTGGAAACTCTATAACTGTTAACTAGAGTGGCCTATCAACAGATATAAGTTCGAGTAGAATTGGTTTATAGGGCTTATAAGTTTCTAATATAAAAGATAAATCAATTCTCTCTTAGTAAGGTAATAATCAATAAATTGCTAATATAGGATTAGGATAATAAGTATAATTCCCCGAAACGGTGGTAGAAAATCCCCTTGAACATGATAGACCTACAACTTCAGAAATGAGAAGAAAAAAAAAAACTTAATTGATTTTAAATAACTTTTTATATTACTTTTACTATGATATAAATATTGTAATAGAAATTGAAATAACCATTAATTATTTGCATTATCATATCTTTATATCTTTAATTATTTATTTATTTATTGATTTAATTATTTATGGTTCAACAATTTTTTTTTTGGTAGATTGAGTTTCATAAATCATATTTGAACACATATATATTTTAAGTAGAATTAAAATGTGATGATAGTAAATCCAAAATATTAATTGAATCTTTATTTTTTATTTAATTAAAAATTCATATTAATTTGTGAAGATTTCAAATTTGTAGAGAGTAATATTATAAAGGATACCAATTATTTGACAAATGAAATGTAAGATTTAGAAAGAAGTTGATATTACATGCTTATCAGATTTAACATGTCATAAGGATTTAAATACTATTGATACATTCAGAATATTCAACTAAGAGTTAGTAATTACATTCTTTACAATAATAATCCTTAAATTTCTTTTTTATGTGGTCAATAGTAAAAAGAAATATTTGAATATTTGAAACAACATGTTTAAAATCAATTTGAAGGAAAAACCATCTATGTTGACACAAGATAATTTAAATAAGATTTAAAATATGATGAACTAATGGGATTTCATGAATTTAATGCTCAAATAGCAGATTGGTTTTATCTTTATGCCAAAAATTTAATACATCTTTTTATCTTTCTTGATAAGTAAAAACATATTTAATGGAATAATATAGCTATTAATTGAAATTCATTTCCTATTATGAAAAGAATTGGAAGCTAATTAACAGCTACTGATGTTCAATTTTATACAGGATCTTTCACATCTTTTGTAAATCTTAAAACTCTAGAATTTTCAACAGGTGGTAAAACAGCAATGGATGTAAACTTCTTTAAAAAGAGAAGTATAACTCTATAAAATTATTAAAATTAATTAGCTTTGGAATAGTGGTAATTTTGAAGATGCGCATTTCTATGTAAAAAAAAAAAAAGTTTAAAGTAACTTCAACAAATCGATGGGATTAGCAGCCAAATAATTAGGCAAATAATTAGAAAAATGATCTTTAAAAATAAATTCACACTTGAAACATTGAGTTTAGATCTTTATAGGTAAAAGTAAAATTAGCAAGATAGAGATTAATTTAATTCATACTATTATTAGATGGTCATCTTGTACATCTGGAGATACCACATCACTATTTAAGAGTTTAAAAGAGACATTCCTTTAATGTGTGCACATAAAAAATTTTTATCTAAATTTATATGGGTAAATAATATTTATTCTTAGCAGTTGCTTTTACTATTTATCATCGTTAAAAATATAGATGGGTTGGAATCATTGATTATAAATGTTTTGATGAACTAGCTGAGGCTTTTAAGGCATGCATGAGCCACTGTAGACAATTAGAGAAGATAGAATTGCATTTTCCATGGTTTAAAATTATATGTTTAAATTAAATTTAATTATTTATTTTAAAACTAGGTGTTAAAGTCTCACTTCGTGGTAGGCATCTATCTCCCTAGCTGAATCTTTAAAATATATCTCATAATTAAATACTGTTACATGTTTCACTTTAAACCTAGGAGGGTAAAAATTGAAAGTTTACTTAGAAAAAATTTCAATTTATTATTTATTAAAAGATGGGGTTAAGAATCTTCTGTGGTACCTGAAACGTTTTTGAAAATTTAACTGCTATGATACTAAATAATCCTATTCAATAATTAATGCTAACTTTTGAAAGTAATATAGGACATTAATAAATAATGTATTCTTTTTGATTCATTGATTTATTAATTAGTTGGAAAAAATCCTCTAAAAGTGGAGAAAACATTGGAATGCATGGAGGCTATGCTGATGAAATTATGCAATAAACCTAGTTTTTACAAATTAGGACTTGATCTATGGGGGTAATTCAACAAAAAAAAAAGAAATAATAATTTATAAGGAAAAATCTTATGATATTAAAAATAGATGGACTAATGGTAGCATTAAAGGATTAATCCATTTAGCTAAAGCTATAGTAAAGATTAGATAAAAATCAAGTCTATAAGATTTATCTTTGAATTTTTGGGAGTATTATAAATGAATTTGCTCTAAATTAATCTATGTTGATATTTAAATTTTTCGAATTAACAGATGGTCAGGAATTATTAACCCAGAGTGTGCAGTAGATGTTATTATATAGATGCTAAATCCTCCATATAAAAAGCATTCTTTAAAATATGTATCAGTTAACATGAATGCGTAGGATATTGAATTCAAATAAAGTAGTTTTTATAAATATTTAATCTTTGGTTATTAATTAATAAATAGATGGTACATGAGTAAAGAAACTAGTTTAAAATTCTTTGAGTGTATTAGAAAGATTGAAAATGAAAATCATATTGAGAAATTAAATTTAAGTTGCAGATATGATCATCCTTTAAAAAAATATAAATTTAATAATCCAAATGGAAGAATCCATGGTAAAAATTTAGTTAAATTAATAGCGTTTAAAGATTATCAGTATAAGAAGGCATTACACGTATGCAAAGCAATCGATAATATGCAACTCTATTTAACTGATAGAATGTAAAAAGATTTCTATAAACTATGCTTCATTCCTCATCTGAATGAAATTACTTCTATAGAAATTCCTTTTTCATATAACATATAAGGCTGAATAATCTAAAATAAATTAACTAAAATTCAAAATAAAGTGTATTCTTATTATTTTTAATTAAATCTTTGTAATTGTAAGTTAATTAAAGCAACCTTTCAAAAATAATTCTGATCAAATGAGTTAAATCTGATCATTTAATAGAAATCACACGTAAAGGTTTTTAAAATTATAAAATTTAATTTTGATCTGCTTTAATAAATTATAAATATTTCTCTTTCTTAATATTTCCGTTTGTCAATAACAATCGCTTTAGAGATGGAAGTATAATATATTTTTAAGCAGATTTTACTTCCTTCAATCATTTTTATAATTTTTTTTGATTTATACTATTCAGATATTATTGGTAGTTTTTACAAATTAAAACTTATGGTAGAATAAAAATCCAAAACTTTAATATATAATAATAATACCTTGATATTTATTCTATTTTATTCAAATCAATTTTTTTCTTAATAATTTAACTCAAAAGAGGTAACTATTGTAAAGGTCTTATTGTTTATTGCATGATTTAAATTTGTACTATAAATTAGAATTTAACTTTGAATTCATAAATATTTTAGGAGAATACTTTTATATTTTTAATGAATTTATTTTTTAGAATTTACAAATGGGAGGAGCTAAACAATAATATTATAAATAGAATCATTCAATTATTTTACCTAAAGTAAATTATTCTTATTGATATATAATTCTTGATGCAATTAAAAAATGAGGAATTTGATTATTATAGTTTTTGAAATATTTATCCAGTAATTATTTTTTGCCTTTAAGTCTTAAATATTGTTTTTACTAGAAGTAAAATATTTAGAATAAATATTATTATTGCAATATAGATTTAAATGTTAAATTGAATCTTTTACATTAAGTTGAAAAATGAATAGTTACAAAAGAATTACGTAAGATTTAGATACATTATGAAAAGGATGATTTAATAAATGAGTATTCATGGAATACTAATCTTTTATTTTGTTTTGTATATTAGGTAATAATATCTTTGGAGAGTATTTATTTATGCGAAATCTTTGCAATAATATACAAAGATTTTGTAAGTAGAATCATTCTAAATTCTTTGATTAAGGTAATATAAATACATGGATATGACAAAGAGAAATGTGATTTTAATTATTAATCAAAATAAACTTAGATAATTACCTAAATTTAAAATTAAATGGATCGCCTAAATTCATTAAATGAGTAAGTGAATAGCACTTATAATAAAAATGGCTATTTGATTGTTAATTAACTTCCTTTCTAAAAGGTGTTAGTAGAATTAAACAATCTTAGAAGAAATAATGCAATTAATACAGAAATGTCTAGACAATTAATGAATATTGTTTAAGATCCTAATAATAAAATAATTATAATGAAAGGAGCTAATGAGAAAATATTTGGATGTGGTGGAGATGTTAAAGACTTATATTCTTATCTTAGTTAGAAGGATAAAACCCAGCTTTTTGATTACTTTCTCACTGAATTTTAAAATAACTATTGCTACTATCTCTTCAACTAAATGAATAACTGTGGATCAATAGCAATTTACGATGGATACACAATTGGAGAAGCCTTCTTATTGACATGCTACTCAAAAATCAAAATATGCACTGAAAGAACTACTATTTTTATGCCAGGTATAATATTCAATTATATCTATGATATCCCCTCTTTTTCAAACTTTATTATAAAAATAAATTGTTAACAAATATAATTTATTAAGAAGGTATCAAATTATATTAAGATTTATTATTTTAAAATTAATAGAATGCAAAAATGGGTTAGTTATTTATACTCCTCAATATTTCTATAGTTTATAGAATAATGTTGGGACTTATCTTTGGATGACTGGAGAGTAGGTTAAAGGATATGATTGTGTTAAATTTGGTTTGGCAGATTTCTACATTTAAAGCAGCTATTTGAAACAGCTAGAAAATGAATTAATTTATGCTCATGATATTAATCATTGTAAATAAATTTGTGCAAAATATTCAGATTTATCAGAATAATATATTCAATATAATGAAAATAATAACCAAATTATTTCTTACATTAAGAATTTGTTTTAGTTAGATGATTTTAATAAATTTTGGAATAATTTACATTAAAGTGCCCATTAAACAAAAGATATTGGGCTCTAAAAATTCTCATAAAGATGCTTATAATAAATAAATGCTGCTAGTAGAATTTCAATAAGATTCAATTACATGCTTCTCTAAAAATGTTCTAAAATTTATGATTTAGAATAATTCAATTTAATGTAAATAAAATCAGCTTTAAATATGACATTCCTATATAATGATGCTATTGAAGGATTAAAGAAAAAGCTGTAATATAAAAAAATTACTAGCCTTAATGGGCTCACGATTCATTCTTAGATGTAAGACCATCTGAATTACAGTATATCTTTACAACTGATGAATTCTTTTAAGGATAGAAACTAAGACTTGATTTACTCATGCAAATTGCAAGATAAGTGATGTTAAGAAAATTATCAATAATTCAATAATAAAATTAATTTCATACACCTGCTATCTGTATTTCATCTTGAATTTATATAATATGTAATTAACTTTTACAATTACTAATAATGTAAAAAATAGGCTATTCAAATGATAAGTTTTGAGTATTCTTCTAATTTTTGTATATTGTAAAGATAATTTTTCTTTTGAGTAGCTGTCCACCCAAATAAAGAAAGTAAATCTTCATCAGTCTTCACATAATCCATAAATCCTTTTATAGATATATCTTACAAAAATGAAAAGGTTTTTTAGACTTAATTTTTACTTAGACCTACCTCACTTTCAAGGATTTTAGATAATTCCTCTCTTCTAACTTATTTGAGTATCTATTACATTAATATAATTAAAACTATAAATATTGTAAAAAAATAAATTACTTTGTTTTATTCTTTTTCTATTTGAAGCTTATAGGATTTTTATGAAGATTTTATTAGATTTTATAGTAAATCATCGATTTGTTCATTTTAAATGAAGACTATTTATCCCATTTTGGATTGAGATAGTATCCTAAAAATAATTTCTAAGTCGAGATTCTCTAAAGGATGAATTATGATAATAAGAACCATCCTATTTTCAATATTTATTATTATAATTCATTTGGATGTTGATATTTATACTTATTTGAAATGAAACTCAAATTCTGCAAGAATTTGTCATCTTCTTTATCTTTCAAATTGAGAAACTTTAATAAGAATAATATTTATTTAAGTTCTGCTTCATATATTGTAATATCCTTTCATTAAAATTAGAAATAAAGGTTAATTTAGTAGTATAAAAGTTTAAAATAAATACCCAATCATTTTAAGTAGTATTTAATATCTAATAACTAAGTTTTACATTTTATAAAACTTTTTAACTTATATTGCAGTTCACTTTTATTTCAATCATTCCAAAAACTATAAAATTTTATATTAATTAAAGAATTTAAAATTAACAAATTTCTAGTTTAATTAATAGTTAAAAAGGAGAGTGATTTTCAGTAAAAAAAAGATTAATTTTTACAACTTTAGTAATTATTGATTTTTATTAAACTATTTTTATTATTATTTTATAAAAATACAATTTTGATAAAATAATTAATAATTTAAGCATTAAATTTGATTATTAGCAACAGAATAAAAATTAGAAAAATAATGAAAATGATAAATTATTATATAACACTTATAATGGCAAGTAAGAATATAAAATAAGTAATTAATTAGATACAAATAAATCAATTAAGGAAATCATCATCTATAAGGTCATCATTATAATCAACGATTTCTTCGATTTCTTCAGATATTGTTTTATCTTCATCTTTATTATCTATTGTTGATTTTTCTTATTTTAATGGAGGCCAAGCTTATTTACTTTCAGTTTTTATTATTTATTAGTTGATGGAAGAGAGAAATCATGCTTCTTAGATGAAAAAGGATCATCTTTCTTTCCAAATTTATCATCTTTTTTACCTAAAGGATCAAATTTTTTACCATAGATATCTTCATTTTTATTACTAATAGGATCTTCTTTCTTCTTAGAGAATGGATTAGATAAATCTTTTTTACTAAAATCATTATCTTTGGGTTGAGCCCAAAAATCTTTTTTATCATCTTTAAATGGTGAAGATGATCTTTTATTTTTCCAGTAAAATCATCCAAATCATCTTCGAAATCATCATAATAATTCCAATCTGATTGCTTAGGTTTAACTGAAGCTGGAAGGAAGTTAAGGGAGATGTAGAGAAGGTTTAGTATCTTTTTAATTTCTGCTAAAGGTTAAAGTGGTTATTTCTTTATATCCATAGAAGAATCTTTGGATTTCTTATCTCCTTATTATTATGTGAAAGTCTAAGGGATGGAAAGTAAAGCATCTTTAGGAATTACTGTTATGCTTTCTTCTTTCTTTTATTTAAATTGTTATTCTGAGCTGGAATTGTCATATAAACTACCAATTTATTATTTAGAGAAAGTACTCTTAGTCTAAAAGCTTTTCATCCTACTCTTTTGTATTCTTAGTTGGACTTTAAGTAGTCTTCTTTATAGTGAAATTTTATTCTTCGTTCTTTCCTTTACCCATATTTACACTATCTCTTCTAGATTTCTCTACCTCACTCATTACTCTTAATCTAGAGCTATTATTTTGGTCTATTTTTTCAAAGGAGTCTCTAAGTTTGGCTTCATACTTGGTATAATCGTGTTCTTCTCTGAAGGATTCCTCAATTAAATTAGCACCTCCAATACCAGTAAATCCTTTTCTGTCTAAACCAAAATCTTAATACATTTAGGATTTGCTTAATTCAGCCTATTAAATAAAAAAAAAGTGTTGTTAAAATGAGTCAACTTAAATATGTTAATCTACCTTTTCTAAATTAAATTTATCTTGATTTTGTTTCTATTTAATTTATGAGAAATCAATGGAAGTATTAGAAATATCCCAAATATTATCAAATTTAAATGTATAGTTCTTCTTTTCTAAAACTTCTGTATCTCTTTAGAACGAAAGAATTTCCTATCTTCTTTTCTTTTTAAATCCTATTTAGTTTTAATAAATTTTGATGAATTCAGTTTTAGGTAAAATGTTAATTACATCTAGCTCCTTTTGGAGTTAAGGTTTAAGGAAGCCTCCACCAGTACCATTACCAGTGTTAGAACTCTAAGCAACATTCTAATGATAATGATGGTATTCTAGAGGCTAACGATAGTTCATTTCATACCTTTATTTTCTTGCATCATCAAGCAAGTCTTCGTTTTCTTTATTAATTTTTCTGAGTTCTTTTATCTTCTCTTCAAGAACTTCAATCTAGTTTTGGTAAACTTAGATTTCATTATTAAATTTCTTTAAATTATCAACTTAGCCCTACTTATATTGATCCACTAACTTCTTTTATTCGTCAAGAGCATTTTTATAGAAATTAATTTCTTCATCTTTAATCTTCAATTTTGATTCTATATTCTTTGAGAAGTCTTAGTCTCTCTTGTAAGAATCACTAACTGTACGTATATTATCTCTCAATTAAACCAATTCTAATTCTTATTCTTTCTTTACACGTTTTATATCTATCAACTCATCAGTTAATTTTCTATTATCTTCTGATAATTTTTTATTTTATTCAGTGAATTAAGCAACAGTATCCTTTTAATTGAAAAACAGTGATTAAATATAAAAATAAAACTTGTTATTTATTTATTTACCTTCATTTATTTGATTTTGTACATATCTTCATCTAAGATTCTCTTCTTTTCAATGATTTCTAGCTTCTCAGCTTCAAGATCACGATGAGCTTCAAGTTTAGTGTAGGCTAAATCGTTTTAATATTTCTTTTCAATAATTAAAGCAGATTCTTCAGCCTTTTTAATCTTTTCCTTGAGTTCTTGCTCCAAATTTTCTATCTTTTATTTTTAGAGCTTGACTGTTTCTTCATTTAGATTTCTCTATTTGTCGATTTCATCTTCTCTCATTCTAAGAAGTTCAAAATCTTTTAAAATTCTCTATCTATGATCATGGTTAATAGTTTCAATTTCCTTCATTTTTTAAGTACATTTCTCAATAGTATCTTTTTCTCTATCTCTTAGCTTATTAAGTCTATCCATATAGTTCTTTTCCAATTCTTCTCTATACTCACTCATTTATTTACGATATTTCTCCTATTCCTCCATTCTTACAGTTGACATTTCGAATTCTCTGATTCTTACAACTTCTGCATTCATTTCAGCTTTCATTCTATTATCATAATCTCTCTTAAATCTATTAATTTAAATATCAAAAGAGTTCGCTTTATTAAAAGATTTTTCAAATTTATGCAATCAAATTTCAATAAAACCTATTGAATTTATATAAATCTAACTAAATATACCTTTGAAGCCTTTCTTCAATTTCGTGAGCAGGTGTATGCATTTCTTGAACCTTTTCACGATATTTATTATCAACTGTATTTAGACGCTATTCTAAATTGAAAATTGCATCTGCATGTTCAGTTTAAGTAGAACAATTCGTTTTTGGAACATTTTTTACATTATTCAAATATGTTTCAAACCATTGATTCTAAAAATATTGATTTAAGGATTTTCTAAATTTTTAGCATTCATAATATCAATAATTTCGTATCTTTGAAGCAATTTATTTGAATAGCCACTTTCAGGTTGGAATATGCTATTAGAATAGGTCAACTCATGCTTATCAAAATATTCTGAAACTACACTAGCCATTACTCTCTTAAGTAATGCTTTATGTTGATTCTTTTCATCATATAACTTTTATTAAACTTGCTATACTTTTTGAGATTTAACTAACTTTTCAATCATTTTATGCCTCATCTATGCTTTAACTGAATTGAGCATACCAGTATCACTGAAAAGATGAAATAATTTTTCTTTATATTGCTCATTATTATCCTCTCCCTGATCCATTTTAAAAATATTTCTTTCTTATTGTTAATTAATTACTAATTTATCTTATTTAACAGAACTACTAAATTTCTTTTTGAATTTTAATATATCTTTACAATCCCTTAATCTTGTGTATATATTTCACTGTCTTAAAAATCAAAAATTTATTTCCATTCAACTTTAAAAGCAATAATTATTTATTGTTAGGTCAAATTATTAATAAACTATCAATCTATCATTTATATTAATTGATTGATAAACAAATGAATTGACCAATATATTTCAAATATTTTAAATCCATATTTAAATATCAATCAACCCATTTTTAATTGTTTGATGAGCTTAAATTTATTTTTGAATTATTTTCTTAAGCACCAAACAAATTAATTATTACTAATCACAAATTTAAATTATTTAATAAAGATGTTATTAATGTTTATATTTATATATTAATTTAAAATGGTTATCTCTATCTTAATTCTAATGAAAAAATAATCCAAGAAGTAAGGTAGGAGCTTCCAATCATTTCTTTCTATAAGTAAGTAAGTAAGTTAATTAACATAATAAATATAATAAAAACTGTTGCTCACCATTAAAAATTAGCCCTCTTGAAACCTTAAAAATAATTTAAGAATAATGAAAAATAATAAAGAAAATGATACAAAATATAAAATATAGAAATAAAAAATATAAATACTAAATAAAATTTTCAAGCATTTTATTATATTTATTATAATCCAATTACTTAGAGAGTTTTTTCATCACGCTTAGTCATTGATTTAGAATCTATTACAACATATCCTTAAATAAATCCTTAAAGTCTTGAAAGATCATCAACTATCTTATTGGTACCGTAAATATTCATGCTATGCTACAGGTTCTGAGAAATGGTGAGCCAAAGTAATGCATTCTACTCTTTCAATGCTCATTGAGTGACCATCTTCAAGTAAAAGCTATAAACTGCATCTGCCTATGAGTAAATTGTTCTTCCTAATGATGAAGGGAATTACCATTATTTTTCACTCTAAATGTAGACAGGATGCCATGGGGTTATTAAAAGATCTCCTAACTTGACAAAGCTATGATTATTGTTCTCACAAAGAGTTTTTACAACACATAATACCTTCACAGGCTTATTTCCAAGTCTAGGGCAGATTACCATGTCGCCTTATCTTATATCTTCTACATTCTTGTACTAATTATTTTCTAGTTGAACTTTACATTTTCCATGAATGCAACCACCACTAATATCATAAAAATCATTCAAATCTACCATATCATAGAATTTAGCATAGAGTTATTTATCGTCATCAATCATTTCAGATTTAAATTTATTTCCACAAAAAGTTTTATCAGTGGTTTCTCTGATCTTTTAAAAGAGTATGCTTCCATAGTTTTTAATACCAATATCTTTAAAATTGCTGCACAATTGTAATAAATGAGCTTAACATAGAGAAGGTAAGTAATGAACTCCCCATCTTTTAAAGTACTCTTCATTCTTGAAAGAAAGAGATACTTACCCTTCTAAATCTCCTAATATTCCTTCCAAGAAAGTAACGACTGCATCATTTTCTTTCATTTTATTTCTGATTTCTGTAGCGAGATCAGTAATATTTTTAATTGCTCTATCAGCAAAACCAGAAGACATTCTCATAATACTTTATTTAATTTTTTTTTCAACAAAAACCATACGAATGTAGTGGCATTCATCATCTGGCATGGCATTCTTAACAACTTAGGCTTCTTGATTAGAGACTGTTTCAAAGTCTTAAGGGTTATCTCCTACAAAAAGCTTATAATTAAGTGTGTAGGATATTTTTAGATCTTCTAATTTTTTATTTAATTAAGGTTTTACCTTTAAGATTAAATCTTTTGTCTATCCATATCTAATTAGTCCTAAATTAAGAGATATTGTTGAGTTTTTGTTTAATTTTTTAGCAAAGAAAGATTAACTCTACATAACTCCTTCTCCATCAAATGTATATCCTTCAGGTAACTAAAGAGTAAGATTACATTAATGAGTAAAAGTTGATAGGACATTAGCAAGGGCATTTGAGAAAACTGTTCCAAGCATACTAGAATCAGAAATGAAAGAATACATTCCACCTTGTTCTTAAGATAATTCTAACATCAATTCTGTATCTAAGTCATAACCAAACCCAAAAGTATGTAAAGAGAATTCGATTCCTGGATGCTATTCTTTCCATCTACGGAGCATCTCTAAATGACCTGTAGCAGGTACCATGGTAGGTCTACCATCAGTAAAGAGGAATATAGCAACATTTTGATTTGGAATAAATCCTTTTTTATTACTTCTAATCCTGCTTCAAGACCTATCCAGATATTGGTTTAGCCGCCAGCCCACATCTTATCGATTTCTCTTAAAGCAACTTGTTTACCAGCTTCATTCATTTCAGTAAGTTCAAAGTATGTCTTAAAGTGAGTACTAAATCCTACAAGGGATAATCTATCCTTTTCATTGAGAATGCTAGCAATTGTTTTTACAGTATGTTTTACTAAATCAATAGTAGTCATAACACTTTCTCTCTTCTAATTATTTTTAGATTATAAAGTTAATTTAGATCCCATAGAATGTGAGCCATCTACTACGCATACTATGCTACAAGGATGTCTTTCATTAGCATCTGGAGGAATGATGCTAGCTCTGATATAGTTATTTGTTTAACTAAATTAAACGTCTAATTTATTATTAATTTCCATTTTAAATTATTTAATCTACCTTTTGTTTTATTTCAATTATTTATTACAAATAATTTGTTTATGATATCTTCTACTTGCCAAGTAGTATATAAACTGATGATCAATAATGAATTAGAACAATAATATCTATAATATAAACAAATATTCATTCTAAATTATAAGAAAAATAATATTTTCTAATCAAAATTCTGATAAAAACTAATACTTTTATTTCTTTTAATTACTCTTATCAATTCTTTTTTTTTATCGATAAGAAAATTTTTTATCAATTTATCTATTTTTTTTTAATTTAATTAATAAATTGAAATTACAATTTTAATTAATTTGATTATAAATTTATTAATTTAATTCTATTTCAATTAGTAAATCTTTCTGTTTATTAAAAAATGAATTTAGACATATTATAAATGTATTACTATTTAAATATAAATAATTTAATCCTTATTGAAATTAATAATATTATTTTAAGTTAATATAAGCAAATACTTTTTGTCAATTGTTATTAGAAAATATTTAACTTGTGTTGAATTAATACTTTTAAGATTAAAAACAAACATTTACAATCTATTACCAAAGTTTAACATTCCATAAATATGATAAAACATATTATTTTAATATTAATTCTTAAAATATAAAAAGTAAATAGTATTTAATTTCAAATAATTTCTATTATCTGAAGATTTTACAATATTAGGCTATTTCTTTCATAGTATTTTTTAAAAATATTTCTATTATAGCTAAAAATTAAAAAAAAAAAAAAAAATTATTGTTAAAAATTATTTAAATTAATTTTTTATTTATTTGAAAAAAAAAAAAAAATTGAATAAAATTAGACATTAAGATTAAAATTTTTAGATTAAAATATTTATTTTAATGATTTTTAATTATTTATCATCAATTTAATAATATTTTAAAATGTCTATTATCAAATCAATTTCAATTAAATTTGAATTCTTTAAATCTTAATTTTTACAAGTCATATAGACAAGGTCTAGTTACCAAATGAATGAAAAAAAAAAAATTAAAGCTACTAAGTAAGCAAACAAATGAAGAGTAAAAGAAAATCTTGTTAGATATAGATGAAAAGTAAGAGAATTAAGAGACCTTAAAAGATGAATTTTAGAAGATTCTGATAAATTGGTTCGATATTTATGGAGAGAATAATAAAATAACATTTTAATAGTTCTTTTATTTCTGGATTAGAAATACAGATAAGTAGGCTAGTAGAGAACCAGAGAATATATCAAAGAATTTCTTCACTCGCCATATTTAAGATGAAGACTCTTAATGGAATTTAAACAGTTTCCTATCATATTTTAAGGAAAAAAGCTCTTAGCGCCCTAATTTAGTTTTGAGAATGCTACTTTGTCATGATTATTATGATATAAATTTAAAGAAATTAGTAGGTACAGCTTCTCTACTAAATACTTATGGGTCAATTAAGATTTATGAAGAAAAAGATGTAATAATGCTAAAGAAGAGAGTTGATTGTAATAAAATAACTTTTATTTCTAAGTAAATTTTATATTTTAAATATCAATTATATTCTTGTTTTTGGTTTTAATAGAATAGAAGATTCATCTAGATATATTACTTTTCTATCAAATATCTAAAGCTTAAGCTATCTATATGAAGGATATTAGTAATGTTTTATTTAAAGCTAACTTTAATGATTGATTTTAAACTATTAACTTAGTGGAGTATTTGTAATGTATGAATACTTGAAACTCTTAAAATACCATTTGGAATTCATATAAAGAATAGATATTAAACCTTTAAACGTTACAAGTTTTATTAGAGTTAAGTATGAAGAGATTAATGAACTATCTTTACTTTTAGTAGGAATAGAAATATCAAAATCTATGAATTAATATTAAGTATTAGTTTTGAAAAATAAAGGTAGATTATTTTCTGTTATTAACCTAATATAGAGCATATATTTATTAAACAGATCTTAAATGAATACTTAATAATGGGAGATATACTAGCAATGTGCTTAGAAATCTATCTTTAATCTACATAATATTTTAAAAATACTCTTATCGTATAATCTAAATATCATCCACTTCAAATATAGATTGAAAATATCTGAGTAAATTTTATAAATTATATAAAAATAATAAATAAAATTATTAAATTTATAAAGTGAAGTATTCTCAAAGGATGAGATGAAGTAATTGGTTAATGAGATGATAAACATCCCTATTAAAGTAAAAATGCTTTTTTTTTCAAATCATAGTAAAAATTCAAGACTCAATATAGAAAAGAAATCATTTGGGATTGTTTTAATATTGTTTTTGGAAAAAGGAATTTAAATCTAGCAATCGCTTAAAAATGATTATTTGTTTAGTTTTTCTAGATAAAATATATTGCACTTAAAGTAGTATTATCATTCTATTTTAATTAACTTGATTGTAAAATAAATGTATTCAAAAAGAAAAGTTTTTAAAAAGGTATTTAATAATATTTAATGTTTAAAAATATATTAAAAACTGTAGTAACACTTAATAATTATTAAAACATAGTAGATTTAACAGATATTAAATTATTATTGATTTCTATATTACTTATTGATTTAATTATTTCTCTGATTTACTAAAACAAACAACTCTTTCTGCTTTTATATGATATTTTTAAATAGATTCAAAGTAGAAATAAAGTATCATATCATATAAACAAATGAATTAGCATTATATTTAAAAATAAAAAGAATTTTAAGATGCATAAAAGCTAACCTAACAAGAGATTCATGAGTTATAAGAAAGATAAAAATTTGAACCAATTTACTCTCCAAGAACCTCATTAAAAAGGAAAAAAGATGAGGAAGCTAATCTTCTTAGCGAGCTTCTACTTAAACTTGATCCATTCACTATTAGTATTTTAAATAATGATTTTTTTGAGCAGCTGGAGGAGTTGAAAGTTAATGAATTTGTGATAATGATGAGACATCACTTATCTGACTGGAAATAAGATTTAACAAATCGAGAATAGAAATTAAATATGTATTCTTTAAATTTTCTACTTTAAATTTTTCACAAATTTATTTTACTAAATTAGATGTCTAATAAATCTATTTGAATAGATGGATTTGAATCTCAATGGGCTGCTTGAATGGGAGGAATTAGCTAATTATGTAATGGGAAAAGCTACAATAATAAATAACAAAAGAAAGGATGTTGTCAAATAGTATACAAAATAAGATGTTGAAATTAATTATAAAGTGAAATCTTCTCTTATTAAAAAAAAGTCATCTTTATTACTGATATCGATAAAGTTGCTTTCTTTGAAGAAGGATCTAATGTCATTCAAATTATGAACCACGAAAATGGAACAATTCTTCCTAAACCTCTTAAAGTGGAGCCTGACGACTATTTGATTAACTCTACAAGCATTAAAAAATAATTAGGATTTCTATTATATAGATGAGAAGATTATTGAAATTAAAATGCAAACTCATATCCTTGATGTAATTTACATTAATGATAAGAAACACAAGTGTTTAATGGTTTCTACTACTGATAAGTTTGTCAGGGCATATAAGTATATATTAATCACTTTAGATTATTCATTAATTAAATAAACTTACTTAACATGGTGAGTACTTTCTCTCTTATTAACCATTTTTATTTTGTAATAACCCTTATTAAGATTTATCAATGGTGGCTTTGTTCCAGCAACCGAGTTAAAGAATAATTAACTAAGAAAAATCTAAATGATTTTTAGACATGAAGTAAATTGCATGTCTTGGGATGAATCAAGAGAGATTCTGTATTGTGGCGAATTAGATGGAAGCATAGAATTATGGAATTTGAATTCATTAGATAATGAAAAAGAGAGAATAATGATAGATTGAAAAAGAAGGAAGATCACAAAAACATTTATTAGTATAAAAAGAATGTTGTACTTTCTGGAGGACATTCTGATATCATCACAAGTATTCTTAGTTTACCTAAACTCTAATTCACAGTATCAGCTGGGTTGGATTGTAAAATAATACTATGGGATACAATTGAAAATAAAATGAAAATTGCTTACAAAGGGCATACAAGAGGAATTACATCTTTAGCATATGATCCTGCTACTATTCTTTTATTTTCTGCTGGATTTGATCATTGGGTAATTTCTAATATATTTAATTATTTATTTATAAATATTTTTGGTTAATTAATAGATTGGTGTTTGGAACCCTTATACTGATCATATGGTGTACAAAATTGCTGATTACAGAAATTCACTTTAACATATTTTAGTCATTGAAGGATCTAATTAGTTAATTTCATTAGATATCAAAGGAAATATTAAAGTTAGAGATATTTAAAAATTTAAAGAAAAATAAAACTTCTCTTTGGATTAAGATGAGCATGGTTTTAATTTTAATCCTGTTTATTTTACATGTGTAAAAACAACTTCATTAAAATTGATATTTTGTGGGCAATCAATTGCTGCATACAATTATGATTATGGATTCAACCCAAATGTCTGTGATGATTTAAAACCTCTCTGCTGTATTATGAATACGAGACAACTTAAATTTTATACTCCAGCAGGTAACTAATTGCATCACTTTAAAACTAATATCAATCACTCTCTAATTTATTAATCTAAGGGCCAAGAATAAAAATTTGGTGTGCTCTCACTGGTGAAGTTGATAAAATTTTTTTTGGATATGAGTCATGAGAACACAGAGATATCTGCATTCTGTTTAGATTTTTACCAGAAAAGAATTATAATAGGTGACAAATAAGGATATGTGAGTTCTTTTAATTGTGAGAATGGTGCCAAAATTATGGCTTATCCAAGGCACTCAGCTCCAGTGATTTTTATCAAAGATTGTCTGGAGCTTGAAATTGTAGTAACTGTTTCAAGTGATAATACTATAAATATAGTAAGTAACAACTACAGTGATGAAAAAGATTCTCTTCTAAGATCTATAAAAATAGTAGAGCATTATATCACTTGTATTGATTTATATGTTGAATATAGCTCTATTGTATTAGGATTCTATTCAGGGTAGATTGGATTTTTGATATGACCTCTGGTAAATTCCTTGGCTAATATTCAGATTCTCTTCAATCTTCATTTTAAATAACCGATGTTCTTTCCCTCCCAGATATTCCTTTTGTAGTCGCTTCATCTCAAAATGGATCTGTAATTTTAATAAATTTTTTTTACATTTATATGAATTATTATTTATTAAATAAAATGAACAAAGATAAAATTTATCTCCGGACCTCCATTGTTTTATCGGTTTTAAGTGGTAGAAAGTTTTTAAAATATAGATTAAGAACTCTATAATATAGATATGGAACTAGAAGATGTTGGAGTTTCTAAAATAAAGTACTGTAAATAAAATTAACATCTTTTGTTGGTGACTTTAAAGGCTATTTAAAATGCTATGATATCTCTAAAATTATTAAAAATCTAAATGAAAACATAGAATAATCAAAAAGAAACATTAAAATGAAGGAAGATAAACACACTTTATATAAGAGTATGAGAGAGTATTTCTAGTTCAATTTATAGACTGAACCTAAGGTTATTTGGAATGTCAAAGCAACTTCCGATTAAATTACCTCACTTGAATACAATAATACCTACAAGTTGCTTTTTATTTGTACAAGTGAAAAAAAAAAATGTAAGAATACTTTTCCTACTATTTACATAAAAATTCAATAGAATTCCAAAACTTAAAAATATTTTTTTTCATAAAATAATATATTTATTTCAATGAGTAATTGAAGATATTTTAATGTATTTTCTATTAAAAGGTAATGATATTTGATTCAATCAAAGGATAATATATCGAATAATTAAGATAAAATGAAGATAATTTTGTGCAGAAACCTATTGGATATAGAATGAAGAACACCATAGATTTATATGATCACAGTTTAAAATTTAGGATTGATCGAACAAAGGAGGAGGATGAATAGATTGAGAAATAGAAATAATAAGAGTATTTAAGCTAAATGAAAAAGAAAATTAAATAATAAAAAAAGATGGAGATGCTTAGTGGATCTATTTAATCTTCATAGCTTGGGTAGAGTTATCTTGATTCTGAAAGCTCTAAAGAAGATAGAAGTACAATATCTAACAGCAAAGGTATTCAAGCTAGTAATAATTTGAATAGTTAAATTTTATAGAATGGTATAGCTGAAATAAAGGAAGAGTTAAATGAAAGTGAAAATCATGAATTAAGTGAAGATAATCATAAAAACATTTTTATCACAATCTCAGAAAAGAAATCAAAACATTCTGAAGTATCCCCTGTTCTTTCCTAGCTTATGGGTGAGGATAGCATAAGATCCATTGAAGAAGTTAATAAAAGTGAGGAATCTGATGAAGATGAATAAAAAACAAAAATGAAATAAAATCACTAGATGATAGAATTGTTTATTTGTAATATCCTGAAAGTGAATTTGATGCCTTTTTCTTTTGTAATTTAATTAAAAAGAACCTTATACCTCCATGAAAAGTAAGCCCTAATGGAAGTTAGAACTTGATTTTAGAAAATATTATGATAAGTACTTAGATAAAATAATAGATGTTGAATCAAGCATTATAGATCTTGAAAAGAAAACTAAAGTAATTTAAATTAGAAATTAGAAATTTAAGATTGTAAGGTTTGAAGTTGATTTACAAAAATTTGATCCACAAAAGAATTTTCAACCAAGAATAGCTATTAGCTAAAAGGATGAAGTATTATAAGCAGAAGAGGAGACTCTTGATGCAAAAGCAATTGCTGCAAACTATTAAAAGAAACTTTAAGAGAAGTAAGATAAAAAGGAAAAGAAAAAGGAGGAATAAGAGATTTAAGTTGATTAATAAATTAAACAAAAATTGAATTATAATTAAGTATGGGAAAACCTTTCTAAAAACAAGGTAAATTGTAGGAACTATGATAGTGAACATTTTCTTTAAGTAGTATAAAAAAAAATTAAGCTATCTAGAGAAGAGTAGTAAAAACTGATAGAAGTGTATCAAGCTCTAAAAGATATTGAAAACTTAGAAGGTAAAAAAAAATAGTGATCAAGTAAAAGAAAATAAAAAAAAGAAACTAAAAAGGAAGAAGTTACAGTTCAAAAACATTAATAAATTGAAAAGAAAGAGTCTAGATAGTCTAAGGAGCTAAAATAAAAGTTTATTAGCTTCATAAGTTATTTAAGGAAGAAGGGGTTTGATAAAGCTAAAATAATAATCTAGAGAATAAAACGAATAATATTCTTCTTTGAATTTATCAAAGAGTGATAATAAAATTGCATCAAAAAGAGTTAGTTTATTTAATGATTTAGAGCAGTAGTAAAATCAATCTAAAATTAAAATAGAACATAAAATTATTGATTATGTCTCCACTGTTACTATTAATGAGGAAGAGAACTAAAAATAATAAGAATAAAAGCTCTTATCATCTTTAAGTATCGAGGAAAAATTAGTAAAAAGTTAATTTCCATAAATTAAAAACTATTTGAAGTTGCTAAAAGAACAATAAGAACAGTAGAATGTATTGTAAGGGGTTTAATAATAAAATTTATTAAATTTATCTAATAAACTAAATAATACTCAAATTTCTCATGCACATTAAAATTCAGTCACTAACATGATATAGTAAGCTTTTAGCATAGATTAAACAGAATTAGACTTAGATTCTATGGTTAAAAGAATAACAGATAAATTTGATTTTAACAAAACAGGAAGTAAATTTAAATGAGAATGCTCACTTACTTGCTATTTAGAAATTTTATTATTAGTATTTTTTTTTTTAATTTATGTAGACACTAAATTCTTGCACCATTTTAATTACTAGTTTATTTGGTGGGTGATCGATCATTAATTTTATAAGGGTTTCATTATTTTTATTTAGAATTTAGATAAACCTTCATTTTATTGTTCATTTAGATTTACTTTAATTCCATAAATAATACCTAATTGTAATAAAAACTTTAAATATTACTGTATTCCCTCGTTAATGGTCTGATGGATAATGGTCTTTATTAAAGACCAATAAAAAATTCTTGATAAAATATAATTTTCATAAATGAGTGGTTTGGTTTATTGATCACTAATCTAAAAAAATACAGAAGATAGCAATAATATTTACCTAACTAAACCTATTAGAAAACTAAAAATCTTTACATTATTATCTGAAGGAGTAAGCTGATCTAAAGAAGAAGAATAGATAAATTAATTTAAAATAAAAGATATAAACAAAATTATAATGGGCTTCAAAATATATTTTAAAAAATAATAATTATTCGATTTTTTGAATATTTTTTATTAATAAGTTGTACATTAAAATCTTCAATCCCCTTTGTATTAAAATATATTTATAAATTAATATTTTTTTAAAATTACTTTAGTAAAAAATAAATTTAATCAGAAAGATAAAGAACAATTAAATTTACTTATTTTAAATAAATAAATAATAAATAAAGATAGATAATTACATAACTTTAGTTTCAATAGATACTTTAAGCACAAGTTACTAAAATTTAAAATATTTTAATATATAAATAAAACTTTTTACTTTTTTAAATTATACCTCATGCAAAGATAGAGAAATATGGAAATATAAAAATAGTTTATAAAGTTGAATGATAATTAAAGTTATACTTATCAATTAAATAGATGGATTTAATCACCAGAAATTGTCTTTGAAATAATGAAGAGATTCACTAATAGAAATGTTCTTCTTAATACTGTTTTCAGCAATAAAAGATATAATTTTAGAAAATAGTTAGAGTTCTTAATCATTTTCTTAGCCTCTGAATGATGAAATAATAAGAGAATTAGCACTATCAAGTTTTACAGCATCCTGAGAATTATCAAGAATGATAGTTTGAGCAATATCACCAGCATTTTGTAAATCCTTTATATAAAATCCAAGACATTTCATGCAATCGTCCCTATAGAAGCGTTTAACAATAAGCTTATTAGTGTCAATTTTATCAACAATAGCATCAACGTATTGCTTTTGAGCAGAAGAATAAATAACTAAATTATAGAACTTGCTCATTTCCAATAAGAAAATGTCTAGGCCAGGTCTTTTTTGAAAGTAAATATTTACACTTGCTGTTGTGTAGGGTGAATAACTTAAAACATATCTGGGCTGTTCTAAATATCAACTTTTTCTTTCTACTTTTGATTATATGGTTAAGTATAGACGAGTGTTTCATCTAGATCTAATGCTAAAGTGAATCTTTTTTTTACCTACTAATAAATTTTAATCATATCTAAATACTTCATCTCTATTTGCCATATCATTTATTCTTTTCATATTAGCATTATTTGAAGATCTCTTAAAAGGATCTTTTTGTCATGTTTCTTTAGTAAAATGCTATTTAAGAAGGGGAAAACACTAAATATTCCCTTCAATATATGATAGAAGACTGTACTAATAACTATCCAAATATATTTAATAATCAGTAAAACTACTTAGATTATCAACACTATTAAAGCTAAGGATTTAACAGCTATCCATTGAATAACTCTCAAAAAAACTTCCCAAGATTTCTAACTTGCTTATTTTAAGTGTCCTATAATTTCATTAACATCATCTTTTGATGGTAGTTAAGTTGTTTCATATCTTTCATCATACATTTATAGTGCTTTTTCCTACTTCTTCCCTTTCTTCTTTTTATTTTTTGCTGCTTGATTATCCTACTTCTGATTAGTTTTAATTTGAGAATCCATTAACTTCACTAGTATTATTGAAGTCGGTTGAATTTCCATAATCTGTGGGTGGCGATGATTGCCAACCTGAACTTAATCTTCTAATACTAACTCCTCCTGTAAACTATGAAATGCTATCAAGCTCATCCAAATTGTCCTTATCAGAATTATCATCTGAATCATTTTATCAGAGTAATTATCAGGCACAATGCTAAACTATATTTATATTTTAAAAAAGTGGATAACATATGCTTTAAATTCTCATCAAATTTGCTTTAATTTTAAAAAGATCTTTCTCTATGTAATTATATATTTCTTATAAGTATTTGTAGAATTTGGATGTAAATTCAAATTTTAAACTTCATAATTTTTGCACTATTACTTAGCAATAATTAAAATTGTTCTAAAAAATAATCTTTGCTAAATTACTGGGTTAGTTCCTCTCTATCCTGAGAAGGAAACTGATCTCTTTACATTCTTGATTGGTGAGTTGTTACTATCATTTTCTTCCTCTTTTGTAAGATCGGAATTGCTATGAATAGAAGATTTATGCTTCCTTTTATTCCCCATTTTTATGTACAGTTTGCTTACTTGATTAAATTTTTTAATTTAAAATACTTATTTTTAATTATATTTTACTTGGTTTCTTGTATTTAAAAACATCAAAGTTATTATGAGTCTTAAAAATCCAAATTCTTTGATATTTTTAATAGACTTGTTTAAGTCATTTAATCTTAATTTATTTATCTAAATATCTTGAAGAATTTACTTTCAAATGATGCCAAATTAGATCATTTCCATTTTCTTTATGATGTGTTGAACATTGATGCATTAAACGTATCATTTTAAAGATTCGTTGGTGGAAGTACTATATTAATAATTTCCATCACCAATTCCAAACTTTTAAAGGGTAAACATTTTTCTTTATTCAATTTATTAATCAGAATTAAATAATATTCTTTTCCTTTAAAAAATAATTCTCTTAATAAAATTAGTTTATTATTATAGTAAAACATTACGTTTTAATTATATTTTTTTTAAATCTTAATTAATTATTTGAATTTGTTAGATAATAATCTATATCATTAACATAAATTAACCTATTATTTCGAAAAAAAATATTTAATTCACAAATGAAAATAAACTATTTCCCTAACATAATTTTAAGGTGATGTTATTTTATAAAAATATATTCTTGATAAAAAATTCTAAATAACATAGAAATAATTAATTAATTTAAATATATTTTATCAAATTCAAAATAATAATGTTAAATCATAATAAAAAATCATTATTTTGTGCTTACTCAAAATATCTTAGGATTTCACCATATTTTAGACTACTTAATATTTTCATACTTTATGATTTTTATTATAAAATCAAAAAAAATTAAATTTTTAATAATTTTAACATTTAAAATGATGATTGATTGATAATATATACCTTTAATTTGTTATCTTTATTTGCCTTAACATCGTTTTTCATTAAAACTAATTCTTAATTAAATAAACATAGTGAAGCAATTAATTTAATGTTTATGGATGGATTAGATGTTAGATAAATTAAGATAAGATATAAAGAGTATCAGGATTTACTGATAAGAATATTTTAAATTGAAATATAATATAATTGATTAGATCAAAAAGTAGATTGATCCTTTGTTAAATTAATAATCAAAGAGTAGATACTTATGGACAATAGTAATTAATAAGTGTTTTGATTGGCTAACTTCTCTTATTAAGCAGCCTATTACATATTATTTATTGTTTAATAAGCGACTTAAAAATAGAGATTGATTAGTTATTATTAGAAAGAAGAAATCATAGTATTATTAAATTAAATAATAAACAATTAATTTACATTAATATTATAAAAAGCAAAAGAAGGAGACAACTTTTATAAGAAAGTATTTAGAAAAGTTATAATCGAAAAATAATTTGTTCGAAACTCATTCAAAGAAAAACTCCATAGATAAAATATATACATATTAGGCAATTAAATGCTCAAAAAAGCATCAAGGGATTATTCATTGAATAAATCAGAGGATTCTTCTGATGAATAAACTACAGCTTCCTCTTTGAGAGGATCAGATTATTTGGCATTTGATATTTAGGAAGATTTGAAAAAGGGAATATTATCTGATGAGGAAGGCCATCATATGAAAGAAGGAGTTGATTTTTGCTGGTTATTAAAATCATGCATTGAAGAAGCCCTCTCTTACTTCTTAGAATGGGCTCCTTTAACGATTATCTTCTTTTTTTTATCACAAGAACTTATTCACAATAAATAGCTAATGGATATGGTTTAGGTTTAGTTTGGTTAAATTGTATGGGATAAGGATTGTATTATGGCTTAGGCAGTGGATTAGAAACAATGGCATCTCATGCTCATGGAGCAAAGAACTATGAATAAGTAGGATTATTATTTTAAAAGACTCTATTTGTTTCATCAATCATGTTTATCCCAATTTGCTTTCTAATGATATATGCCGACTCAATTCTGCTTCTATGGAATGATAACATTGAATTATGTCAAATTGCTGGCTAATTATGCATATTTGCCATTCCAGGAATTGCTTTTCTAGCTGTTTATTATGCTTACAAAGGTATTGTTTTTATTTAATTAAAAATACTTCCGAATACTTCAATAACATTCTATCATTATTTAAGTGAATCAATAAATAAAAGATTTACAAAACTACATGTAATTATTAAATTTATAAATTTAGAGAGGTTTATCTCTACTAAAGACAATAAAAAAAGATATTTTAATAAATTTTGGCAAGGAAAAAGTGATTCTTAATTAAATAATACAATTGTTATCAACTTGGAAAATATTAATAAATAAATATTTATATTAATGTACTATTTAATCTTTATTATTAATAATTTATAGCTACTTTGAATGCCTAAAATGAATACAGGTTATAGGTTTATAGCAGTGGTATAAACACATTACTAACAATAGTCTACTGTTTGATTTTCATTTCCTGGTTAGATATGGGTATAATAGGTGCTGCTACGATCTTCTCCTTATCTGAATTTTCTAACCTTCTTCTCTGTTATTTATTTGCTAAAAGAAAAGAGCACTTAAAAAAATGTTTTATCCCTTTTACTTTCCGTTGTTTTTAAGATATTAAACCATTCCTTTATACAGCTATCCCAATTGGATCATTAGTATCTTTAGAATGGATCTTATAAGAAATTAACTCAATAGTAGCCTCTAATCTCCCCGAAGAATAATATTCAGCTAATATTGCTTTGTCAAATCTAGCAACTACCAGCATCTAATTCCCTTTAGGATATGCAACTGCAGCTTGCACTTTCATTGGTAATGAAATGGGAAGAGGAAATGTAGAAAATGCTAAAAATATGCTCTTTATAGCAGTTATATTGTTGGTACTCATCTATTACTCACAGGTATACCAATAATTTTACTAAGAAACAGTATTGCAACAACATTTGCAGTTGAAGAGAGAATGTATAAGAGTAGATTTTAAGAATTATCTTCTTCTCCTTTGGTGTATATTGTCTTGATGCTGTTTAATGCCTTATTACTGCTTTTATGAGATCAGTAGCCAAAGAAAAATTTAGTAGTATTTCATTTGTTATTTGTTATGCTTTAGTTGGTTTAACTTCCAGCTATTATCTTGCATACCATACTTCATTAGAAATAACTGGTATTTGGACAGGAATTATGATAGGTAATTATTTACAATTAAACAAATTTTTTAAGTTTTAGTGTTAATTTTTCTAAATAAAATTAATGTAAAAAATTATTAACTTTAACATTTTTTAGATTAGAAAATGGTTGAGATTACTAAACACATCACAATATAAAATAATTCATTTTGAACATATTTTATTTAACTTTTTATTTTAATTAAATTATATATAGGAATGTCTCTTTACCTTATCCTTCAAATCATAATGCTTTCTATCACTGACTTAAATAAGATGGCAAATAAAATATAAGATAGAATGAGCATCACTGAATCTAGTGAGTAAAAGTTGGTTGACAGCTCATAATTTCAAGATACATGAATATCTAAAAAACTCTTACTTTTTAAATTAATCTCTTAAACAAATATCAGATGGTAAAAATAAATTTATCAACTGATATTATCTTAAACAATTTAAATAATTTTTGAAATCTTATTAAACAAATTTTAAAGCTATAATAAATATCTATTTAAGAATTAAGCATTTTTTGAACTCTATTAAATATCTAGCAAAATATATATAAATATATATGTTTAATAACCTTTGTAAGTTGGTTAAACTAATATATTCTTTCTATCAATCTATCTATTTATTAGTAAATCTATTTACAAAATCAAGTCTCTCAAATAATCAATTTTTTTTTCGCTGAATCTCAATCACTTAAAATTTATGTTTCTTTTGTTTATTTTTTAATTACAATTCAATGGATTAATTTAAATATTATTATTTTCAATGATATTTTAAAGAAATTATTTGATAATATATGATAGAATCTTTATTACAAACAGTCAGAATGAATGATAAATAAAACGATTAATGCTTTTATTTCAAAATCAAATCAAATTATTTAAAAGAAATATAATACTTTGTTATTAATCATATAGATATTACTGAACTTAATAAATTAATTAGCATAGAATATTAAAAAATAAAATGTTAGGTCTTTAACCACCCAGGGTATAAACAAGCTTAGATGATGTTTTAGATATTGCAGAGGATGTAATGAAAAAATTCATGTTCGAATTCAGAAAAGCTGCTATGAAAGATTTAGAAGACATTACTAGATGTGAAAAAAACTACTCATAGAGAAGTTTATTAGAAGATTGCAAAAAGTTAAATTTTAAGAGTTTGCTCTTGTTCTCAAAGAACCTCTCACATCAGTTATTAGAAGTATTAGGAAGATGCAGCTAGAATTGAACCTAAAAGACCTTTAGATGCTAATAAAGTTTTATATCCTTTAAATGTAATTGTTTTAAGAAATATAATGGATTATTTATATTTTTGTTATAATTGTTGATATATCTTTTTTTAATTAGGGTCCTAGAAGTCTTTAAGATAGAGTTTAATCAGCTCCTAGTGTTGGCAGAGAAGTTAGAATAGCTTAAACAAATGAAAGAGGATTAGCCATTACAGAATTAAAAGTAAAATATAATTTTATCCAATTGGAATGATTTCTTATTAGAGAACATATATCAGATAAATAGAAAGAATATTCAATCAAAATAAATAGAAGAAATTTAATTTAATTACTTTTTCTTTTAAAGTTCCATAAGTTAAATGAATTCTTGACTTATCCCAAAGATGTAAGAGGAGTTTAAAAGTTAACTGTTGATCTTGATAGCTAAGGAATTAGTGATAATGGATTACCACATTTTGGACGTATTTTAGGAATGTACTCTGGCTGTAGACAACTTATGCTAAACCTTTCTACGTAGATAATTTTTAAATTATCAATATAATATTTTATTATAAAATTAATTAAAAGAAACTCAATTACTTAAAAAGGAGCTGAATTACTTGGTTAGGGAATGTTTGAATTAAAAATTTACTCTCATTGAATCTTAATATGTATAAGTATGATTACCATTATTTATTGGAAGCTATTTAACAATACTTTTTTAGCAATAAAATTAAGTAGAAGGGTATGAATGTTATTATAGAACCTATTTCAAATAATTGCTGTCAACTAAGAGACTTTAGATTAGAATTAGCTTGGTAATAAATTCTCCTTATAATAAAAATTAAAAGTTATGCAATTTTATATGATTATAGCAACTAAATTGGATCAGGAGGTATGACAGATCTCGGTAATCATTTATTAAATATTAGAAGCTTAGACAAACTTTGGTTAGGATTATATGAGTAATATTACTTTAATAGATAATGAATGAAGATAAATCTAAAAATTGTAAAATTTAAAATAATAGCAATCAAATTTATGATGATGGTATGAAGAATTTCTTAAACAGCTTTGCTAAATCATAAGCATTCTCCACTCTCACAATAGATTTAAGAATGTAATTATTTTATTTTATAAATTTATTAAATAATATTCTTTGCTTAATAGAAATCCCATTTCGAAGAATCTAATTGAAAAGCTAAAAACGTACATTAAGCACAAAAAAATTGTTAATTTTGAGATATAATGCTGAACAATTAATTCCTAATATATCATTTATAATTCTAACTTAATTAAATTTTTGTTATTAATTTATTTATGATTATTTTTTAATGAAATAATTGTTTTAAAAAAATTCAATATTATTAAAAATTAATGAGATTATCTTTAGAAAGTGAAATAAAAGTAAAAGGAAAAAAATTTTAATTTTTTAATGTGAAAGTAATCAATAAATTTTTACAATTAATTCTCTTTTTAGAAGATAGATAGCTCATAAATATGACTAATTAAGATATCTAAACCCTTAATCATAGATAATGATTGCCTTAAACTACATTTTTAAATAGTTATGATAGTACAATAATTATTTTAGAGCCTATCTATGCAATTAACAAAAAAAAGTAATTAAAGTAATTAATAAATTTAGGTAATTGATAAATTCTCTAACTCTTTAAGTTAAAATATGTCTATTTATCTTTTTGATTCTTGAAAAGATATTATTAATGAAATCATTTTTTAAACAAAAAGTAAGATAAAAAGAAAAATATAAATTAATTTTAAATATTTTAAGCTTGTTTTTCTATTTTTTGTTGTTTTATTTAATAACCTTTAGTTTTAAAAATGATAACTATTAAAAAAAAAAAAAAATTCTTTGGTGATTTCCAGTCACTTAGAATCTCTTTTAAGATAATAATTTACCTTGATTTTATTCACTGATAACCTATTTATGGTCCATTAGTATAAAAAAACTTACTAAAATAGGATAGATTATTAAAAACGGTTCACTTCATCTTTAAGCTTGAAGTTTAAATAAAATTCTTTTTTTAAATTTATACGCTTTTTAAAAAGTAAGGGGGATTTAATTTAGAATGTAATAGTGTTTTGTAATAAAATTTAACTATTAATTTATATAAAATGAAAATATTATTACTAATAATATAAATATATACATCATGATTCTTATAGTTTAATATTTAAATAGCTAATTTATTTGAAAAAAAAGTATCATCTGTCAGCAAAGTAATTGATGGGAGAAGAAAGATGACAAACTGTGCTTATTGAAATTATTTGATCAACTTAGAGTTTTCATGAACAATATAATAGCACAGTGTGAATAGCATAATCGCCAAAAATAAAAATCCAAATGTAAAGATGACTATTTTATTAAAAACAGTTTCATCAACAAGTTTATCATGGATTTTATTTGAACATTTTTATATTATTTTAGTTGATATCACTGATATTATTGCTTCATCAGTATTCAGGTCTTATTGAAGGGAGCTTTGAAAGTTTAAATTTATTAGATTTTTCATTTTCTATAGAAAGTTTGAAAGATAAGCTTTTGTTCCTAGTTATAATTGACCACTAAGTGAAAGTTCACATCTATTCTTTAAATTACTTAGAAAATTAGCAGCTAAATTATCAGAAAAAGTAGATGTGTCATTACAAGCATTTTAAGAAATGAGCAAATTAATTTGATTTTATAAGTCATAATCAATTAATTAAAGCGTCTATATATACTGATCAATCGAAGAAGAGGAGAAATTATCTGCTTCATTAACAGATTCAATAAATGAACGGACTACTTAATTTTCACTATCTATTTTTTAATCTGATGAGGGAACAAAATTGATTATTTAATATTTAAGAATTTAACTTGACTAGATGTATGATTGGGCATCACTAAACCTGTGATAAGAACTTATCACTTCAGAAATATCACTTGTATAGGTTAATATTAATGAAAGAGAAACAGCAATGTAAGCAAAAAAAGGAATTGAATTTATTGCTAGCAATATAAAGAAGGATTTATAACTAACATAATCGCTATCTATCCTAAAATTTCTTTAAGTTCTCTTTTTTAAAATCTTTCTTATACTTATTTTTACTTTCTTTATGGCTTTTATATCTTTATTAAGAGACATTCATAAGATCTTGATCCTGTTAAATTTTTTTTAGATTCGCTCCTAAGCGAAATTTCCTTTGCTCGTAAATCGAAATCGTAGCAAAAATTAAGCTACTAGATTCTCCATCAGTAATACTCTATATTTTAGTAAGCCTTACTACTTCTGATTCAATTTAAATCAGAGTTGACGATTCAAAAACTCTTAATGTGAGTTTAACTAATTACATAAACTTTCTATAGTAATAGAATTGGAATGCTTGCATTACAATGTAACTTAAGAATATTCCAACCAATTGTAATATGAATATAACCTGCACTTATTCGATAGTATTTTTAATATCATTTTTCAAATCTGTAGATAATTAAGAGAAGAAATCAAAAAGAGGAGAATAGTTGTCAAAAGCAAATCTTAAACTTATACTGTCAAAATTTGCATTTTAGCTTGTTAATGTATTTTCGGTAGTAATATTGAAAGACATCAATAGAGTTTTATAAAAAATAGAAGATAAGATTAAAGGTATTTCCTTTTTATTTGTACTAGAAAAGCCAGTTATTAAAATATCATGAGATGTGTAGGTTTCTCTAGTATAGTCATGAGAGAGATTTTCATCTAACTAATTTATAAAAGTATTATATCCTTCAGTTATGTAATGAAAAGCTAATGAAGATGCTGAGTTGTATTCTGCTTAAGAAATATATCCTTTAGAAAGAAGATCTTAGTTCTTCAGCTATTAGTATACCATAGATAATGAAATAGAAATTGGAGAAAGTGTTGAACTTCTAAAATTGATCACTTATAATTGATCTTAATAGTCACTAAAACTAATGTAAAATACTAAATTAGCCCATAGAGTTATAGAGACCACAAGTAAAAACTCTATACCCTTTAATATCCTAAGCTTATTAAGATCAGGAGGATTATTCAATGAAAGAAATTTATGGAAGTTATCATATTTATTAGAGAAAATACTCTTTTATAAAGAAGAAGTGACACTCTATTGGTCATGATTTATTTATTCCTAATTATTAAGAGAGATAATAGATTAAAATTTGTTTAATTTCTATAAAATTAATAAATAAATTTATTTAAATTGATTAAAAATATATTCTTTTGAAACTGACATACTTTTTTATCAACTTGAGGCTCTTATTTGACTTCAGGAAGAATAGCATTATTTTCTTAATTAAATAGAGTGTCATTATTTTTTTTGATCTTTTTCTTTTCGTGACTAATAGTTTCAATTGTATGCTATTTTTATTGAAAAGAATTAACAAATGCTAGATTTTAAATACTCTTTCTCTTAGATGCACTTATATCCAAAGCTTGATTTTTATAATTAGAGGAGTATTTCATTCTCTGAGAATCATTTTTGCTTTGTTTATTAGTTTTAATGCTTTTTATACTACGAATGCTCTTTATACTTTTCTAACTTCTATGAGTTATTTGAGTTTTACTGTTAATCTAAGATTCTGATTCTTCTTTGATCATTACTGTAGAATCTTGCCCCAGTACAACCTTATAATTATCTATACTACAATTATTTTAATCATCCACTTTTATTCCTTCTGCAATATCTTTATTAATATTTTTTATTCTCTGTTTTTTCATCAATAGAATAATCGTATTTTATTTCTAGCATACTAAATGATTTATCAAATCTATTGCTTGGTAACTCTTCATCAAATTTAAGAATTGGAACCTAATCACTTCCTTTATATTATCTCTATTCAATTAATATATTAGTTGATATATTATTATTTCTTTTTATAAATATAAACAATACTTTTAAAATTGAAGAACCTTTATCAAAGTCAAAATCTATTTAACTTTTAATTTTTTCTAATTCAAATCCTTTTTTTTCTAGATATTTTTCTTTTTAGATATTTGTCTTTGCCTTAGGAGCATAACTTTCTAAAAGTTAAAGGCTTATTGCAATCGATTGATCATTTCCTTATTTGAAAAACTTGTAGCTTCAGAATCTTATTTCTAGATTACAGAAATTTATGAAATATCTATAATTGTATTAGTATTATTTTTATTAACTTAATCCCTCTTAGAAAATAGGCTATTTCTTTCTGATTACTGTAGAGAATCTATATCATCTAAATTACGATATGGATTTTAAGGTTGGAAGGAAGTATTTAAGTCATCTAGGATATTTTAACAGAATTAATGACTGTTGTGGTTGACTTTATTAAACTTATTCTAATCAAGTTCTTTCACATGTTGTATAATTGATATTTCATTCTCTATAAGAGAAGGAGCATCATCAAATTTATATAATTCATCCTTAAATTACAATGCTGTCGATGTTTCTTGTTCCTCTCTTTCTTCTTTGGGCTCTTATTATTTCTTTAAATAGAAATTAATGTACTATAAAATTTTAAAATACTTTTTACTTTTTTTGTTTTTGGTTTTTTCTTTTTTTAAATCTCTATCTTGATCAATTGTAGGTTACTTTATTGTTAACTTTTTTATTGAGTAAATTTTATTTATTTTTTATTTTTTTCTTTGAAAATATTGATTTTAACAAAAAGGTTTAGCATTTTAATTTAATTATTGTTATTCATCTTAGACTGGATCTTTTGAATTCAATCTATCAAAGAAATTTCTTTCAGATTTAATAGTATTCTATTACAATTGAGTACTTTAAAGTTTATCATTTACATTAATACTAAAATCATCCTTTTCATAATTACTATTCAATACATTATCTTATCTTTCACTCTTAAGCATGTTTTAAGATTCATTTAAACCACTTATTTCTACCATCTTTTGAATATTTATAATGTAATACTTTATATCTTTTTAGGGAAGAGTTTTAAATTTTTTAGTTATCTAGAAATCTACAAGATAATTCTTGAATTAATGGTTCTCCTATTTAATTATTTATAAATAAAAATAAATATCACCTATAAATAAATATAAGTTATGATTTTTCTAAGCTGACACCCTCAATTTGGGGTAATCTTTTTTTATCTCATTTTATGTTTTTTTATTTAATTCTAATATAAAATTTTTTTATTAATAAACTGGATTTAGTGAAAATTTACAGTAAAGCAGATATTTTAAAAATATTAATTTATTACATGAAAAGTGGAGTTTCTTTTTGAGCTTCTTTGAGATCTTAAAGAATAAAGAGATTAATTAAGGCTTCTATCATTAATTTCTGCTAGATGTTAAAAATAATTGATTGTCGGAAGATTGATTTATATATTTTAGTATTCACAACTATCAATATTATCTAATATCAGGATTTCACCCAAAATTCTATCATATTCACTCATTACTTCATCCATACTGAAATTTTATATAGTCTAATTAGTTGGAAATTAATTCAGTCCAACTTTTTCTAAAATTTCATAACTGACTGTTTCAATATTGCTAAAATAAACCATATAAATTAAATAATAATAATTAATCAATCAATCAATCAATTAATTAATTACTTATCTTCATTTACTATCAAATATCCATTAAATTATGAATTGGTTTTCATTTTCTGAAAAAATACAAAGAATCCGATTTGTGATAAATCCATAAAGTTTATACTTATAAACATCTAAATTGGAATTACCCATCCCATTTCGTGCCTAAGAAAACCATATTTTATTTTCTTAAAACATTTTGGTTCCTTCTCCAGTTTTTAAATACTTTTAACCATAATTAAATTATTTACAAATAAAAATTGTTTTAACTTACTTCATTCACAAGATCATCATGGTAGAAGGCTTGCACATGAGGAAGAATATAGTTTAAATTTTTGTGATACTAAAATTCTTATCTTTAATACCCAAGTACTTTAGGTAGAGATTATGAATACCATAAAATTTCTCCAATGCCTTTAGCATAGCCTACTCTCAATGAAAACACAGAACTTGAGAAAATTTACATTATAGTATTAGTTCCTAAAAGTAAATTCATATCAATATTCTAACTAAACTATCTCTTTATCATAATTTCTGATGCTTTTTTAAATCACTCTTAATCTCACTTAGAAAGAAGCAGAGCAATGATTAATTATCCCTTGTTGGAATTTATTCATAAAAGCTAGTTAGTTTTTATTCACAATTTGAGAGCTAGGATTGATAGTTGTGATTAATTTTTTTTTAAAGTTTTCTATGGAATCGACTCCATTTTTTATAGAATTTAGAGTCTATTCATTATAAATAATATTTTAACCCTTACTTTTATAATTTAATTAAAAATATGATTGATTACTTCAATTTTTTTCTGAATAATTTCAAAGATAGCCGTTACATTTTCCTACTTTGTTTATTCAACTTCAAAAAATAGAGTGCAAGCTTATAAAGTGTTATAAACATCTTTTTTCATATCTAATTCTTATCTATTTTAATATTTTGTAAAGTTTTATTAATAAGATGAATTTCAAAGCCAATTATTCTTTATTGAATTGGATGTAATATAAAAAGTAAAAAGATAAATGGTCTGTAAATTTTAAGTTCAATTTTATTGATTTTTATACTAAAATTAATAAAAGATAATTACAGGAAACATTCATCCATAGATTAATGAATAAAATCTAACAATACATTAAGCCCAGCTCTAAACCAAATTCCTCTAATAATTTTAGTATTGAGAGAAATTTAAAGTTCTTACTTCTAACAAAGTATTTCAATAACTCTTTATAGACTAAATAAATTTTTCTTGTGTTGAATCATAAACATAATTAATACAAAGAATTATTATTTTAATGAGCTTGAAATTATATATCTTTTTGAGTCTAAAATTTCTTAACAAGAATTAATTAAAAATTAATCTATTAAGCAGGCATTAACCTCAAAATTTCCTTCTTGTATACCTATCATCTTTTACTGGTTCTTGCATTAACATATTGGATTTTTGCATTAATGTATGTGCTGCTCGTATTTACATAGAATCAGCATTTTATAATTTCTATTTTTGAATAAACTCATTCGGTTTCTAGTAAAAAAAAGCCAATTATAAAGCAAAGTAATTAATGAACTCAGATTAATTTGATTCCTTATTATTACCTTAAAATATTGAAAAAATTACGATATTTATAAAGCGATTTTTGAAATAATTTAAAGTGCACATGCAACTTATAGGCAGAATTAGTATAGAAATAACCATAAAAGTTTTCTAATTCATTGTATCAAAATAGCATTATAGGAATTCTCCTACTACAATTCCAATAATTAATATATTTTAACCTATTAAATTAGCTTATATTTTACTATAGTCTGAGTAAGGAATATTAATAAGCATATCCTTAGTTATAAAATAAAAATAGATTGAGGAAAGAAGAATTGAAATAATCATTCCTCCATTAGAATCATAGTAATCCATATAAAGTGTAAGTACAATCAAATGCTTAACTAATTAACTTATTACAAATTCATAAGAAGATTACATTCTAGACAACCCACTCTCATAAATATTAACATTGATATCTGAAAATTAAAGTTAGTAGAAGCTAGTAAGCGAGCATAAAAATATCAATAAAACACCAAAGAGAGCTTGTATAGGATTTTGATTTAAGATTTTATAATTTGTTTAAATAATAGCACTAGTATTTGACCAGTTTTGAATAGTAGAGTTATAATTAGAGTTATATGGAAGTAGCTGTAAGTAACCTATTTCAAGTAAGATAATATAAGCGTAATGATTGTAATAGGTAAAACAATAATTGATAATTCTCCTAATAGTTCGATTTTCTACAAAAAGAATAATAATTATTACAAAAGCTATAAAAATATTTGAAAGGACTAGACATATTATATTTGAGTCATCATCCATCTAGTCTGCTAGATAAGCAGAAGGCCTACTAGCATAAAAAGGATTTATAATAATAAAGATTGTTGATTTATTTTCTTATATTGAGTGAATGGAATTGATAAAATCTGAAGGTAACTGAGGATAGTTATCAAAAAGTTAAGATATGTAATTTCTTAACCAATAATCATAGTGTGTAGATTAAATTGTCTTTTATAAAAGGCGGAAATATAGGCTTTTAACTTTTAATATAGGCCATTTTATTTTTAATACCCAAATTTTTATTTATCTATTGTAGCTCTTCTCCTCATTTGTAAAAGTTAATCTATACTAAGTTTTAGATATTTTAAATTAATTAATTTCAAAATTTGATATTATCATAAGATTCTTAATTATTAGCTGTTTAAATGTAGAAAGTATTATTTGATAGAACTATCAATCAAATGGAATATCCTAGAGATGTTGATGCTTATTAATCCACCATTTATTTATTACTTAATAAATTATGGCTAAATTTTAAAATATATTTACTATAAAATTATTTTTCATATCACCTTTTTATCATTCCCTTTATAAATTTTAAATTAATTTTAAGCTAGCCCTTTGTTTTTAAATTATAAAGGTGAATAATGTATAAATAATAGAATATTTATATTAACCTAATTATTAAATTTTTGGTGAATAAATTAAGATTTTGATTTATTTATAATTGGTAAATAATATTAATTTTATTAGTAAAATACAAGGGTGTAGGTGTAATAATAAGAAATTTAATAAAAATAAAAACTAATTAAAATTGATTGATTGATAGATAGATATTTAATTAATATTAGAGAAAAAGCTATAAAGATAAATAAAACAGGAATACTTTAGATACAGCAGAAAATATTTCATAAATATTATAGTTTTTAAATAATTCTTAAGTTAATCACATTTCTAAAAGTGTTTATTAGATTCTTCAAGTTTATTAGATATTTTTAGGCTTACATTATTCTCTCACTTTTCATCTCTTTGACTTCTAAGATCCTTTATGTATCCTTCAATATCTTTAAATTTACTAACTCCTGACTTTTTTAAAACTTTTCTTTTAGATTCCTTTTCAATAATCTTCTTTTCAGTAAGATTAACCAAAAGGGTAGAAGTAACTTCTTCTTAAGTAGGACCATTAAGAGTTTCTTCATATTCTAATTCTTAACCGCCAGCAAGAGAGAAAACCTTCTTAACCTTAATCTTCTCTGTAGTAATAGTACCTCCTTCGACAGCCTCTCCAGCAGCTACTTAAGCAGGAGTAGCAATAGTAGTGGTAGTTACTGTAGTTTAAGTAACAGTTGGTTGGGAAGATTTAGGTCTATTTTGTAATAAATTGCTTTCAGCTTACTTCTTATTGGTTCTCTTTTTCATTCTGTCTTAGAGAAGTTATTGTCTGATTTATTCTTGTCTTTTTATTTAATTTAACTGATGAAAAAAAATGCAAAATTAAAACAATTAATTTACTTTTAGGAAGAGAACAAAGTTTCAACTTAACCCTTCATGAAAGATTTTAACATTTCTTCTGAGATACTATTGACAATTCTATTAAATTATTAAAAATTTTAATTTTCTTCTTTTTAATTTCATATTTTTTATAGAAATTACCTGTAAGAAGTTAATTTGGTGAAATCGTTAACTTTGTGAGGATTTTTAAGTAAATATTTAAGAAGATCAGAAAAATCGGAAGGAATTTCATTTCTAGTGAACAAAGCAGCGAATTCATTGACATCAGAAACTTCAATGCTTATCTTATCACTATAAACTTATTCATTAAGAACCTTAATAGTTAATTAAGCTAGAGGCTTAGGGTGTTTCTTGAAGACTTCAATTAAACATCTAATTAAATCTACTCCAAATGCAACCTTTTAATCAAGCAATTGTTCATATAATTATACAATATCTTCAGGCTTATCATCCATACTCTTGAAACCTATTTTTTATTATTATGTTTGATTTTAATAAATTGTAAAAACCAACCAAAATTATTTTACCTTGAATATAATCTTATTCATTTAAAGTGTACTTCATGTTTGTAAGTTCTTGGAAGAGAGGACGAGCATAATGATTTAATCCAGTTGAAGTAAGTTTTTACATGTACAATCTGAAGAGAGATTGGATAATATCTCTTTATTCTTACTTGTATTTTTCAGCTATATTTGTGTTAGCTTCAGAGCTGATTTTATCATCATAAGGAATCTTTCTTAACAAGAAGAAATCTCTGAATCTTTCCAACATAGACATTAACTTGTTCATGTTCTTAGTACGGATAAGAGAATTTATATAACTTTCTATGATTTTGTTTTCGAATTTTCTGGAGAGATTAGCACTCAAGTAAACTCTGACTAAAGTTTCTATATCTTCGTGGACATCTTCAAAAGTCTTAATGCTATTAATAAGTTGAATAAATTATTGTTGAGTGACCTAAGACTTAGCATCATTAGCAAGGAGATAAGTAAATTCGAATAAAGTAAGACCGAGCTTGTTTTCTTTACAAATCTTAATAATACTATCAATAGTAGTCTTATCTAATTTAGCACGGTAAACAACAATGTGAGTTAAAATTCTCTTGAAGAATTTTCTTTTGTAGTGGGTGCAGCAGATATCAAGAAGAGCATTGTAACCGGTATATTCGAGAGCCTTGCCGAAAACGGTTTCTTCTAAATATTATTTGTAATCACGTTGAATATCTCCTAAACGAAGAGTCTTAGCATGAATAAGACTACGAGAATCACTTAAATCTAAAGAGGAAATCAAATTTTCGAAGTTAGAGTGCTTTTTGTACAAAGTTGGAGTGGTAAAACCTTATAAAGTAAGTATTTTCCTTCAGGATAATTATGGACAAAATTAGCAGGCATAGCAGTAAGACCATTAATACTATTTCAATAAATTATTAAAACATTTAATAACTGCTCATAATGAACAAAAATAATTTAAATAAATTAAGTACACAGTGTGATATGTAGATCTTTAGTCATAGAGTTCCTTTTCTAATCTTACAATACCTTCTTCGAGATTGGTAAGGGTACCGAAGAAATCAGAGAAGAATAATTAGTTTCCACCCTTAGTTGTAGTTGGGGAAACATCAGTAACTTCCTTCTTAGATCCAGCATCTTAAGCTTAGGTAATAGTTTAAGCAGCAGCGTCATGATCTTCTATGTCATCTTCCTTTTGTAAATTCTTCATTTTCATGATGTCATCCTTAGTAACGAAAGGGTTGCTTTTTTCAGAATTTCTGTCGATTTCTCTAACCTAATAGATAAAAATAACATTAATTATTTATTTAGTTTTGCTCAAAAGAATTTTACCTTAGCCATGAAGTCAGAGAAAGCTTTTGAAGCCTTAGCATCTGTTTCATTATTAGTTTGTTAAGTTGTAGATTAGGAAGAGGAGATATCATCTTCTAGATCATCTATCTTTTTGCTATTGGCAGTAGAGAAAGCAAATTTAGAAAGATTGTAGAGAGAAGGAGCAGGGGTGTTAATGTTTCTGCTCTTGAAATAATTTCTGATAGAGGGATCTTCATTATTGTAGGTTTCATCAAGACTGTTGTAAACAAAAGTGAACATTTAATTGTAGTAAGCAGTAGGGTTAGTCTTTTTAATGATTCCAATTCTTTTTGTTTCTTACGAGCAGCAATAGTAATTTCGCTGTTGAAAGTAGATTCCTTTAAAAGATTTTCAACAATAGCTTCTCTTTGGTTATAAAGGTAAGCTTCCTAATATAAGTTGATTTTATTAGAAGCAAAGTTTTGTTTATCAACATTAAGGATATTTCCTAATTCGTAACGATAAGGAATATTTTCAGTTTAGTGAACTAAATCATAATTGAAGCAAATAACACCATTCTTAACAGCAAAAGCAGTATCGAAATAAGTGAGGCGTTAGAAATCAATTTGTTTAGTGTAAGAAGATTAATTAGAACCCTATTGATTTGGTTACTTAGATTAGGAATTGTGCAACTTCAAAGCATCTTGCAAATTGTTGTAGTAAGTTTTATTTTACAAAGTTTAGAGAATTTGAGGTAAATTATCCTTAATGTAGAAATCAAACTTATGTTGACCAAATGTTTGAGTGTATTAAGTAAACAAATCATTTAAGTTTGTGTGATTTTCAGCAAGACGTGCAAGAATTAAAATATGATAAGCAATACTTGACAAACCCAAATCATAACTATCAAAACTAAAGAAATTATCACATAAATAATGTTGTAAAGAAGAACTAATTCCAAGCTTAATCTTCAAATTTAATAATTCGTGAAGTCTGCTAGAGAAGTCTTACTTTGATTTTTCATTTAAATGACCAAAGTGAATTTTAGAGAAATGCTTGCTGATTTCACCAGCTTCTAATAAATTCTAATTATTAAATATTTTGAGTATAAAATTTATAAGAGGTAATTTATTTTACAGAAAGATTAAGACGAACTAAGTTGTGGGCAGCAAAGAAAACAAGAAGATAGTTAAGTTTGTTATTTTATTCTGAACGGATATCATAAATAAATTGCTAAACAATTTCCTTTTCAGCTGAAGTGAACTTTTGAGATAAATTGCTGTTTTTAGATTAGAAGTTTCTGTGATACTTAAGTAATTCGAAAAGAGGATAGAAGTCAGAATCCTACTTACACTTCTTAAAAATTTAAACGACATCAAATTATGTGAAGAAACTTTAGTTTGCAGTAAAAGAATCTCTTGGTATAAAATTGAGGAACAACCTTAAGGAAATCCTTAGTAAAAAATTAAAGTCCTATTTAAATAATATTAATTAATAATTCACTTATATTAAACAAAATTGTTCACATTATCATACATATTAAATTAGAAAACTGACTAATTTAAGAATATACCCTTATCTTTGCTTTGTAAAATAAAATTTTTGAGTTTCCAACTTAAAATTAAAGTTACTTTATAAGATGCAACTGTATCTAGTATATTTGCAAGTAATATTTTGTAAATAACATTTAAAAATGTTTATATTGTCATTTTTTAAAAATTGAAGAATTTTTGGGAGAAGTATTATGAGAGAATCTATGGAAAAAATAATGAAATTTAAGCCTTGAATTAAATTTTAATTTATTTTATTATGTATTTGGTATATTCTTAAATTTTCTTTTTTTGTTTCGCAAGAATTTTAATGTTTATTTAATTTGTATTTGATATTTTCTCAAGATCTTTTATTTTAGATAAACATTCTACTTGGATGATCTAATAATCTATGATAATATGAAGATTTAAAACTAATTTAATATTACTTAAAGTCTCTTTCGTTAATGAAGAAAGATTATTCCTTGTAGTTTGCAGTTGAAACGAGTTCATTAATTGATTCTACTAATTCTTCATTGACTCCACTTTCTTAGATTTTCTTGAAGATAAATGTAATCTTGAATCTCAAATTCTTTATTTTAATATGGAATGCATTAATAAAATAGAGCTAAATTCATCATCTTCATAATTATTTTATATTTATATTGATATCAATTAAAATAAATGTTGTTTATGTACTCTTTATTCATCATCTTGCAAAAGATATCTCATTGCCTTTTCTTATTGTTCATTCAAGTTTAAACAAGAGAAGATGTTAAGAGGCATGTGCTTATCAAGATTTTCTAATGATTTAGTATAATATTCAGTTGCTTCTTCATAATTGGTACCGAAAGATAAAGGCTAGTATTCTTCAGTGTTATCTTGAGAAGAACGAATCTATTTGCTGTATGATTCTTTAACAAAGGTTTTCTTGACTCTATTCTTTCTGAAATCTCCTTCTTCATCATCTTCTAATACCCCTATTCAGATTTTTTTCTAAATCTCCTTCTTCTCCTTCTTCCTTAGGAACTTTCTTGGCGCGAGGCTTCTTAAAATCTTCATCATCATCATCTTCGATATCACGCTTGGAAGAAAACATGGCTACAACATTCTAAAGTTGCTTACCCTTCAAAACAACTAAATTTTATTACTGCTTGCTTAAGCTTGAGATCAACCTTAACATTTCCAATACAAATACAATAATTCTGTGTTTTTTTATATTCTTTGAATCTTTTTCTTTATTTTCTTCTTGATATTACTAATGTATATTTCACAAACTGTAGATCTTTTTATTTTTTACCTTTGTATGTTTATATTCAAAAAAAAGCAAAAAAAAAAAAGTGAAATGCAAAAAGATGAACATATCTTTATAATTCATATCCTCTTAAATCCTAATCTCTCTTTAATAAATAAGAATAATATCTAATTCATATCTACTACTACTACCATTATAAAGTTTAATTATACTCTCTATATTTCTAACATATAATAGATTTACAACTATTCATATCTACAAAATATTATTTTTAAATATATTCCAAACAAATATGAAGAATATTATCAATTTTAAATGTCTATTTCTAATATAACAATATTTTAGAAAGCCTAATAAATAATACTAATTATTTAACTATTTATAATAACTCAATCAAAAAAGATAAATTGAATGTATTATTTTACTTATTTCAGATTTATAGTGAATAATCAATTTTATTTTCGAAGGTTTATACACATTAAAAATGAAATAACTTTGGAAAAGAAAAAATGGAAAGACGAGGATTATTTAAGTGTGGGAAATGAATATCAAAATGGAAAATATATACATTAAAAATACTAAATAAAGAATATGAATATTAATTTAATTAGTTAGAAGTGGCAAAGTTAATTGACTTTAAAAATTATTTATAATGAATAAAGAGATAATGTTATCTATGAGAGATTTTGTTATTTGAAGCTCTAATAATAAGAGTTAAATAATGTATAGTGGTAATGAATAATTATTAGCATAGCAATCATGATAGTCTTACCTTAATTTTAGGTTAATTGAATGAGTGAACTATTTTTTGATTTAATGGATTATTTCTAATAATTTAGATGAAGGGATTTGATTATTAATTATTATAGTTTTTGAAAAGAAAGTTAAATTACAATTTAATCTAATTTTACTTATTAACATTTTATTTATTACTAACCATAATTTAGCAGTGACTATTTATTTTTTATTAATTGATTGATATATCGATTTAATTTACTTGTAATATTGTTGATTATTAATTTATATTAAATTTTTAATGAATGAAATAAAAAAGGGTTAAGTGATTTAGGAAAAATATTGTATTATCATCATAAGTTATTGATATAAGTATTCTTAAAATCTGTATATCTCAAATAGTTATTGCTCAAGCATATTATCATGCTAGTGAATACCGAAAAGTAAGCTAATAAAGTAATATAGCTACCATCCAACAAAAATTGAGCAATCTCTCTTAGAATTTTTTTTTATTGTTAAACCTTTGAAACGTTCATTTTTAGAAAGGCGGTTTATTACTAAAAAGGTTAAAACTACCTCAACTACGAATGCAATCATGCAAAGAATAGTAATATTTTTAAATTCATCTGATTCTAATCTAGTAAAATCACTTTCAAGATGTTGATTAGTCTTAAAGATTAACAGAATTGCATAGAATAGGATTAAGCTAATAAAATCTGTAAATTATAAGATTCCTAATTTTTTTTTGTAAATAATCTTCTTTACATATCTTTAAATTCTGCTTATTTATCTTTAAAACATCTCATGATAGATTTTCTTAAGAAAGTTTTTATAGTTTCATAGTTTGTAGGATAAATATAAAACATCACAATTTTAAAGAGTGCCTTGATAATAATAATAGAAAGGCCTTATTTGATAGAAGGCATCATCAAATAGAAAAGATGGTATAGAGACACAGTAAAAACGCTACGAATAACTTCAAGTTCATATTTATATTCAAGTTAAAAATATGAGTCAATTTTATATACTATTCCTGCAATAATTTCTCCTATTCCTAAGTACACTAAAATCATGAGGTAAAAATAGTAGAAGTTGCTCTCTATTTTCTTTTCCCATATAAATTGTTGATTGAAAATATAGTAAAACTATTTTTATTAAAAACATCATTAATATATACTTTAATTATTTCAAAATCATTCTCTCAAATTTCATTTCCTAAATGTTATTTTAATTTCATAATGATTTTATCTTAAATATTTTTAAGAAAAATAGCAATGGTCAGTCAATAGAAAATCATGTATGGTAGATTAAAATTTATTAATTAAATTTGGTAGGGTTAATTAATTAATAAATTATAGCGATGGAAATTAATTTTGTGAGTTTGATGAATGATTTTCAAAGTCGTATAAAACTATAAAATTAATACCTAAGTTATCTGTAATAGTATAACAAGAATCATTGAAAAATAGAACAATTTTGATTTAATTTTTTATCCTTATTCGTCTGGCATGAAATCTATCAATAAAAAATTTAAAAAAAAGTTATGAAAATAAAATTATTAATCTATAATCCATAAATGTTGTTTTTGTATAAATTATATTTTTTACTTTTTAAAGGTTGGCAGGAAGCTTTAGTTGTGTCATACCTTTACGGAATACTCTAGATTGAGAGAGTGTTAATTTTCTGTCAAAATTTCCACCAAATGTAAGTTTAAGACGCTTGTAGAGGAATGGCTAACGAGAGCATATGCATAAACAGAAAAGTAAGAAAGAAATAGTAACTAAAATTGGAAGGGTATTAAAAATATTTAAATAGAAATGAATTTTGTTATTGCCGAATATGTAACCATAGAGGCAGGAAAGACAAAAGAACATATCCAATATAGCAAAGTTTAGGTATAGTGAAAATATCTACTGCTTATTCGTTAGTAAGTTTAAAGAAAGGATGGGAAGTTATCATATAAATGAGAAGGAGGGAATAGGAAAGACCATAGAGTGTTGAATTAATAAATGTAAAGACATACAAATTCCCATAGCTATAGCTAGCAAGAGATAAGAGCACCGTGAGGACTAAGAGATAAAATACTGAACGCATTAATAGGCCCGACTATATGTCCTCTTTCTCTTCACCAAGAGAATTGTATATCTATTTTGATTGTTACGCCTCAGAATCTCTCACTGATTCTAATAGATTATTATAATTTGTTACATTTCCTACTTCAATAACTTGAGAACCAGTTTATCTCACAAAGTTAGTTTCCAGATCGTTAGTATTTTTATACTAATTGATCGTTTCAGTCAGAATTTTATCTTCTATTCTAATCCCTCTCCCTGTTTAATTTATCCTTGCTCTCTTTTTTTATTGTTCTTATTTTCGTTATTGGTTTATGAATTTAGTTCTTCCTATGTTGAATTTTATTTCAAATTTTACTATTTGTTCTTTAATGGAGTATTTCCACTGATGTTTATTCAATCTATATTAACTACCCAATTTAACTATTCCCCTTTTATTTCTTTTTGCAACGAAGGATTTTTAATGTTTCGGCCCCTAAAATGATTAGTTTCTCAGTTTCTTTGAATCTGATATACCATCTAATCCATCGCTAAGTTTTCTACTTTTACTTCCTTATAATCTGCTTTCATCGAGAGAGAAGTGACGATCATTATCATCAAAATCAGAACTTTACTTGAGTTTATCTGATAGCTTTCGAGATTTCGGTCTTTCGCTAAACAGCTTCTTACAAAAATTTTCCTTGAATTTCTTCTCGTATTCTGACATGACCCTTATGAAAGCTCCTTTGGAGATTTATTTCCGTTTAAATAGCAAAAAGAGAATCCTGGAGCAGTTGATACCCCAGATACATTTGCTACACTTTATTATTTATTATATAACTCTATTAAGCTTGCTTTTTAATGTACTTTTGCTTTTAAAATTTTATGGCCTAAACTAACTAATCAAATAGCTGATTATTGTTATTATTTTATAATGGTAGCCTAAGCTCTGACCTTTGTTTTTCTTTGATTAGATTGTAGTGGTTTAGTACTTTTAACTCTTTAGTAGTTAAGTTAGTCTAGAAATTGATTGATTGACCTACACTATCTATCTATCTATCTTGCTGTTTGCTTGCTGCTGATTAATAAATTAATTGATTGATTATGAATTAATTATTAGCCCGTTCGCTGTTTCACCCAAAAATTAAGAAAAACGAGGGTCTTTCTTAAAAAAATATATAAATAGATTGATTTTCTTTCTTAAATAACTTTTTCTTATATTTATTTACTCACATATATTTAACACCTTTAGATAGAATCTGTCATTCAATCATAAAATAATCTTTATTAAAAAAGTACACTAAGTTATAGTATAAGGGATAGTGTTAAAATCATATTTTGCGATTTCAAAGTGATCTTATTTTTTTTTACGCATGAGAATCATTCCTTTCAAACACTAACCCTTTTATTTATTTCTTTTAATTTGCTTCTATGATCTGTTAATTGATTAATCAATAAGGTATGATCCTATAAATATTTGAATGATAGATATATTAATTTAGAGCCCTCTTTTTATCATCTCTTCCCTTAATATAAATTATATATACTCATATCTTTATTTAACCTTACTTGTAGCTATTTTAATAATTGTAAGGATTTTTACATGAAAACTAACCTAATTATTTATTAATGCTTTTCTTGAATATAATCCATTCCCAGTAAAATTCTACAACTTTTAAAAATAAGAGGGATTGACTTGATTAGCCTCTCTCTATTAGATTATTTAATAATATATATTTTTCAAATAAATCAAATTTTTTTATTTCGCAACTTATTAAAAGTAAATTAATATATTTGAAGTCTATTTCAAATTATTATTTTCTATTCTTTATATTATAAATTTATTCCTAAATTTTTATAAAAAATATTGGAAAATAAGCTTTTTAAGAGTAATTCTAGTAATTATTTATCAAAACTCATTCTGTAATAAATATTCTTAGAGGCGAGAATTTAAATTATATTTTATTATCAATAATAGAATCATAGAAGGCTAAAATAATATTATGTTTTTAATTTATTTGGATTGGTTTTTAATCGAAACTTAAATTAATTTTATTTTTTAAATTATCAATTTTATAAGCTACTATTTTCATAATAAAATTGCTCGGCAATATTCTTTATTCTTTTAAAATTAAGAAAAATAAAATACTTTATCAACCAATCTAAATAGTTATAATTTATCATTTTAAGCCATTTAAAACTTATTTTAATAAAAAAAATAAAGGAGACTTAAAATAATAAGTATTTTGAAAAACAAAAAAGATAATAACTTTGTCATTACTAATTTTCTTCATTAAAAATATTCCAATCAATATTTTTTAATTAAAATTGTTATAAAATGTACTAAAACTAAGAAAATACTAAATTTTATTTCTATTAAAAATATTAGAGTTAACTCAAGATTAGTATTAAAGTCTTGCTACTTTAAAATAAATTATTAGAAAAAGCTAATTATTAATGTTAACCTTTTAATATTATTAAATTAGTATCAGAAGTTAATTTTAATAGAAAACAATAACTAACTTCCTTGGTGCTAAATGGGAAATTTTATTTTTTACTTAAGAATTAAAGAACCTCCTTTATGATTATTAAATTTTTTACAAAAAGTTTTTACTCTTGACAATTAAAAAACTAAAACTGTAAAAATAAATTAATTAGGTAAATAAAATATAATAATAATTTATTTGACTCAACTTACTTCCTTTAATTACTTTTCAAATATTAATTATTAATAAAATCAAGATTTATTACTTTTTAATTATCTTTAACTTTTTCCTGTCTTTAATTAGGTTTTATAATTCTTGTTTCTTGTATTTCCGGAATATGAGCAAAAGACTTGGTATTATTATAATTGATCCTATGGATAGTAGAGAATAGGTCTGTCATCTTGCTAGAGATGGTTTTACTGTGGGATATTCTCATTGTATGCTATTATCTGAAGCACGGAATATGTAAAATAGATTACTTACATAGTATTAGAACTATGATTCATACTTAATATTCAGACTCGTGGCCGGACTTTCCATTTTTTTTTTTTTCAAAGAGTTAGACTTAGAAGTTAAATCAGAAATATTTTTATTCTTTCAAATTCTATTTATGTTTATTTTGATCAAAGTCTAAAGGTTTTTTAGATTTTTAGTCATTATGTCTATTCATTGAATAAGTGATGATCCAACAGTTCTTACTCAAGGAATTTTTGGACTTAGTTTTTGAGAAGGTTTTATTGACTATCCTGGTTCTAGTATGAATCTGAGGTTTTAATTGATTCATAGGGTCTTAACAAGAGAATTCCTATCAATAATAAAGAAAAACAGTAGTAAAGTCTCATTACACACAAAAAATAACAAAACAATAAAGAAAATAGGTAAATAGAAGATCTAAGAGGCCCCATCAAATATATGGATGAATGAGCTGACTTGATATTTTGGCATTATAACCACAAAAAGAGCTTTCGATTTTATTCTTTCCTCTTCATAAAAAGAGTGCATCATACAATTAGGAAGTTTCGAACACATATCCGATAGAACTTGTATTTGGGTCTTTATGTTTGAGCCGTACGAGATGAAATTTCATATATGGTTCTCATAGGGGGGGAAAAGTAAATCAGTTTACCTATCTCAATAAATCTATGATTGGTTCGAAGAACGTCTTGAGATTCAGGCAATTGCGGATGATATAACTAGTAAATATGTTCCTCCTCATGTCAACATATTTTATTGTCTAGAGGAATTACGCTTACTTGTTTTTAGTACAAGAAGCTACAGGGTTTGCTATGACTTTTTATTATCGTCCGACCGTTACGGAGGCTTTTGCTTCTGTTCAATATATAATGACTGAAACTAACTTTGGTTGGTTAATCCGATCAGTTCATCGATGGTCGGCAAGTATGGTACTAATGATGATTCTTCACGTATTTCGTGTGTATCTCACTGGTGGCTTTAAAAACCTCGCGAATTGACTTGGGTTACTGGTGTGGTTTTGGCTGTATTGACCCCATCTTTTGGTGTAACTGGTTATTCCTTACCTTGGGACCAAATTGGTTATTGGGCAGTAAAATTGTAACAGGTGTACCGGAAGCGATTCCTGTAATAGGATCACCCTTGGTAGAGTTATTACGCGGAAGTGCTAGTGTGGGACAATCCACTTTGACTCGTTTTTATAGTTTACACACTTTTGTATTACCTCTTCTTACTGCCGTATTTATGTTAATGCACTTCTAATGATACGTAAGCAAGGTTTTCTGGCCCCTTTATAAAGAGTATATATCATAGTTATTTGTAATCAATCATTTATCACTTAGGGTAGGAACAATAGTATTTCATTGCTACAAATATGGATTATTGAAAAGAATAAGACATGTATTTGGATATTTCTCTTCAACTCTACACTTATATAAGTGTATTATTTGTTTGGCACTCATAGTTGAAGTGAATTCTTCGAAGATAAAATGGATTATGGGAGTGTGCGACTTGAACTATTGATTGGGCTGTGCAGAATATATGTCCTTATCTGCCACATTTGATTTCACAACAAAAATGTGTCTTTATTCCAACCACCGCGAAAGCCCCATACAGAGGATAGGCTGGTTCATTTGAAGAGAATCTTTTTTCTATGATCAGACTCGATCATGTTGTGTATGAACAGGCTCCGTAAGATCCAGTCGAAAGAATAAGTGATATGGCATGATTTTGATTTTTTGATTCTTTTTTATATATTTCACTTACTTAACTTAATAGTATGTAAATGGATTCATTTCCTTTGTATTGACTTGATTTATTATACTATCGGAGTGAAAGAAGAGATCTAAAGAAGAACAGAGGCTAAATTCTATTAGTAACAAGTAAATCCTTTGTATAAAAAGTCTCGATATTTTTGGGATAAAGTTCAATTGAAAGGTCTGAGACGACCCAGAAAGCACTTGATCATAATCAACTTTGTAAGCCTACTTGGGTATTGAGCATTTATCTGTAAGAACAGGATTCTTTGCAATCTTTGATTGTTAAAACTCCGAAACGAAAAGGAAACTGGTGAATTTTTATTTACATAGAATCATTCATATATATGTGGATATGGATAACATATCGATTTTTTTTATATGCATCTATTTGCTTTGTTTGATTCGTGCTCGAGCCGGATGATGGAAAATTATCATGTCCGGTTCTTTCGGGGATGGATCTAGAATAATTCACCTATCCTAATAACAAAAAAACCCGACTTGAACGATCCTGTATTAAGAGCTAAATTAGCTAAAGGGATGGGTCATAATTATTACGGAGAGCCCGCATGGCCCAATGATCTTTATATATTTTCCAGTAGTAATTTTAGGTACTATTGCATGTAACGTAGGTTTAGCAGTTCTAGAACCATCAATGATTGGTGAACCTGCGGATCCATTTGCAACTCCTTGGAGATATTGCCTGAATGGTATTTTTTCCCGTATTTCAAATACTTCGTACAGTGCCCAATAAATTATTGGGTGTTCTTTTAATGGTTTCAGTACCTGCGGGATTATTAACAGTACCTTTTTTGGAGAATGTTAATAAATTCCAAAACCCATTTCGTCGTCCAGTAGCGACAACCGTCTTTTTGATTGGTACCGCGGTAGCCCTTTGGTTGGGTATTGGAGCAACATTACCTATTGATAAATCCCTAACTTTAGGTCTTTTTTAATCTTTTTTTTTTTTTATTTTCAATTGATTCATTTTTGAAATAAAAAAATCATGACATGTGTATCTAGGGAATAGTCGCCTTAAAGTGAATTTTCCCTAGATACGTTTAGTCAATTAAATTTTGGATATATTCCGAGTATATGGATTGTGTTAACGATTCAAAACTCATTAAATTTTATGCAAAATGCTTTTTATATTTCTAGAACGTCCAATATATGTTTTACATCTTCTATCCGAAAATCTTGAATTTTCATAAGTTCTTCTTGACTGTTATTCAAAAGTTCTAAAATGTATTGATATTAGACCTTTTGAGGCAATTATAGACCCCCTGGGCAATTCTGATTGGTCAATATAAATATATTTCAATGCTATTTCTTTTTCGTTTTCCTTGGTTTAGCTAATCTACCATGAAAATTAAAAAGGGTAAAGTACTTTTGTGTTGATTGTTTTCTAAATGTTCTTCTGCATGGAAAAAGGGAATAAATAAATCAATCAAATTTCGGGAGGCCTCATGAAGTGCTTCTTTAGGAGTTAAACTTCCATTTGTCCATATTTCGAGAAAAAAGTATTTCTTGGTTTTCATTTCCATTCACATAAGAATGAATAATACTATGATTTGCATTTCGAACAGGCATGAATACAGCATCTATAGGATAACTTCCGTTTTGAAAATTATTTGGCGTTTTTATACGATATCCGCGATTCCTCTCGATTTGTAATTCAATACACAAGGTTATTGGTTCTGTTAGATTAGCTATATGTTTGTGTATTATCAACGATTTCCACGGAAGGTGGTAAGATGATATCTTGAGCGGTTACATATCCGGGACCTTTGACACAAATAGACGCATCGCGAGTTCCATACAGATTACTTCTCAATACAATTTCTTTCAAATTCATTAAAAATTTCATGTACGGATTCTTGAATACCGACTATGGTAGAATATTCATGTGGTATTTTCTCGGATTTTGCGCGTGTGATACATGTTCCTTCTATTTCTCCAAGCAGAGCTCTTCGCATCGCAATGCCTATTGTATCGGCTTGTCCTCTCATAAGTGGAGCCAGAAAGAAAGCGTCCATAATAAAGACGTTTACTGTCTGCTCTTGATTCAACACACTTCCACTGTAGTGGCCGAGTAGATACTGTTACTTTCTCTTGACCCATATTATTTGATCAAATCATTGAATTATTTATTTCTCTTGAAATATTTTTCAATGTTTATTTTTACACACGTCTTTTTTTTTGGGGCCTGCAGCCATTATGTGGCATAGGAGTTACGTCTCGTATGAAACTTAATAGTATACCACTTCTGCGAATAGCTCTTAATGCCGCATCTCTTCCGAGACCGGGGCCTTTATCATGACTTCTGCTCGTTGCATACCCTGATCCACTACTGTCCGAATAGCATTTCCTGCTGCGGTTTGAGCGGCAAATGGTGTCCCTCTTTTGTACCCTTGAATCCGCAAGTACCGGCGGAGGACCAAGAAATTACCCGCCCCCACATCTGTAACAGTCACAATAGTATTGTTGAAACTTGCTTGGACATGAATAACTCCCTTTGGTATTCTACGTACATTTTTACGTGAACCCATATGTCTATTCTTACGTGAACCAATTCTTGGTAGAGGTTTTGCCATATTTTGTCATCTCATAAATCTAAGCCAGAGATATATGGATATATCCATTTGATGTCAAAACAGATCCTTTATTTATTTTTATTTTATTTAGTATTTAGTTGGATATTGGGTCTTTTATATTTATGGAGTTTCCTTCCCCCCCCTTTTTTTTTTCTAAAAATTATTTATCCTTGTCTTTGTTTATGTCTTGGGTTGGAACAAATTACTATAATTCGTCCTCGCCTACGGATCAGTCGACATTTTTCACAAATTTTACGGACGGAGGCCCTTATTTTCATATTTGTCATTCCTTAACTTAATTCTTAATCTCTTTATTTGAAGAAAATAAGTTTCTTGAAATTTTGAATTTCGAATTGTATCTCCACGAAATGAATGTTGAAATTGAGAAAATCACCTAATCACTAATACCATTGGGAAGTGATTCAGAAATTAAACCTTAATGAATCTTTTTTGTTCGTTCACTTGAGGGTATCAACTAATGTGCGAGGTGTAATATTAGAAACCCACCCTTTCTCTTTTTCACAAATACGAAAGTTCCATATACATATATAATT